>WBNO01007266.1:630545-653344 GCA_013400575.1 Peucedramus taeniatus | reverse complement strand
GCTCCCGCAGGCTCCCTGCCCGGGCGTGCCGGGGCTGGGCGCGGGCGGGTCTGTTCTGCAGCTTTCCCTGCCGCGTTCCCGGTGGCTCGGGCGGCCGGGCCGTGCTCCAGCCCGGCGGGCGCTGCCCGGTGTCGGATGTGCTGGCATCTGGCTGAACCCCGGAGCCCTGGGAACACTGTGGCCGGGGCTCAGGCTCGGGTTTGGTTTAGCAAAATCTGGATCATGTGCAAGAACGACAGCGAATCCAAAGGGGAGGGACTGGCACTTTTTCACTGTTTCTTCCCCACATATGAATAATACTACGCAGTGTGCTTTTTTTCCCTCCTTTTTTCCTTATTAAAGTTGTTTTTTTCCCCCTCTAAAGAACCTTTTCGTTTACGAAACGGTACATAAAGAGATCTGCAGTTTCAAGGTGTCCCTTTTCAATGCTTGTTTTTGTTTTGTTTTGCTTAGTAATCGTGACTCTCATGTCCAAATCAGTTCCTGTTTTTTGCTGGGTGACTTTTGAGGGCACTTAAGGCTTTTTTTTTGTGTGTGTGCGCCACTAGCTTGGATTACTATTGAATGTTGACATTCTTTCTTTTTTAAAAATCAATATAGTGTCCTACATTAGAATAAGAAACGCGGTTCAGCTAACTCTTACCATGTCAATCAGTTCGATCACGGTCAGTTCTTGTTTACTAATTAATCGGTATTCTTAAAGACTTCATCTTACAAATTCAAATCCTCAATATCCGTTGTAAAACAAGAATTTTTACTTTAAAAAAAAAGTTCTTTAAAACCAGCAACATTCTTGGTCTTTTTCATACGACAGAGATAAAGGAAAACGAAATGTTGTGTTTGTTTTTTTGTCGGAGTGAAAGGTTATGCCCTTTTTCCCCACGCCCTCTTCCTTTCCCAACAAGCAGAGCACGTGCGGTGATTCCGCCCGGTGCTGCGGGTGATTTGTTCTCTCTGCCGCTCGGTACCGCGCACCTGAGGCGCCGCCGCCGCCTTATCTCCCCTCACAGAACCCCGGCACTGGCCCAACCTCAGCTGCGGCTCCCAGGCCTCAGCATGAAAACGCCGTAGCCGGGTTTGGGTTCTGGCGGTGACAGCACACGGGACCGTGTGGTGCTGCTGGCCCTGCCCTCCCAGCGCCTCCCTTTCTCCCCTCACAGGCGGTCGGCGCTCGGCCTCGCCAGGTGCTGGCAGCGGTGGGCACGGGCTGAACGTCGCCTCCCTGGCAGCTGCGGAAGCCCAGCGCAGCCTCAGGTACTCGGAAAGCGCTCCCCCAGGGCGAGCCCGGGCACACCTGGGGATGAGGTGTCGCTGGAGGGAGGGCCTGGCCCCGAGCTCAGGGACACTCAGGGCACGGGAACACGGCTGCTGGCACTGCTGTGGCTGGAGGGAGAGGGGCGGCACACACCGGGGGGCTGCAGTACAGGGAGGAGGAGTTCGGTGCAACATAGCAGTATTTTATGTAAGAGGATTTACTGATAGAAGGTGTCAAAGCAAATGTTTTACAGACTTCTAGAAGCCTCTGAATTTGGCTTATTTCTGAGGAACAGCTTGTGTACACAAGCTTACAGATAGTGAAGGTGAAGGAAATAGAGGAACCTGAACTCGTGGTGAACCCAGCTTAACTCAGAAATACATGTGTGTGAGGTAACATCCATGTCAGAGCCATGTCTGTGTTTGGAAAGGATTTTGAAAATCTGTTGATATTAAGTGTGATTTGTTTTTCCTTTCTAGTTTTTCAAATGGGTAGACTGAATGCTTAATATCCCTCCTTGTTGACCCTTGCTCAGACAAGCAATCCCATAGATTTTGTATTATTTTTTTCTCTTTGATTAAATAATTCCCAGTACTTGTCTTTGGCAGAAAAAAAAAAAAGTTGTATTTTTCTTTTGCTTTGTTTAAACTTATTGAAGAGATCTGAGTGTTAAATTCTCTGAATGATTGGTGTTTTACAGTGCAGGATCTGTAGGCAGGTAAGGCAGGTGAGTACCTGTGCATACAGGGAAGGTGCAGACAGGTCTGTCCTGCTGTGTTCCCCCCTTTGCACCATATCCAGCTCAGCCTCAGGCACAGCTTCCCCTCTGCCTTTCCCACTTTGGCAGCTGGAAGGTGACATTTTAAAACTGCTAGAGCAAGATTTGCAGGAAGGCTACACGTAAATGTGATAGAGCTGAACATGTGACACTGTTACTGATAGGCTTGTGAAATTGTTTTGCTGAAGCAAACCTGCAGAAGTAATTAACTGGACAGAAATTGAAGGCAAGTACATTTAAAAACAGTATGTTCTGCAATGAAGCGGAGTTCTTTTTTCTTTGTAGTGTCCTGTTTGTGATTTTACAGTATTTATCCCCTTGAGTAGTTTTTACTCTGGATTTTTTCTTTTCGTTTTCCTGTTTCTTTAAGCCATTAGGACATTAAAAAAAAAATCATTTGCTGACCACTAATTTTGTGATGTTCCAAGCATAAGGAAGATATTGCTTCCTTCAGTGAGCAGCTGTAGCCCAGAGCCCTTGTTTCTGGTTATTAATGATTGCATAATATGGTGCTGTCTTAACTTCTCACATAATGAGAAAGATATAATCTTGAAGAATTTTTACTTAGTTGCTGTGTTTTGCCCTTTCATGCAACATCAGGGTTTTGTTTTTCATTTCAGGCTGTCTTTGGAAAAGGTCTATCAGCTTTTGTGAAATTCATCTGATTTAAATCTGCGATGCTGGAATTCAGCCTTTTGTGTTTATATTTATATTTGCATTGTTATATTTCCCTTTGCTGCTGCTGCTTTGTTTCTGCCCGCTTCCTCATGCGAGTAGTACCTAGCTAGTTGCAGATGAAATTCAGTGTAGGGGTAGGATTTTGGCAGCAGAGCTGGTGAGGTGCTGGGGGTGGTTGTTGGTGTTGTTTTGTATCGGGGCTGTGTCATTCCAGGGTGAGGTGATTGTGCAATACATGGGATAGAATGTCAGCCACAGATCAGATTGTCCATTTGTGCCTTGTTAGTCTGTCTGAAGCAATCAGTTATTAGATAGCCTCGTTGCAACAGCGTTTTTCAGGCATCAAAGTGACAACTGGACCTATTTTAAGTCAAATAAAAACAAAGTATTTTGTAGGGTAAATGAGCCCCAGCCCAAGAATCTACCTTGTAAATTTGTGTAAAAAATTTTATTGGGAACGTGGTAGTTTTAGAACCTCTTTTCTCAATGAGTGAAGGGACAGCCTGCATTCTTTCCTTGCTGTTTGTTCAGATGGTGCCTTTTAAAGGTGCTGTGAAAAAAGCTGTTTAAAAAAAGCACGTTCATTGTGTTCTATATTAAGTGGTGACGTGGCCAGTCTGGGACTGGGTAATTGCAGCTCTGAGGATGGGAGCTCATCAGGAAATGAAGTTGCCTTGAGGAGTTGGTGTTTCCTGACTGTGGATTCAGGGAAACTGAATAAAACCTTGGGAGGCATGAAAAAAAATTTCCATAAACTTTAATTCAGTTTGTGGCCTTGTAGACATACAAATAAATATTACAAGTGTTTGGAATTGTGCCAATGCCAGGCCCGAGAGGGTGCTTTGCCAGTCTCGTGCTACCTCAGTATGTCTTGGTGTACATTCATCCAGGTCATTTTTTAGGCTCAGGAGAGGCAAAAAGCCCTGTTGTGGTAGATTGGTTCCTCTCACTACCTCTAAAATGCACTATTTGCAAAGTCAGCTGCATTTTTTTCACCTACACACTTTAATATTGGCACATGCAAACGTTTGAGTATTTGATTTTTGCAACATCAGTGCTCTGAATAATGTGTGTGTTTGCGTGCTGGGAGGAACCTTTACACTTGTACTTGAAATTGGAAGGTGTTCAGCAAAAACTTCTGCTAATAATTATTTGCCAGTAGTGCTTTGGAAACAGAAAATCTCCCTGTCCTCAGCAAGTTGGCCTTTGTTCATATTTCCAGTAGTTTTACACAAAAAATGCAGTTCATCTTTGATTTGTATGCTAGTAGTTTGCATTAATTTTTAATTTAATCATAGATTATCAGTGAACTAATTTTTAGATGTTAGGAATGAAGAGGTAAAAACTTACTGTCAAGGTTACTTGTTGAGATCACAGATTGTTACTTAAGTCTAATGTTATAAGACTTCATTGTGATAGACTTTATCACGAAAATGGAGTCGTTGCTCAATTAAATTTTTGCTTGTAAAATTTCAGTCTTCCCCCCCCCCCACCACCCCCTTTTTGACTAGTGCTGTTATATTAGCACTTTGGAGGCTCCAGCTGAAATACAGATCACACTGAAAAAAGGGAAAAGTTCAAGCTCTGGATCATTATTCAGGAGATTTTTGGCTTCTGTCAGCCAGGTGATTTGCTGGAGCTGAGATCTTTACGTTTGTCTATCTTGCACACTAATGCAGAACCAGCAATTCTGGGACATTCAGAAATTGCCCAGAATGTCCCAGACAGCTGTTTTCTGGGTATATTTTGCATTTAACACTTGCCAGTGCTGCACTGCCCTGGGCAAGGTGCACATTAATTTGCCCTGTGCCACCTCCAAGAAAGGTCAACAATTTTACTGATTCTTAGAGTGAGCAAACAAGCATCTTGTCTAATTCCTGAGATGCAGCTAAGAGTGTGCCAGACTGAATACTGAGGTGTTTTTAATTTTTCAGACCGTTGCACTGAGAAGGAGAACTTCTGCAAGTTTTTCTCAATGACTCTATAGCCAACTGATGTAACAATGGTACTAATATTGGGACGCAGACTGAATAGAGAGGAGAGCGGGATACGAGATTCCCCTGCAACCAAGCGGAAAGTTTTTGAAATGGACCCAAAATCGTTGTCAGGCCCTGAGTTTTTTGACTTCTCCTCGGGATCCTCCCATGCAGAAAGCATTCTCCAGATCTTCAATGAATTCCGAGACAGCCGGCTGTTCACGGATGTCATCATCTGCGTGGAGGGCCGCGAGTTCCCGTGCCACCGTGCCGTCCTCTCGGCCTGCAGCAGCTACTTCAGAGCCATGTTCTGCAACGACCACAGGGAGAGCAGAGAGATGCTGGTGGAGATCAATGGCATTTTTGCCGAAGCCATGGATTGCTTTTTGCAGTACGTGTACACAGGCAAGGTGAAAATCACAACAGAGAACGTGCAGTATCTCTTCGAAACGTCGAGCCTGTTCCAGATCAGCGTCCTGCGTGATGCCTGCGCCAAGTTCCTGGAGGAGCAGCTGGATCCTTGCAATTGCCTGGGCATCCAGCGCTTCGCAGACACGCACTCGCTCAAGACGCTGTTCACCAAGTGCAGGAACTTCGCGCTGCAGACATTTGAGGATGTGTCCCAGCACGAAGAATTCCTGGAGCTGGGGAAGGACGAGCTTATTGATTACATTTGCAGCGACGAGCTGGTGATCAGTAAGGAGGAGATGGTGTTCGAGGCCGTGATGCGCTGGGTGTACCGTGCGGTCGAGCTGCGCCGGCCTGTGCTCCACGAGCTCCTGACGCACGTCAGACTCCCGCTCCTGCACCCCAACTACTTTGTTCAGACTGTGGAAGTGGACCAGCTGATTCAGAATTCCCCAGAGTGCTATCAGCTGCTGCACGAAGCCAGGCGATACCACATCCTTGGAAACGAGATGATGTCTCCCAGAACCAGGCCACGCAGGTGAGGAAATTCTTTTAACCTGATTTTCTGCAGCAGGACATAATCTGATGTACAGATGTTTGATATATGCATGCCTGGAGAAAAAGTCTCTTGCAGATTATTTTACTTTGCTAAACTCCGGAGCTGCTGCAGTTATGCTTCTGTACTTCCCCACATGCATGAAGCTCACGTGTCTCCTGAGAATGTGCATAAATGAGTCTTTGCACAGAGCACTTCATTGCTCTGAAAAGAAGGTAAGTGAAGTTATATTACATTGCAAGTTATATTACCTTGCAAGTAAAATTCTTTCTTAAGGTTAATGTTTGCTCGGGGAATCGTAAGTTACTTCATATAATATCAGTGTCTTGAAGAGAGGTTACTGTGCTGTGGCAGGAAAACCACTCCATTTCCCCAGCTTTCTTTTTGTAACAAAGTGATGTAAACGTACAGCACACCACAAAGGATGTGGATGGGGGTATTATGTTTTCAGAGCATTTCCTTGCTACATCACAAATATTTTACAGATGGAGTAGCACATGTATTTGTAATAGACAGCAGAACAACAGGTTGTTAACTGTAAATAAACCAAATATTGTATTTTTAAAGAATCGTGAAACAGTTCCTGAAGTATTTTGTGCTCATTTGGTGACATTTTAATAATTCACAGTTGTTGCTGCTTAATAATGTGTTACACAAATAGGTGACTGAGGTTGCAAGAAAAAATGAGGAAGACTCCATTAGTGGCATTTATGAGCAATGGCTATTATGATTCTTTTTTTCCTGAAAAATATTTCTCCTGCTTCATGTCAATGATAGTAGAGGTGATAGTTCATAGTTACCTCCAGCTGATTTGAGCAGTTTTTTATAAAATCATGTGTTGCATTAAGGTGATGCAATGATGGTCTAGACAGATTGTATTAGGAGTTACTCCTCTTTATTTACTCTTACTCATGTGTGGTTGCTCTACAGTGACTCTGCAGGGAACCTTTATTTTTTTGGCAGGTGTTAAAGGCTTGCTTAAGGGGAAAAAAACCACTTGGCAGTGTTTGCCCCATTAGTGGCTTTCCAGTTGTCAGTCCTGCCATGAGAGAAGAAACTCTAAATCTCAAAATCCCTGCAGTCCTGCTCCCACCCGGACTTTCTAAGCTGTGCACTGCTGTGGGCGGTCTTTGCAAGCGTTTGGATCACGGCAGTTTGGGAATTGCTGCAGTGGTTGTTTCTGGGCTGGAGGGAGGGGCCACGGGAATTCAGACAGTTGGAGGGGGGGCTGCAAGCTGCAGTGTTTGGTTTGGTGTTTGTTCTGCTTTTCTTACTCAGTTGGCTGAGGAAGGCAAATACAATCAGAAGTTCTGTCAGTGTGGGGGATGTATGTGCTTGAAATTCTGAACATCCCCAGAGTGGGGCTCTAGTTTGCAAATGAAGTACCTTGCCTAATACAGGTGATTACTGAAGGGGCGGGGGGGAGGGGGTGTTGGTTTTACTGCTGAGTTTATTAAACTGCAGTGGGAGCTTGAGTAGGTAGGAACAAGAGAAGTAATTTACAAAGAGAGAAACTGGCTGGCATCCCAGCAGGAATTTTTTCCCCTTTTCTATATTACATTCATGGAATAGTTCTTTGTCATTTGCTTCTGTTGTCTGTTTGTTTCCGTTGCCTATAGCAAAAAGGGATCATGTTTTGAAATAGTTGCCAGGTTCCCCTTCCCCCATGTTTTCATCAACCTTTTCTGGGCATTTTGGGGGGCTTTGGGGATGGGAGGGCAATGGAGAGATCTTTTCCCTTTTTCTTGCCTTCCTCCAATGTCTTTTATATATATAAACTGTTTCTAAAAGGAGACAGGCTATGGATAAAAAATTCCCACACCAGTGCTTTTAGTGAAACTTTGGGATATAAATTGTGTTCAGTGGTAATGGATATGGATGTATCTGTGGGTGAAATGTGTTCCACTTGGTTTTTTTTCAAAGAACAGACTACATTGCTATTCAAGTTGATTTTTTTTTTCTTTTTGAACTCAGTGAAGAGTTACCTGGCAAGTTAAGAGTTAAATAAAAGTTTAAAGTGTGGCATAACCGTTCTCTTTTGCCACTGAGGCCTGGTTGGCAAATGCAGGTCTTTGAGACAGCCTTTCAGTTATGGACTTGCAACAGTGACATCTTGAGGCTGTCCCTCCTGCTCCCTCTAAGCCTGTCCTGTCCCTCCTGCTGTCTTGAACACCAAATCTCCAAGCTGAGATCAGGCAGTGAGCAGTGACACACTTCCATACCCAAAACTGCAGGTGCTCTTCCTGCTGTGTGCTTCGAGTTATCTTCATATTTTGATCAAAGCTGCTTTTGAGCCGAATGGTAACAATACATTAGTGTGCTGTTTAACCAGAAGGTAGGATGTTTATACATTTGAACTTGTCCTTTTAGGTTGCCTTTGGAAAGCTTTCAATGTAGTCCCTTATTTTCCCCATTGGAGATGGGTTTCTATTTCACTTAGCATTTTGTTTGCTACATCATTTTCTACTCAAAATTGATTTAACAGCGAGGAAGGAAAAAAGTAGTGATTTACCAGAATATCTGTAGTGTTTGAATTTCTGTAATTTGTTTTCTGAACTCACAGTGGTTTTGAATGTGATCTGTTTGAACTACTACAAGTTCTTCTGTCCAGCTCATGCTGTGCTGGTTGGTGTTTTCACCTCATCAAGAGGTGTGTGTGGAGCTCAGGACCCCTGGAAAGCCAGCTCTTGGGAATGCATGGAATCATATGACACTGTTGATTGTCTTCCACTCCCTCTTTTCTATTTAATGCGCCCGTTCTCGGTGGGACAGTGTCTCCTGGAACCTTTACAGCCTGTTTTAACACCTGTGTTACTTTGCTCACACTGTTTCTTCTGAGGGCTGCAAGAAGGGCTTCCTGTACCACTGGTTGAGCTCACAACTTTTTCTAACCTTCATTTAAATATATCCTTAATTCTTTTCTGGAATTAGACATTACCTGGTGCTTTTTTTGTGTATTCCTACCACATTTTACTTTTTTAAAAAATGGGTGTGCGTTCTGTCATTTGAAAAAAAAAAAAAAGGCAATTTGGAACTAACCATAAAACCTGCACAGTGCAAGACTCGTTCAAGAAAATACAGTGGAGAAAATATTTCTTACCCGAAGAAAGAATATGGTCATATAGGTACTAAAATGTTAGGGAAAATTTTAGTTCTCTTTGGATTTGAAATACTGTGCTAAATTAATATTTTATTGAAAAATCTCCATTATAGCTATTCACAAAAAGCTCTCTCTGAGCAAAGTTTTTTTGTTCGTTTATCTTTAAACCAAAGATTGATCATCTGTCACAGTCATCTTTTCAGTAAGTGAATGGAGGCCTTAATTCTAATCTAGAAAGTAATGCACAGACAAATCTCTTTGTACACAATTAGCTGGTGTCTTTGGGCTTGCTTCTAAGGCAAATGATGAGATAAGTGTCTTGCTTTTATGGAACTTCTTTTCCTGGGTAATGCTTTGTTGGCACAGGAACTTCCCCTCTCTTACCCTTTGCGAGATTCTTTTCAGAGTTGTTCCTCAAAAAAGCAAAAACCAGTAAACAGTAAATACATAGAAACCAGGAAGGAGCATGACTTCAGAGCTGAGCAGCTGACAAGAGTTTCTTCTGACGGGTTCAGGTGCGTAAGGTCCATTCCTCAGGCACATCCCATCTATCTCATCCTGTAGGATGTTAGCATTTAGCATTGCCTTTGCTGTTTACAATATTCTGGGTAGAAACATCTATGGGATATTTCAGTTTGGTGTGTGGTGACAAGGAGATAGAAGGACTTGGGAGTTTTATTCATGATGTTTGAACACAGGGAAAGCCTCATCAGGATTTATAGGTGAATATGTGCATAAGTTCATGTTAGGAACTTGAGGGACAGATTATGTAACTTTTACCTCAAATCCAGTCATAACTCTTTTTTTTTTCTTTGTTTTTGAGAGAGCATTGCGGTACTCAGCAATGGCATGAGTGTCTGTTCTATGAGATACCAATTCACAGTGGGATCATAGTACAAAGCACAACACAACAAAAAGGCTCATCTAAAATAAAATACATCTTACATTCAGTTTTGCTTAACTGACAGCAGTCCTTGAAATAACTATGTCAGTGCAAAGTGCTTTAATTTTAAAATGCTCTGGAAAGGCATTTGACAAATGCTGACAAGAAATCATAAGTCTAAGAGGAGGAATAAAGGTGGCCACAGTTTGATTTGCACATCAGAGATAGTTGGTTGATTCTCTACATTCAAATGTGCAATATTTTTTGTTAGATGAGTTTTGTTACTGCTGTGAATATAGAATATGTATAATGTGGAAGCATCTGGTTAGTAGAATGATAAGCAGTGTGTGGAATAGAACTTAAAGGTCTATTTGGGTACATTGCAGACTGTCTAATGCCTGATTTATTCCTACTGAGTTCTAGTTTTTTGTTTTAGGTTTGAATTTTTATTTCAGTATTCCTTAATGTTTCCTCCTGTCACTGCTGTTTTCTGTTTTACTGTGCATTGGCTCTAAGGTCTTTTTGATTTTCTTTATTTTGGTGACTGCATTCCTTCTGCTTTTAAACACTTGGAATATTTAGGTGCTGTAAAGTATTATTAATTTTGTAAAGCTCAGGAGGGGGAGTGAAGACTGATTTAGTTGTGAAACAGATTGTTCATCTCATTGTCTCCAGCCTGGCTTGAACTCTGTTTCTGATCTATGTGTACAGTCAAAGGAAAAATACTATTGTAGTAAGGGCTTTCTATGTTATTTAATTACATGGTTTTTACATAGAATGTTGTGCAGTGCAATTCCACCACTTACACCGAACTCCTCTCAGTGTGGTAACTTGCTGTGTAATGAGACAGCTGGAAACAGTGAAAACCTGTTTGCTAAATGACTCTTTCTTCTATTTTCTTTTTTCATTGTTACAAAGTTAAAGCTAAATAGTATTTTTTCTGATTTTCACAGAGTTTTGAAGACAGTGTTGTTTGGCCTCCATGTACTAATAAATATCTCCTACCTCTTAATTTTCTGTGTTCACTTTTTTAGATCAACTGGTTATTCCGAGGTGATAGTTGTTGTTGGAGGCTGTGAACGAGTTGGAGGGTTTAATTTGCCATACACGGAGTGCTATGATCCTGTGACAGGAGAGTGGAAGTCACTGGCTAAACTTCCAGAGTTTACCAAGTCTGAGTATGCAGTGTGTGCTCTGCGGAATGATATTCTTGTTTCAGGTGAATAATCCTAAAAAATTCAAGAGTTCTTTCTTTGCTTGGTTGGTTTTCGTTGTGTCCTGTTTGTGGGGTGTGTTTGTTTTGGTTTGCTTTTTAAGTAGTGTGGCAGATCTTTGTACTGTGAACTTCCAGAAGCTCAGCTGAAAGTCACTTGCTGCTGTGAACACCAGTCCCAGCACAATCTTACTGTAAACAAAAGTGTTTTCTGGAGTTCTTGTTTGGCATGAATCTGCAGTTTTTTACAGCTGATTCCAGGACATCAATTGTATTTAAAGAGACCAGCTAACGGCTGCTTTGAAATACAGCAGGAACCTGTGTGCAGAGACAGCTGGGAAAGCTACAGACTAAAAATCCCAAGCAGGCTTCTCTCAGCAGTACATTCAGTCCTTTAGCAAGGAAGAATTACAGGGTGCAGCTGGTGGTTCAGACAGCAGGCTTTGTGTGTTGGTTTAACCAAAGAAATGGTCTCCTCAGGTGGGTGTGCCTGTGTCATTTGGACAAAGTGAGAAGCCGAGGAGATGCTCACAGAGCAGGCAGAGGAGGGGAGTGGGAGGGATGTGCCACAGGCAGGGGATTTCAGGGGTCTCATCTGGGTATTGACACTACAGGAAATATGAAGAACTTGGGCAAAAGCCATTAAAATGCATTCCAACTTCAAGAAATAATCTGGTGTGATCTCAGTGGTTTGGGAAAGGAGAGCGTGAGGAAAACAACTTACTGTGTGATTTTATCTTTGAAATCCACTGCAAATTACTTATTCAGTATAATGTATAAATACTGGTAGATCTTTATTACATCCCAAAAGGGGATATAAAGTTTTCATTGCCCACTCTAGAGAGGCATGTTAATAGTTAGCATTATCCATTCCATAATTATTTAAATTGGCATATGTTTCATTTTAAAGGTGGAAGAATCAATAGCCGGGATGTCTGGATTTATAACTCTCAACTTAACATTTGGATCAGAGTTGCCTCCCTAAATAAAGGCAGATGGAGGCATAAAATGGCTGTTCTTCTGGGTAAAGTAAGAGAAGTATATCTTAATTTTTTATAGTGGGAATGTTTGCTGTATATAAGAAAACAGAGGAGAAAATACTTAAGTATTACTTTGTATTTCATATCAAATAATTTAAAAAATATTTTTATATTTTCAAGTAAAATACTTCAAACAATTAGGCTCTTCATCGGTCCGACACTACCCATGGACATGAAAATCATCTTACTGCTCATTTATTTTTGGGGTTTTGTTTTTTCATCATTGAAGTGGCTTATTTCCAATAAGCGATTTTTTGGGAAGCAAAGAAGCATCTGGATTTGCCTGTGCATCAGAAGTACTGTCTAACAGTTTATGTAGTTATTAACAGAAACTGATACTACTCTGAATGTCGGCAGTTTTATTTAATGTTTTATATTGAAATTAAGCAAACACATGTAGTGTGGAAATGGGAGGTTTTTGCTCTATTTGGAAAGAAAATATGCTTGAACATGAAGCCACTAGTTGGGACTCCCTTACTGAAAGTTAGACAAGATGTGCATGTAGTGTCACTTAATCTTCTTAGAGTTGAAATGTGCAGCTAAGCAAGCAGAGGGAAGAAGGTAATCACAAATAATGAGGAGCTCTGCTTCCTAAATATGAAAGAAGAGAAAAGAAAGTAGAGTTTGCAAACTGAGAGGAGGAAATACTTCAGTAAGCAAGTAGGGCAAAAAGCAAAATGCCAGAAATGCAAAGGTAAACTCAGATGGGCATTTGCTGCTGCTGTTGTTGTTGAATGTTATCTAAAAAAAGAGAAATACAGAGAAATGCCTTTTCTAACAAATGCTATTCAAATAAGAAGTTTCTACTGCAGTATTAATAATACTATGCTTTGGCATGTGTTTGCAGTGTCATTCCACATGTGACTGAATGGAACTCTCCAGGGAGACTTTACCTGTTATTTTTAGGTCATATTCTTCTCCTCCTGTGTATAAATAAAAAATGTGAGGAATGTGTCCCTTGACAAACCTAGCAAATCAACTTTAAATTACTTTAATTTGATATTTAAATGTAATCCTTACTGTAAACATGAACTGATGGTAGTTTTCACCACTTTGTGCAGGTGTATGTGGTGGGAGGATACGATGGGCAGAACCGCCTGAGCAGTGTGGAGTGCTACGACTCCTTTTCCAACCGCTGGACTGAGGTGGCTCCCCTGAAGGAGGCTGTCAGCTCCCCAGCTGTCACCAGCTGTGTTGGCAAACTCTTTGTCATCGGTGGTGGCCCTGATGACAACACCTGTTCTGACAAGGTCAGTTAGCTCTGTTGGGTTGCATCTTCTATCCACAGCAAACTGGATTGCTGGTTTAAAACCAGGTCCTGCAGGAGATCTGCTTGAACTGTTTTCTGCTGGATGGAGTGTGGAGTTACTCTAATACAAAAAATACAGAGTAGAAAATGTTAATTGAGCAATACACTGTTCCTGTGGTCTTTCTCATGGATACATTGCATATATCATTGGCTTCACAAGTTCTGTGAATTCTTAAATGGGAGTATTCAGAAAGCAATGCAAAATATTGCACATATGTATACATTATTGATATATGTATCTGCATGTGCATTGACTCTGGTTATTTTGGGGAGGCACTGCTGCTTTGTCTCTCCTTGTGTAACCTTTGTGGGCATACCAAGCTGTTCCTTCAGTTGGGCTCTCAGTCTGAAAGGCCTGTCCTTGTTTCCAGGTTCAGTCGTATGATCCTGATACCAATTCCTGGTTGCTCCGTGCCACCATCCCCATTGCCAAGAGATGTATCACGGCCGTGTCCCTGAACAACCTGATCTACGTTGCTGGCGGGCTCACCAAAGCCATTTACTGCTATGACCCCATTGAGGACTACTGGATGCATGTACAGAATACATTCAGCAGACAGGTAATTACTGATCAAAAACCCATAGACAGCTGAAAGGTATTTTTCACATTGTTATCTTGGCATTAAATAAGTATACATTTGCTTAACCCTGATAGAATTGCATCTCTGATTCCATTCTTGCTTTACATCTTCATCTGTGTAACTCAAAACATCACAGAAGAGAAAGTTTATAAACCAGTAGTTTTTCAGCTGGGTGTCTCTTAGGCAGTCCAAGCTTTGCTTGAGAGCTGTTACTGTTGAAGAACAGTATAGTGAATGATGATTTCATTGTGTAGACATTACCTTCTGTTGCATGTTTTCATTTAGACTGAAGGGAGTGATTTCCTTATAATTGATTAAAGCCTTTCAGCGTAACAGGAAATACTGAAGGCTGTTTTTGCAGTGTGAAAAAGCCCCACTGTATTGCACAGAAAGTGTCTGACTTCAGCAGTGAGAGCTCTCTCATTTCCACACATGGGACGCTGAGCAGGATTTGAACGAGTCTGCTCAGTAGTGAAGTATGTGTGCAGCAGTTACATTTCCCCATGGTTTAAGTAAGACATAGCACTG
This sequence comes from Peucedramus taeniatus, assembly GCA_013400575.1. Taxonomy (NCBI): domain Eukaryota; kingdom Metazoa; phylum Chordata; class Aves; order Passeriformes; family Fringillidae; genus Peucedramus; species Peucedramus taeniatus. The sequence goes on along the minus strand of WBNO01007266.1, from coordinate 639,039 downwards.
TCTTTTCTTGTTCACTCTTTTTAGTCATGCTTTTTTCCCCTCTCCACATTTACATCCCTCTTCATTGTCTGTTACTCCTCTAAGGTGCTTCTCCTTTTTCCCATTGTTTGCATTAGTAGTACCTACAGTGGCCCCTCTTCTGAAAACCTTTGTTCTCTCCTCCTTTCCCTATCTCAGATCTTTCAGTGGTAAGTACAGTGTTCAGTTGTATTCCATTGTTCCCCTTGTCTGAGCTACATGTAATAAAGGCTTAGACCTGAAATAGTCTTCTGCCACTGCTTTCCCTAATTTTTGTGCTTTCTGCACTGGCCCTTTCAGGAGGGAACATTATAGGCCAGGCTGTTTACAAAAGGCAGTCACAGTGCTGCCCTCCTACACTGGCGCAGACACGCATGAATTAAGTCTTGCTTTTTAAATAACCATGTATTCCCTTGTGTTTTCTTGAAACAGGAGAATTGTGGCATGTCTGTGTGTAATGGAAAAATCTATATTCTTGGTGGAAGACGGGAGAACGGTGAAGCCACAGACACTATTCTTTGTTATGACCCTGCAACGGGCATTATCACAGGAGTAGCAGCCATGCCCAGGCCAGTATCGTATCATGGCTGTGTGACCATTCATAGATATAATGAAAAAGGCTTTAAACTGTAATATTTTTTTTTGAAAAAAAGAAGAAAAATTAATCCAGTGGTCTGCTGCAAGACAGGCTTCTTAAAGATTCTTGAAGTGGGAATTCCCTGCCTAAGTGTCCTATGAAAATTATATCCTGTGCCTTTAGAAAAATGGTTAATTTAACTTACCAAACAAGTCTACAAACCTATCCAGTAACCAGAGTTCAGTTATATCTGCTGTGGACTCTGATATGAGAGCTGGACATTGTACAGTGGTCAGAAAGTTTGCCCTCTGTGTGATTAGTAACCTTGAAAGCTTTTTGGGGAAAGTGCCTTCAGCATTTGTGCCTGTGTCTTTAAAAGCAATATATTCAAGGTGTTTCCAGTTCTGCTAATGGGAAAAATGCATAGGCAAGTAGATCCCAAAGAATCATCCTGGATCATTATCTGCAATTTTAAAAGCTCAATTATGATTCATATACATCATTCTTAAAAGCAGATTACTTGGCTTAACCAAGTAGATTTTTTTGTCAGATCATGCATGGGTTGAAATTTAAAAAAACAAAAACTACTACACAAAAAGCCAAAGCAAAACCAAAACACCATCAAAACAAGCTACATTGGACAAATACGAGAATCTCTGAGAAATGCTTTCTTCTGAAGAACAAACTGGTTGTTTGGTGGGCCACTACAACACACTGCAGTGATGCTTGTGTACATTAACCCTGTGGAACTTATTCATAGTGCTCATAAATGTCCAGCAAAGAAATACAAGGCTACATGACACGGAAAACCAGTGGGTTCAGGCATGCACCTGTGAGGCAAAGTTTGAATCCCAGTTTTTACCTTTTTGAGTAGTATGGGTGAGGGCTGAGAGTTACTGGGTTCACTCTTTGCTCACTGCAATGTCTAAACTATTTAAGAAATAAAAGGATGTTGAACTCTGGATTCTCACAATTTTTTGAATCACATTATAAATTACCTGATGATAGAGGTGGGGACTTGAGTTTGTGCCCTACAGCTTATAAATTGGTCTTTTGGATGTCTCATCTGCAGAGATGGCAGAGTATCCAGCAAGTATTTCTTGGCCTTTCTTCAGACAATCATTTACTGTAGCACAGTTAAACTGTTGTATAAGCTGCTTGGTCCCAGATAAAGAAGATCTGGAAAGGTTCCTCCTTTCACCAGAAAAATATCTGTGGACCTGTCCATGTAGCCATATGATGTGTTTTGGATAATTTTGAGGCCTAGGAAACACCTGTATTTTGATGCACCACCGTTATTGGGTTGGGGTTTTTTTCAGTAAAGGTATTTTTTTAAGTCCTTCTTAGATTTCTGTACTAGGACTCCTTATTTCCAGCACAGAACTGTACAGTTGAGGCACAAAGTTCATAAAAACTGAAATAGCACTTGTGAGTTGGAAAATGAGTAGGATTGTCTGTGTACCAATTTCCTGTAAATCACCAAAAACCTCAGCAATTGCCTTTCAAAGGAAGTCTGAGGACAGCAGCCAGTAAGGAAGTTGGTCAGTGCCAGGGCAGAAAACCCCCATAAAACGCCTGCAGAGCCAGCCCTGGCCTCAGGGTCCTGGTCTCTGTGCTTGCTCAGGAGGGTGAAAACAAGCACCATCTCTGGAACGTTGTTTGTTCCACTGGACTTTCCTCATCTGTTTTCCCAGAGTATTTCTTCATGAGATGGAAATTCTGACCCTCAGTGAAGCTATGCCAAACTGGGAGTCACCATTTTCAGTAACATGGTCATGAGTTTTAAAGAGCACTGGGAGCTGCACTTTGGGATGCATTAACTTGTAACCTCAGGAAAGGACACAAAATTCAGTTTCTGACTGAATACCAAACACTGCTTTGGATACGGTAAGAAATACTGATAAAATACAAATCATTGCTTATCAGTGATGTAATCAGGAGATCAGTCCCTGAGCATGTACATTCACATTGCCCTAAAAAGAAAATCCCTTGGTAATGTAAGACAAATGAATCAGATAAATTAATCCTTTTCTAAGTTTCATCTGTTTTGCTCACCAAGTTTAACTTTGAAATGGTAATTTCAGTACCTGTGAATAAGGTCTGTTGATTGCAATGGTAATTGCCCTGTAACTGATTTTATGTACTAACAGCATATATAGCTTGTGCCATCATTGTAAATAAAGACTATAGGAGCACTTCATTAGAGATGCAATTTCAAAAATATCCTCAGTTCCCTTGATTTCCTCTTGTTTGTACTCAGACTTGTAATGTTGTCATGCTATACTGTTTTTAAACAGTGCTTATTCTCTAGGTATAGAACAGTGTCATTAAATCTGCGTTTATAACACTGCACTCTTTGTAAATAACAAGATACTGCTTTCCAGGGTTTTGAAGATTCATTTTTTTAGTTTAGTTGTCTTTTCTTACCAACTTATGTACTGTTACTGTTACCTGTTTTTGAAAATGACAGTGTTTAATGAACCAGTAAATGCAGAAATGAAGATGCAGAAAACTTCTGCTTACAGTTCTCTAGAATCTGTATGAAAGCTGAACAGTTACAGGTGTGGAGCGCTGCCAAATGGCAGTTGCTTAAGCAATGATTTCTTTAAAACAGGCAGTGAGTTTTTCTTTTTGCTTGTTTACTCTTTAAATAATTTGCACTTACGGCCTTCTCTGTTACAACAATTAGTTTTAGATATACTAGAAAATAACAATTTGACCTTGATTTAATGAAAATGTACCATTTTTCAAGAAGGATGCATTAATTTGGAAGTTGCATTCCTGAGCCACTTGTTCTCCAGTGCATTTCACTTAGATATAAATGGATTCAAAGATTTAACCTCTCACTGTTATGCATATCTAGATGCTTGCAGTTTATGGGCTTGAGCAGCAAGTTGGTTTTAGTTTTTTGTCTCAGCTGGGAGAGAAAATTATTAATATCATCTACTATAATCAAATTATTTTCATCATACATGATAGTAGGTCTGGTAGCTCTAGAGCACCTGCACAAAGATGTGACTTCAGTCCAACCATCCACAGGAGGGCTCGAGCATCTCCAAGTCACACCTAAAAAATAAATTCTAAGAATTGTCTTCACTCTGCTAAACAGAAATGAGTAAATATTTTTCTTCTCTATTTTGATGTCCACTTCTGTTCTTAGCAGAGTGATGTTAATTGAAAAGACAGTTTCTAGCTTTCTTGCAGCCAGGCTTCTGGAAAGTTCTGAATCACTTATTGATCACTGCAGCATGTGCAGCCTCTAGCCCTTGGCTTGTGGCTTAAGCACTCCCCTTTTACAGCCATCAGCCACAGAACATTGCCTGGTAATCTTGCAGTTGTACCTGTAGACTCCCTCCTTGGGAGTGGTTAAGTAGGCATAATTTGTGGAATCTCTTCCAGTGTCTGGTATGCATTTGGGGGATTGGGCACTGTGCTTTTCCCTCCAGCTCCAAGGGGTCCAGACTGTACTGTTATTTTTTTCTTTTGATTGGCCTCAGTGCAGTTCTCATCAAAGATAGCTTTTGTTTGTACTCTGTTGAAGCAGAGCTGTTAATGTAGATTATGTTGATATGGACCCTTATTGTAATTTACTGAAACTTTTTAAATAGTATTTTTAACATGGCAAAGTTTTGAGAGAGGCTGATGATGGCGGAGGAGGAAATGCTCACCTGGACAGAGATTCAGAGGAAGCTTTGGTCACCTGTGCTTGAGAGCAAGGATGCTACTGCCTGTTCAGTTTCTTCCTCAAAACAGTTGAGTTCACCTCATTGTCTTAGGTAAACACTTTGTTTATCCTGTTTGACTTGCTGCAAGGACAGAACAAGAAGCAGGCCCACTCACTGCCTGTGATTTGATGCTTACCCGTGCCCGAGGCACAGGGGGTGCTGGTCAGCAGAGCCTGAGCTGAGTCCAGCTCTGAAGAGCAGAGACAGGAGAAGAGCATTGGAGCAGGCTTGGAGATGGCAGCAGGAGACCCAGTGTGTTTGGGGGTTGCAGTTTGGCTGGGCTTGTTGAAACCAAGGTGTTAGGATGCTCATAATTTTGCAATTCCAGATGCTGAAACTCAGGTGGTAAAAATGTTATATATTTGTCAGTTCACTGAACTCAGCTGGAGCAATAAAGGTGCAGATATGCTTATGGTCTACTAATGGCAGTGCTCAGGAAAGCCAGGGGTTCATTTTTCTGAATTGCCCAAATAGGCAAGTAGCTGTGAGGTTCTTTTTTACCGCTGAAGATGGAAAAACCCGATTCAAGAGCATTAATCTCACAAGACTTGATCACTGTGAGGCACAACAGATATTTTTATCTGAATGTAGTCTTATGTATACAGGAAATTACAAATGAAATTATTTGTTTTGCCTGGTTAAAAAAATCTGAGCACCAGATACTGAGAAAAGGAGCCTACAGGGTAAGATGAAATTTCTAAGCAGAAATCTGCTATCTGGTTGGGGGCCTAGCAGTGCTTTGGGTTTTGTAAAATATGTTTAGCACACAAGTTTCCTTGGTATGGAATTGTTTCAGATGGCATTAATTAAAATGGATCACAATTGTGTAACCAGCAGCCTCCCACCAAGCCCAAACCAGCTGTGACTCTTTGTTCTCTGCTCCCTGCCTTTGTGTCACACACAAGTTCATGATAGCATTACTGTCTAAGAACTGTAAGCTATTTGCAGGAATATTTCTCTTTTTCTACTGTAGAGATCCAGTCAATGCTAATATGTTTATGTGTGCACATCTGTATGTGAATTATTTTGTGATCATTCTCTGATAGTGCTGTTACGAGTGATGCACATAAAGGCCCTGTGTACAACTTGTTAATAGTGTAATTAGGGCTTAGTTTGTATGATTAGCTACAAAGAAAATAATATATGTAATTTTGAAAATACCCGTGCCTTGAATTCACCTATATTGTGAAAAAGAGCTTGGATTATTCCTCCCAGTTTGTTACCTTTATTATTATTGGTCTTACTGTCTAGACTGTTAATATCCTCCTAGGAGGAATAAATCTTGCCATTCATTAATTAGCACAGTTAAACTTCTTGTTTAGAACATGCCTAGAATGCTTCCATTATTAGAGTGCTATGGCAGATTTAATCTAGGGAAATCAGTATTTGTTTTCTTCTGTTTTTTGTTTCCAGCACGCCTCAGTGACAAAGGACTGAGTTTAGTCTTTGACTTCCTGTCCTTAACCTGTACAGTTTCTTGTATTAGTCAGTAGCCTCTGTGATATTTCTGAACTCTCCGAAGTCATCAACCTCTTGTTCAAGATACAAAATATGAAGCAATAATATGGTGCAGCATGGCAATAAGCAAATCAAGAGACTTGAATGTAATGTACTGTTACTGATTTCATCTGTGTAAATGCTGGACCTATGAGTCATTCTCCTTTTGGTGCACCTGAAGCACTTTGGAGTCAGATTAATGGGAACTACTTGGCCATGGAAAGAGAGTTTACCTCCTGAACTGTTCTCATATGATATTTTCGCCTGAAATCATATTTTCATTTTCCTTATTTTGCTGAGGAAAACGGCAGTTCTTGTTATTTCTTGCCAGTTCCTTTATTTAGTGAAACATAAAAGCTGTAGTTCCACGGAGAGCTGATCTTGCCCTCAAGAACAGCCTGGTGCAGCACAAATGACATTTGAACAGGAAAGCTCAGAGCACTTACTGTGTGCCAGAGTCAATGTAATGGATCTCACATATAACATTAAGGTCTTCAGATTGTGCTGACAGTAGAAAAGTGATTTTGTAATGTAGCACAATTGCAGTAACACCTGTTATATTTAAATATACTTCTTGCATAATTCTTTGAACATTTTTTAAAGTTCAGTGTATCTAATAAACATTTGCCTTTTGAATAGTTCACTGTGGTTTATTTAGTTTGAGAAGTTCCAGGGTGGGGCTTGGTGGTACAAGGAGGAAACTCCCTCCTGGTTTTTTTGGGCCATGTAACTTGTTGGATTCTGCCCCTTGTGCAGTCTCTCTCCTTTCATCTGTTCTCCTGCCTCCCAGTCTAGGTGTTTTCCCTGCTCATCTTTCTGTCCTAACATGGGGAATAAAGGCAAGCTCGAGGCTGCACAAAAGAGTACACTTGAAAGAAAACTGGAAAAAATAAAAAGCAGGGGGTGGGATGTGAAATATTGATTAGGCTTGGGTATTGTGATGGGAAGAGAATGTGAATGGACTCAGAAGGCAAAACCAGTATAGGAAATTGGGAAAAGGTAACAAAACATTGGGAAGGTGACTGGCAAAACATGGCTTGGAAATAATCCTGTAGGTTTATCCTCCTAAAATCAGAGGCTTTGCCATCTCAAGATGCCACTCACATGGCAGAGCAGGGGCAAGGCTGTGGTAGAGCCTTACTGAAATGTAGCAGGCCAGCAGTGTCTGCTGCATCTCTGCAGTGGCCAGGCTTGTGCAGCCACCACGGACTGGCTCTTGCTGCAGTGCCAAAGGCAACTTCCAGTCAAGTTCAGTGCTTGCAGAAGCTCAGCTTACTTCAGAAAGAAGTAATCTGGGAAAAAAAAAAAAAAGGGAATCTCCACATGCTGCTAAGCAATGGAAATATTTTTGAGAGCTTGAAAGCCCACCTTAAGGTATTTTAAGTCTTAAACACAGTCAACTGGTGGCAGTATTCTAACAACAGTTTCTTCCTCTTTCCATTAAGCAGAAATAAGGAAGAAAATAAAATTGAACTACATTACAGTCATTCCTGGTGAGCAGGATACTAAATTGAGTTTAAGAACAGTCTCCATCGATCTGCCATACTTCACATCTGCTGCTTAGCAGAAAGAAAGGCTAGTGGTGTCAGAAAGGATAGTGGTGATCCTGAAATGAGGAGAAAAGAGGACTTTAAGGGCTAAGCTTTGAACATTGAGCATAGACTTGCTAATCGGTGGCCTTACAAATAAGTTTGCCAGTCTATGAGTGAAAAGGATGTTAGTTTGTGCTGATTCAGGGCTCACTGCATGAAGCATGAGACTGCATAGCATTGGTGCTATTCATTGCACCTGACAGAGGTATTGCAGCCTGGCCAGAACCTAACACAAACCATGGCATTAACTGCACTCATTGCACTGGTTTAGCTCTGGTTTGAGAATATGATGAGCACTAAGTATGGTATAAAGGGTTTTTGAAGCCTATATAAGGGTAGGCTAGGGGGCCCATCCTGTGACCTCCTGCTATCCTGCACCTCTATCAGCCCAGGAGTCCTTTCTTGGGTCTTTTCTTTTTCTAATCATAGAATCACAGAATCCATTAGGCTGAAAATACCTCCGAGATCGAGTCCAAACCATGACTGAACATCACTTTGACAACTAGACCACAGTACTAAGTGTCACATTCAGTCTTTCCTTAAATACCCCCAGGGAAGGTGACCCCACCAGCTCCCTGGGCAGCCCATTGCAATGCCTAATCACCCTTTCTGTGAAGAATTTCTTCTTAATGTCCAACCTGACCCTCCCTTGGCGCAGCTTAAGGCGATGTCCTCTCATCCTGTCCATTGTTCCCTGAGAGCAGGGCCGACCCCCACCTGGCTGCAACCTCGCAGAGAGCCATAAGATCCCCCCTGAGCCTCCTTTTCTCCAGGCTAAAAACCCCCAGCTCCCTCAGCCGCTCCTCGCGGGACTTGTGCTCCAGCCCCTTCCCAAACTCCGTTGCCATTCTCTGAACACACTTCGACCATCCTTCCGTAAAATATCTTCCACGTTAAAAAGTCTTCCTCAGATCTTTTAACACGTTACATCACGGTTGTTCAAAGCAGCAAGTCAGGATCAAATCACTGCATTCGTCTTTCCATTCGGGAACCCGACCGCGTCGCCCATCTCGGTTTCTCCGCTGCCGCGGGCGAGCAGCCGCTGTCCCCACAGCCCGTGCGTGCCCGCCCGCGGCCCCGGCCCG
>WBNO01007266.1:565180-630280 GCA_013400575.1 Peucedramus taeniatus | reverse complement strand
GGCGGCCTCCGCGCCGCCTCACGCCTGCGGGTCGAGCCCCGCGGTGCTCCCGCCTCGGGGGGACTCGCTGCCCCCTCACGGGCAGGGTCGTGCCTCGGGTTGAGCGGTTCTGGGCGAGGGACAGCCGGTGTGTGACCCCGCAGCGGGGAGCCCCGCTCTGGTGCCGAGCCACCTGGGCCCGTCCGCTGGCCCCACGCACTCGGGGTGCCCAGCATTCCCCTTCCACAGGCGGTGGTGTTTGTGTGAAAGGAGCCCCGCTCTCCTGGGGTCACCCGCCAGAGCACGGATGGTATCCCGAGCATGGCTCACGGGGCTCTTTGTCAGCCCTTTGCCAGGGGAGCACGGGGCTCGACCAGTGGAGCTCTGCTGGGGCTGTGGGCAACTGGGCTCTGGTGAACCACAGGCGTCAGGAGGCTTTTGAAGCTCCTGGGCTGTGCAGAACAGAAGCAGCTCCCAGCTGTGAACCTGTGCGATGATCACGACTCCCACTAGGTAGGTGCCCCTTCTCTTTTGCGGGGTGCACCACGGGCCAACTTTAAGTGCTTTAAGTGCACCACGTGGTGAGAGGTTGAAGCCTGCCCTGATGGTCACTGTGGGAAACGTTAATGCTTTTATTTTTCCTGCTAGTGGAGTAGAGAACATGTCTGGGATCAAGAGAGTGATCGCAGAGAAGGACCCCGACTACGAGGAAATCACCATCACACATCCCAACAAGCGGCACAAAGCAGCCGAGCAGTCAGGTAGGAGCTGTGGAATTGGAAATTCTGTAGATGTGCATGCTGTCTGTAAACTGGTCAGGAAAAGGCTGGGGTAGGAGTTAGGGGCAAGGGACCCATGTTGAGCAAGGCAGGTAGTGATACCTCTGTGTAGCCAAATGAAGATGTATCTTATGTGGAGTCATCCCTTCCCTGCTATCTGGACCAGAAGTAAGGTGTGAGAATTCAGCCTTTGGTGCATGATAGATGGAGCACAAGCTGTCCATGGCCCCACTTGGTGCACTTTGGCTCCTGTTGCTTCCTAAAGTATTTACAGTCCATCTTCCCATGCTGAGTTGTTCTCCAGCCTGTGTATTTGTTCTGTGGCTGAAGTCTGCTTTGGGAAAGATTGGCAGGTTGTTTACATTTTGGGGGACAGAGATCACAGTACAGCATGGGGAGAAGAAAAAAAATCCATGACCCTGCAGGGTAAAAGAGATGCACAGCCCTGCAGTATATGCACTGGCTGTTGGAAGATGACAAATGTTGATAAAGTGTAGAAAGGATAATCTAGGGAAAAGGAAGGGGTTTTGAAACATGCAAGAGAGGAGGAAGAGGAGCATGACTGAAGGAAAGGTGGATAAAGAAGTGTAGTGGAGCAAGTAGCTGGATGAGTAGGTTTGCATTTGGCACGCTTGAATATGCTTGCTTTGGGAACCAGCCTGTTGGCAGAGTGCCTGGGACAGGTTGCAGTCTCTCTGGGCAAATGAGAGTAGAGCTGCTTGCCCCGGGGGCAGGGAGTAGCTAGTGATTTTTGGCATAGCACAGCTAGTGAGAGAGGATCGTGATGGGAAGAGCTGACAAACAGGGAGGTGAGAAAACTGAGGCTGGCTGTGGGCTCTGAAAGAGATCCAGGAATAGAGCCGGAGCTGCCACTTGGAGAGGGACAGAGGATGGCTTAGTGGGTGATGTTTTGGAGGATGCTGCACAGCTGGACAGGTCTGAGGAGGCTGAACTCTGGGTTGAATGTGTTGTGGGGCAGGTCCTGTCTGCCACATGGGGCAGGGTCCTGCCAGTGGGGGCCTGGTGCAGCTGTGCTGGAGCTGGCTGTGTCACCACTCCCAGCTGCCTGCCCTGCCTGGCTGCCAGAAGCCACCGCCCTCTGTTCTGGCGTGTCCCAGGGACTGCAGGCAGGTTTTTAATCTGCTTCTGAAGCAACTTTTCAGAAGGTCTTGATGATGAACAGGCAGAGTCTCAGGGCCTTGAAAAACTGTCCTTGGCAAAAGTGAACTTTGCTTTCAGGAGATTCCTCCAAATTGGCTTCTTTCTTCTTTTAATGGAAGATCTCCAGCTTTCAATACTGGAATTCCTTAAGTACACAAATTTCACTAACATGACCTTAATGACGTACTGTGCTTGACACTAAGCTGGGAAAAAATTAATATAAAGTGTTCTTAAAAGTCTCTGTAATATAACCACAAATCCTAAAGTGCTTAAATCATCATGATGCTGCTATGGCATGGCATCAGCCTTGGAAAGAGATGCAGTTGTCCCTCTCTGAGCCATACCTCTCATGCCTTAATCTGTTCAGGTTTATTTTAAGTCTATATCCTTACATGAGAATTTCCTCATCATGGTTTTCATGGCTGGAGGTAAATTATATCCCTCTGGTTTTTAATTTGCCTTACTCATACAGATTCAACCATAATTGTGTTTTAATGTGGGCTTGAACTATTTCTGGTCCTAAAAAATATAAATACACACACACACAAACATATATATACATATATATGCCTGTGTGTATACATGTACATGGAAAAAAGGAAAATTATTGAGGATACCTCTGTTGCATATAGAGGTATCAGTTGCCTCACTCCTGTTGCAGGTACCTGATCGGACAGTAAAATTATCTATGCTGTCTGGAAGATGCCAGCAAAGCTTTGGCTTGCTTTTCTTTCCCTTCTCTACAGTGATATTAGAAACCTCTTCAAACAGATTTGTACTTTTTAGGAGGACATATGCTTCCTCTGAAGCTCCAGCCAAAGTCTTTGTGCTATTGCCTCCTATTTGGTGTAGAAACAATGTGAGATTTTCCAGGGAAAACCAGACTCTTGCTGATCTGCTTTATTGTGGGGTCAGTCTATTACTGGCACAGGCTGGAGCATCTTTTCCAGGCTTTCTTCTAGAAGTGTAATTCCTGCTTTGCCAGGTTCTGACTTAGAGTTTGCTAAAAACAGAAGTTGTTTGAAACCCCTTGATGAAATGGAGGTGCCCTAAATGAAGGGTAATATTGAAGTCTGCAGTAGGTGTAGAGCAAAAAGAATAGTTCTTCATATGTTTATACATGTCCTAGAAAAATATGATAATATGCCAATTCCATTCTTAGCCACTAATTTGCTGTAAGGTATTTGCACAGTTTGAAATCCTAAACTACCTACTTTCCAGCAAGGTCAGTAAACTCCTGCTCAAAGACTGAATTTTTTTTGTCTGCTTTGCTGGAAGAGGATTTTGTAAAAGGTAGACCAGCTTTTGATAATGTAGTTTCCTTTGTGAGTAATAAACAGCTTGTAGCCACTCCAGAGAAGGCTGCACTTCATGCCAGGGCTCTGTAAATATGAGTTTGCTTTATTCTTGCTGTGTGAGGTGGTGTAAATTTCCTGGATGTGGATCTGGCCAAGGAGAGCAGAAGAACGTCCGTGGTGTTCCAGCTCGCTTCGGCGCAATCACAGCGGGGCTGGGCCAGCACCGTGGAGTTTTTCTTTTACTGTTTACAGCTTTACTGGGGCAGAAGTAAACAAACTGGCCATGTCCTTCCCATTTTCTATTATTTGTCATCTCAAACCTAAAAAGGGAAAAATAGCTCTCCACATAAGCCAGCTTTTAAAGATACATGTGGTTTTTGTTAAGACAAAAAGTTTTTTTTTTTGGAAGAAAATGATCCTTCCCTTCATGTGTGTGTGCGCTGAACTTACTATCCCTTCAGTTCCCATTCTCTAGTGATTTCTGATCTTTCTATTTTCAAATGGAGCCTCAAAAATAGAAATGTAAATACTTCCTCCTTTATTTTCCATGTGTGGCCTTGTACAGCTCGAGATGTTACTGTGCAGAAGATCGAGACCATTATAAAGGAACAGTTTGCCGTCGAAATGAAGAGTAAAGAACATGAAATTGAAGTTATAGATCAGGTATAAAGGTTTTGTTCTTATAAATACCTAAGATCTTGGTGTTTGGGGTGTGAGGGATTGCTGCAGTGCTTATCATTACTCTGTGTTTCCTTTCTGCAGCGCCTGATTGAAGCCAGGAGGATGATGGACAAGCTGCGTGCCTGCATTGTGGCTAACTATTATGCCTCTGCTGGTCTCCTCAAAGCTGGAGAGGTAAAAACTACTTTGGGAATAACAAGACTTCAGGGAGTCTTTGCAAAGGAAGGTGTGGAGTTCTGTGGCTGTTCGGGTGATGTTTGGTGTGAAGATGTGGTTTAATGAAACAGTGGAATACAAACTGCAAGTGAGGTGGCAGTGGGAGAGACCTTTGCATCATCTGCTGGGCCTCAGGTACCTGGCAAAGAGGAGTCTTAAAGAAGAGTTGCAAAGTTGTTCAGCAGCCCCTGATTCTGGTTTCTGAAATAGTGAAATAGTCTGTGGGTTTTTTTCATCCTCAGTTTTTCCCAGAGAGTACCTTGTTTCTCAGACATTGCACAGTTTGTCCTTGCAAAGCTGTAAAAAGTGTGGAATATGTTTTCCCATTTCACAGGAGGAGAGTGGCAGCAGATGTGTTTGGGGACTTTTCAAGAAAAAAGAATAATAAAGATTTCAAGATTCTTGAGTGTCAGGCAGTGCAGTGAAACCATCTTCCTTTTGCCCTGGCAGTCAGTTTGTTAATGGGTTGATGAACAGACTAATGGCAGCAGTAAAGCAGGAGATAAATCAAGGAGATATCGGAGTGATTAAAAATTCACAAGATTAAAAAACCTCAAACCCTGTTAGTTAAACCCCAGTTCTGAGCACTCTGCCTTTAATGACTGCTAATTGCAGGGTGTTCATGACTGTACAGATTCCTAAATGACATATAGTTCATTACCAGTGTAGGCTTTTTGTTACCATCTTTTCCATTCAAGTTGATCTGATTTCCAGTGATTTTTGGAAGCTGCAGATGGGTGCTGCAAACATGGGTTTCACTCTAGTCCCATAAGAATTTCTCTTCCAAGCATTTGCTCTCAATGCTGCTCCTGGTTTTCCTATTGTGATTTTCAGAGGACTTGGAGTGAGGTAGAATAAAAAGGTTCAGCTTGTTTTTCCCTCTATGAACCTGAGTTGAGCAACTGGAGTTTGGAAAGGTTGTGGTAGCCTTGGAGACTTGGAGATCTCTCTGCCTCCTTTGATTTTTGTGTAGGCAGCTGAAGAATGTGACCTAAGTTCTGATCTTTGTAAGTGCCTTTGTCCATTGTCATCATCTGTCTGCAGGAGCTGTGCTGTTCCTTGTTCTTCTGCCATGCAGGGTGTTTGCTTTTTTCCCTGGTGATTTTCATGCTTTCCAGAAATAATATCTTTTGTAATTGTTTTGAGGTATTCACAAAACTTAGTGGTGCTTCCTTGCTTTCTTAAGTTTTCTAGTAGTTTTTATGAGTTTATGGTTGTATCTTTGATTGCATTTTGAATATTTTTTCTAAAGTCCTGATTTGCACACAGATTAAATCAGTTTTTCCTTTATTTTAAAATTGTTGCTAATTTCAATTTTCTTTGTTGTCTGTTTTAATTGTGGCTCCTGTATGTTTGACCAGGCAGCGAAATATTGTCTTGTTTCTGCTTCTGGTAGAGTAGGAGTCTTTGTTTAATTTAGTCTTTAGTTTAATTCAGAACTTCTGGGAGGATGATTTGCAAGTTCCTGAACTGTTCTCATAAATATAAACAGTTCTCAAACCCAATGCTACTGAGTTTTGAGGCTTGGGATTCCTCATGATTGTGCTTTATTATGTTTTCCCACAAATTATTGGACAAGATGTTGGTCATTTTGCTTGAGGTAAAACTAAAGCAGACATGTTTGGTTTGGGCTTTGGGTTTTTTTTTGGACAGGCTATGTGTGAGTCCCTGCCCTTGCATAAATGACTGTAACTCTCCCAAGCTGGTAATCGAGAGTTGGTAATTGCTCTGCTTGTGCATGTAATGGACAATTGTAAAGGAAGTTCTGGAATGGTCCTGGAATGGCCACGGTGGGACAATGTTTATAATTCCACTCTTGCTACCACCTCTCGAGGGCAGTTCTGCTGCTCTGTAGAGATGGTGTTGTCTGCCTCCCCTTCAGTCATGTTGGCAGAATTCTGAATCAGGGAACTTAACGTGGATTAAAAACAAAACTGTGAAGGGAAAAAACAAACAAAAACAATAACAAAACAAAGCAACAGATTAATCCCAAGTCAGTTTCTTGATTTGTTTTCCTTTGTGACATGCCCCATGAGTAATTGTTCCAGCCTGACTGATGGGGTGGTTTGGGCAGGGAAGAAACCTCCTTGAGCTGTGGCTGCAGAGGCTGAAGGGAGGCTGTCAGTGCTCTACTGCTGCACAGGGGTGTTCCTGCTGACTTGGTTCATCCTCAAACCCAGGTGACATGGAGGTCTGATGCCTGGCCAGGGGACACTTGTTTTGAGTTGATGGATGTTTTCCTTCTACTTTGGAGGTAAAAAGCAAATGCAAGAGAAGAAGAAGGGCTTTTGTCATGGTAATGAAAGAAACAAGAGAGATTTAAACACTTGCCTGTCCTGTCCTCTGCCTTGCAGGTTTAAGAGGATCTAAGATTAGCTCTAAGACATCAGTTTTGAGGAAAGTTTGCAAGCATGCCTAAGCACATTATTACTTATCCCCTGTTAAGTTTTGGGAGCAGACAGGTCATAGGTGTTGACAAAGCTGCCAATGAGTATCAAAGCTGAAGAGCCTGATGCACTTACCTACCCTGCTTGCCTGCAAGAGCCAGGCAGCTGTGGCCTTCCTGTATGTGGTGAGACTGGAGGTGGCTGCACAGGAAGAGGTTATTTTCAAATGGACATTTTAGGTAGTTTAGTAGGCTGCAGTCCTCTCTTCCAAAACCTGGTGGGTTTCTGAGATCAAAAGGTGTGAACAGATTCAATTTGGGGTACTGTTTCTCTAGAATCCTTTTAAGCTTTTATCTTCTGCAGCATCTGTTTTTCCTGCAGAGCAGCTGATTAAATATTTGCTCTTTCTTCATTTATTGACTTTTTCTCTTCTGGCTCAGCTTTGTTTTTATCTGGGCTGTGGGGAGGTCTTCTTGGGGAAATAGTGACCAGATCTTCCTGACCTCTTCTTTGCAGGGGACCAGGTCGTGCGACGCAACAGTTCTTAATCACCCTTCAATCAAGAAATTCTTGGAATCTCCCTCGAGATCTTCATCTCCAGCTAACCAGGGCTCAGACACTCCCTCTGCCAACCACTCCGAGAGCGACTCGCTCTCTCAGCACAATGACTTTCTCCTGGACAAGGACAATGGCAACTTGGACACCGACGAGCGGCTGACAAACAGCCTGGACCAGAGACAGAGCAGAAATGCTGGCCGGGTAAAGTAAAACTCGAGTGGTGATCAAGTTGTTGGAGGTGTGTGCTCTGAGGACTCGGTGCTGGCACCAGGAGCTCTTCATGTTTTCACTCACCTTGCTGAAGATGTGTTTCTTACCCTCTCCAACCGCTTGCTCCCACTCCCTCAGCCTGGCTTTGCTGTGAGGCCAACTGAAGTGTCTGTAATGTGGGTACTTCCTCTTACCTCAGTCCTGCCTAAAGCGAGCTCAGCAGGCCAGGGAGAGCCAAGGGGTCAGCACAGCTCTGCCACCCTTGGCCATAGCCTCTGGGGAAGGAGGTGCTTCACAGCCTGAGCTTGGGCTTTGCTCTGCGGGTGGAAGTCAGGTCGGGAGGGTAGAGCCTGCAGAGGTGAGCAATGTGTGTCATTCCCAGCAGTGTTTTCAGGAAGTATTGCTGCTGCCTGGTTCTGGGTGCCCATGGGGTCTGCATTGCTCAGAACAGTTGATCCACTGGAGGGGTTTGGCCTCCTCAGCAGCCTGTAGTGCAAACAGTAACACTGAAGTATTCACCTTGGCAGCGTGAGTTGGTAGAGTCTGGGTGCACAGCTTGGGACCATACAGGAGAGAATTGGTTTTCCTCCTGATGGTGCTGCTTGCTGTTGTACATTACCACCATTTGCTTAACTGAACCAGTCTGACCCAAGTAGAAATATGTTCTGTCAGTGTTCCCTCCTGCTTTTTGGGGGGTTATTTTTGACCTGGATCTAGTCCCTCCCTTTGTGGCTCACTGTGCAGCCACACAAATGCTTCACCTATTGGCTGCAGGTAGCTCCACTGGGGAGGCTCAGTCAGTGTCTGCAGTGTCTGAAATGAGGTGAAACTCTTCCGTTTCCTTTCAGTTCCTTTAAGTGGTCAGGCCTGCCAGAGGAGTACAGCCAGGGGTGGGTATATCTCAGTGAATACGTCTGCAATCTGCAGCTGAGTAAGTTGCACTAATACATGGCAGAAAGAACAGTGATTCTGCCTCCATTAAGCAGTGTGACACCCTTGATAGCAGGGCTGCAGTTTGCTGGAACTCTGCCTTGGGTCTGTAGCAGAAGGCAGATGAGCCATACAGAATGTGGGCCCACCTATGTTGTAAACCACCAGACCAATAGAACTTGTTTCTCTACTGGGGGCATAAGTGGATGGAGCAGTTGTATTGCTTGGGGATAGCCCATTGGTGCAAATTTGACCGACACAGAGGAGGCTGAGGGAGTGATAAGGAGCAGGAGCAATCCCAGCCTTCTGTGACTCCTTGCTCCACTTGGAGGCATCCCTGACGTAGCAGAGGAGAGGGAATGGTTCCTCAGTGAATCCAGTGCTTCTCATGCTGACCTTCCTCTGGTGAGTGCAGAGGAGTGAGTGCACTCCTTCCTCAGAGGAGTGCATCCTCTGGGCTGCCCTGTGGTCACTCGAGGATGGCAGCCCCTTACTCTCCAGTCAGACACTTCATCCAACAGGGTTGTAGAAAAGCCTCTCAGTCCTATGCAAACAACACTTCTGTTTGTGTTGGCATAGTGGGTGGTCAGAGCATTGTACTGGGAGTCTTGGCCACTGCTTAATAGCTGGGGCAGCTGTGTTACAGGGTGGCAGGATTTATTATGCCAAGGTATTACTGTGGATCTGTGGGTTTACCTGGATGGCAGTGACAGGTTATGGCTGCTCTCCCTGCTCAGCTGGAGCTGAATTTCTGTCTCAAACCCAGCCTCGATTCTTCACTGTGAGGCAACACCAGAGTCCCTCAGAGCAGCAGAAGCTGGGAATGGGAAATATTTAGATTTTCAGCCCCCACTCATGGGTGACTGAGCTTTGTTCCTGGTTAGTGACCAACACTATGCCATTCTAGCCATGCCTGGTTTTATTTCAGATAATGCAGGGGCAGTGCTTTTGAAACTCAGGCTGAAGTCGTGGCTCAGCTCCATGGGATGTCTGCTCAGTTAAGCCATGCAGTGTGTTCTTGGCCAGGGAGGATAGCATTGTTACATGCCTGAGTTGCTTAAATATGCCTAGAGAGCAATTTAAGTATTTTAGGGATGATTCCCTGTTGGTCTTTCATTTATGCAGGTTTTTGGTTGTTTTTTTGTTTGTTTTTTTTTTTTTTTTAACAACACCTTACTTTTCTAGCACCAAACAAAATGATGTTTAAGAGGAATGTTTGGGTTTTTGTTTGCCTTTTTTTTCTTCCCCTACCCTCAGGACAGTTCGGGTGTTTCAAGCTCTCAAAAACCAGGACAACGAAATGCCGGACTGTCAAATGATGAAACTTCACGACTTTATGTGAAGAAAACGATTGTGGTTGGCAACGTCTCCAAGTTAGTATCCAGAGCCTGAGGGATGGTCCTTTATTTCAGGATTAAATTGAATAGAAAGTTACAATTAGGAGACAAATGAAATTGCTAGGCTGTCACAGTATGAGTTGTTACACTTGAATAATCACTGTACCCAAGGCAGTCCTCCTCTGGTCTCAGCATAAGTTTGTTTTTTTTTTTTTTTTTGTGGCAGGAACAGGTGTTTTAGTAGTTACTTTATTTATAAATTTATATGTGTGCAGAGGTTTTAAGATCTTTCTCTCAAGGGAAGTCTTTCAGCCTGTTTTAATCAGGTAGAAGTCAGAAGTTTTCCCCTGAAAATTTGGAAAAACAAATTGTCTTAACTGAGTGTGTTGGCTAATTGAATTAGTTGGCTAATTCAGTGTGTCCATGGGTACAATGTGGGGGTCTCTTAAACAGAAGAAAAACCTCAAGAGAACAATGCACCACCAACCACAAGGAGGAAAATTGTGCAAGTTCAGAATAGTCTAAATAAATTACTTAATACAGTTTTTATTTATATTTGAAAGAAGACGACACATAAATATGTATAACTTTTGATCTTCAAGGAAATTGGTGAAGAAAGGCATTAGCTTTAGGAAACTAGACAATTCCAGGTTTTAACTCTCCATCCTTGCTCTACTCAAGTCAATCTTTTGCATAGAATATATCAGATATTTGCTGACAAAACTTACAGTCAGAATTGCTTCTTGAAAATCTACTTGGAGCTGGACCCAGAACTAAGTATTGACTGAAGTTGCTTAAAAAAATTGTAAGATGAATTGTTTTTTGGTTTGTTTTTTTTTGTATTTTTGGTAGCAGAGTTGTTGATGTTGTGTTCTGGTGTGGTTTTGCTTCCTGATAGCTCAGAATAGGACGGGATAAGGAATTTGACATTAGTAGAATGTTCAAATTAAGTCTTCTTAATTAAGAGCCAAATGTTTAAATGACTGAGTGTCATATGGCAGCTGTGCATTAAAATAGAGGAAATGTGTTAGAAACTTAGAGTGGATTATGTGACCTGTATCTGTTCCTGGATGAACTGTCAGAGTAAGGATAAATGAGCAGAAATGTACAGGGGGCAAGGTTCCTACAGGTATTTTAACATCCCAGGTTTTTTAGCCTAATCTTTCCAGAAATACTTTTTGCAGTATTTGTCTATTTGGGATTTTTATCTTGTGTTTGTTATTTAATTTCTTTGCCAGGTACATTCCCCCTGACAAGAGAGAGGAAAATGATCAGTCAACCCATAAATGGATGGTGTACGTCCGAGGCTCTCGGAGAGAACCCAGCATAAATCATTTTGTCAAGAAAGTTTGGTTCTTCCTCCACCCCAGTTACAAACCTAATGACCTGGTAGAAGTGAGGTAATAAGGAATTATTCCAGTCTTCATGCTTGCCAGGCTTACAGTGCCAATTAACAACTTCTTTTCCTGGTTTAACACTCCATGTGTGTATTTAACCTCTGGCTTGACTTGGCTTACCTCAAATTAGTAGTAAAAATAAGTGAGGTTTTTATGTAGCAAATGTGCCGGATAGGTTTGTTGGCTTGGTTTTTTTTTTGATTTCTTTCTGAGAAAAAGCATTAAGATGTTGCATTTCTTGCTCTTCATGTGGGTTGTGCTTCTCCTGTTTGTGTTCCTTGCATTGTCTGCTGCTCAGGTTGGGCTTCTGGTGCTAAACAAAGTGTTTTCTACCACCCATGTATTTCAGTGTGGAAAAGAAAGAGGAATCTCCAAAATCTGATTTGCCCATATTTTTAATGCCACCTGTGTGTTTGGGCATAAATATCCCACTCTAAAATATTCCAATCCACTCCAAAATATTCCCACTCCAATTTATCCCACTCCATGGTGTGAGATGAGTGGCATTGGCTTTGTGTTTTGAAGACTTTCCCATCAGTGTAATGATGCTGGTGCTACAGGAACAGGGCAGCTTCCCTGTGCTCTCCCAAACCTGTATCCCACACTTGTTTTCTAAGCTGTGACCCTGGTGGGAGTAGGTTCTCTCTTGGGAAGTGCCCTGTCAGTCTTTATTCCTTCTTCCTTGGACAAGACTGAGGGAGGATGCCTTCTAAATAGTTGGTGTCTTCCCAAAGAAATTATTCTCCACAGGATGTTCAGCTGCCTCCTGGAAGGAGGAGTGCAGGAAGGGCTGCTTAGGTACAGAATGAAAACTTCATTCTGGCAAAATTAAACTACTGAAAGGCAACTCCAGGAAGACTTACCTGAGCTAAGAAGTGTTGGTGTAGTTCAGTAATGTTTCTGAGAGGACAACCCTGATCAGGACAAAAGCAAACTGTTGTATTTCTGTAACATACCAAATTACATTTGACTACTGTCTTTTTGTGCCTTTCTCAGTTGTCAGTGCTTGTTATCTTCTCTTTTAATCCCATCTGATTAATAGATTTCTGGTGTTACAGTCCCATTCATCATAGGGAGCATTAATGTTCTGGACTAAAAATCACCCTTAAACATCTTGCAATTTTTTTCTGTTGAAGAAACCATATTGCATTTACAGTAACAAGATGAAATACAAGTAAATGTTACAGAACCTTGTTTTTCAGCTTGGGGAATGACAGTGATTAACTGTTCTTGTTGTCCCTATGTTGTTCTGTTGGTGTTGTATGAAGCATGTGCCTTTTTGCTACTAGATAGGGAGCAGCAGGCAGTGATTGCAAAATGCTGCATTGGAAGCTCACCTTGCAGTGAGCTGACTTGAGATTTTTTAACCAAGTGTTTTTCATTTGACATAGCACAGCCCTTTTTTGGTCTTCTTTTTAAAAATACCACACTTGTTTCCCACGTGTCTCATCCAACAGTGCTTTACCGTTTTCTTTCCTGTCCCCTTGTGTAAAGTTAAAGTGTGTTTTAAGCTATCCAAAGCCATAAAATTCTTATTCCTATGATTACACTCTCTCTGTGGTGAATAGCAGACCTGATGATAGCTTTAGTTGTCAGCTAGGAAGACAGTCTTTGGCTTTCTGAAAAGGAGGGAGGTGAAAGCTGTACCACTTCTGCATCAAAATGTAATCACCATTTGTTTCCAGAGAACCTCCGTTTCACCTGACCAGGAGAGGCTGGGGAGAATTCCCAGTGAGAGTGCAGATACACTTCAAGGATAGCCAGAACAAAAGGATTGATATCATACACAATTTGAAGGTATTTGAACAAAATACTTTAGAGAAAGGCATTTAAATGAGTTCTTGTGCATAATCTAGAAGAGTCTCTGCTTGTGTATGTGCTTTTGCCTCTCTGTGTTATGAGTGTCCTGGTGGTTATTTTCTCATGAATAGATGAGCTGGAGAATTGAAATAGATCCAGGAAAGCCTCTTACCTTAGCTACATGGAATTGATGCAGTAGGAGGGAACCCAGCCTTGCAGCAGCTGGAGCTGAATGCGCTCAGAGCAGCAGTGTTTACCTGTTTTTTCCCTAAAATTTGAGATTTTTATTATGTTTTCACTGGCTTTAACCTGACAGGGACCACCCTGCTTCAGGTCTGTCTTTCTGCTGGAAAAGTGGCTGCCATGTGTGTTCTGTTCCTTCAGCACAGGCACGCATCAGCTAATGATTATCTTTGCTGTTAGAGAGGGCAGGGAGGGCTGAGATTCCCTTTGAAGAGAGCTCCCTTTTTCCAACTCATTCACCCCTGCAGCACTTGGGATTTCCAGTATGCAGCAGTCCTCAAAAACTAGGGCATTGCTCGTTTTCATTTTAATTAGTAGTCCCTGGCATTAGTGGACTTAGGTCCTGAGCTGGGTTAGTCTCCTGTTTCTTTGAGCAGCATTAATTTTATTTGAACTCCATCTGCATTGATGAATTCCCTGCTAAATAAGGTACCTCATTACAGTCCTAAATATAGACTGTAGAAAAGGTTGAAAATATTTCCCTGCAGCTTAGGGACATTTAATCCAGATGGTGAGTAAAATATATTTGGGGAGATGTGACTTGGAGAGAAATTATTAACACTATGATGGACAGTGAGGGAAACTCAGCCTACAGTAGAAAACGGAGCCAATCCATGGCACACAGGAGCTCAGATCAGCAAATCTTGCTGTTCTCACACTGAGCCTGTGGCTGCTGTGAGGATGTAGAGTGAGCTGAGCCCTCCTCTGTGCCTGGCACCCCGTGTGCCCCTGAGCCTCTGAAACCTACACCTCTCAAACCCATCTGTTTCTGCAGGTGTCTCAACAGGTGCCTCTGGGATGTTATGCCTCTTCATCAGCTGATGGCTTGGTGTGAACACTTACTTAATCAAAAACTGTGGTGTAAATACAACCTTTGTGCTGATTAGTTGAAAACTCAGAGTTTTTCTCATTATTATTTCCTTATATTGGCATCAGGAATAAAAAAGGACACTGCTTAATGACTCCTCTTACATGGAAATATTCCCTCAACAATCTCATTTCCTTCAACTTTTTTGCTCCTTTCCACTTTAGTGTGGACCTTGGGTCACGACTGAATTTTTTGCAGAAGAGAGGGAGGGCACTTATTAGAGCACACAGATTTCTGACCTTATGGCCTCAAAATATTGGATGCCCTGCTGCTCAACTCGCATAGTTTGAAACTTCTTTCAAACAACTTTTATTGTAAATTCTAGCTAATATAATGCTTTGCCCTGGCTAATATATTGTATTGTCTTTTCCAGCTGGACAGGACCTACACAGGCCTGCAGACACTTGGTGCAGAAACGGTGAGTCAGAGGGTCGTGGGATGGATTTGACTCCCTTAAAGATGTTTAAAAAGAAAAGATGCATGGGACTAAGCACAGAGTCAGATCCATTTGCTCTCACAATTTCTAGAACATAGATTTTGCTCTCTTGTTGAATGAAAGGATTATGACACCTTGTCACTATTCATGTCAACAGTCATTTCTTCTCCATCTTTGTTCATGGGAGACTGTTTGCAGCTCTTCCTTCATAAAGAACTTGACTTGTACTGGAGCTTTATATTTTATTGCTTTGTGAAACTTTTGGTACAAAATGTTCTGATTTGCATTCTGATCTGCTGCAGAGCTTACACATAAAGAATTTAAGTTCAAGGGATCACCCAACTATTCTATTGAAATTTTGCAGTATATTAAGTACTTCAAAGTTTCTGTATCTGTCAAGATTTGGGACTTTAATGGAAAATGAACTCTTCAGATAAATAAATAACCCATAGTTTGCTAAATTTCTAAAGGTTTCTTGATAATGTTTTTCCCTTTTTGTACTGTAGTGAATATAAATTTTTATTGTTAAATCGCATTACTTCAGCTTTTCAGTTTGTGGAGAAAACATTAATGTGAAATGTCTACTGTTATTAAAGAACACTTTTGAAGAGTAGATCATGTGGTGTGTTTCTCAAGGCCTTACCAGAAAAGGCAGGCTTCAGTTTTGTGCCTGTCCCTACAGGGGTGTGCAGTCCTTTCTTTAGTGGGTTGCTTAGAGCTGGGCTCCAAAATACTACCAGTGTTTACAGTTCAGATCCCCATGGACCAAGATGTGCTGTTTTACTGTGGGGGTTTAATGTTGTACCTCAAGTATTGCTGGACCATTGGGAACTGTCCCTGAAATGAATGGAAATGTTATGTAGAGTTGGGGAAAACAAAGGGAGAGTTTTTTAGGCATTAAAATAAAAAGGCATAGTTGGTTTTGGTTTTTATCTCTTTACCAAACTACCAAATACTAATGTCCTATCTCCTGTTTTTGGAAGGTAGTGGATGTGGAGCTACACAGGCATTCCCTTGGTGAGGAGTATCTCTTCTCCCAGTCTTCAGAGTCTGACCTTTCTGATGTTCCTACATCTTTATCACTGCCACTGAGTATCCCAGCACCAGTCAAAGCTTCTTCACCCATTAAGCAGTTGAGGGACTCCAGCCCAGATGCTTCTGTGGACAAAGGTAAAGCCAAATGGGTGTCATTAAAATGCAAGTTCTTGCATTTCAACTTTGCCTCTGCTGGATACCTCCTCTTAATTGCTCTTATGCTTTAAAGGTTGCTGGTGCTACCTGCTCGTTGGTCACCCCAGATCATATTTTCCTTAATGTGTTCTGAAATGTGATTCAGAAATTGTTATAGATTATTTGGTTTTGGGCTTTGTTTTGGTTTTGTTTGGGTTTTTAATCTGAAGTTTGTTGAACAGGCTCTGTTCTGCTAAAACGTAGTGAATAAGGAAAAGCAGATGCAGTTGGGAAAATGTGCTTGAATAGCACTTGAAGTTTTGGCTTTGGCAGACTTTTCAGAGGGGATTTTAGATTTCTGAATGTTTTGGGGACTGTGTATACATTTAAGGAATTGGTCTAGTGGTGTGTTCAGTTATATATGTTAGTGCCTAACATGAGCTGACTGTGAGGGAACAAAAATCCATAGGTATCTGTAATTCCTGTATTGTGGAGAATAGAGACTGAAAAAGTTGTGTGTGTTTGTCTGAGGGACGATGGCATCTCTGCACATCGGGGTCTTATTCTCCCCTTCCTGTGAGAGATCAGGATCCATTACAGTGGAGCAGCAGCTGAGGCCTTAGCATCACTTGGATTGCCTGGAACTGGCAGTGCTGGCCCCATGGGCACACTGTGGGATTTGTAGTTTGTGTCAAATAGGAAGAGCTGTGCCTCTGGTGGCATCCAGCTTTGTTTTCTGGAACACTCAGTGTTGAGGCTTGCACGACAGACTTTGGTTAACTGGGCTGAGATACAA
This sequence comes from Peucedramus taeniatus, assembly GCA_013400575.1. NCBI lineage: Eukaryota > Metazoa > Chordata > Aves > Passeriformes > Fringillidae > Peucedramus > Peucedramus taeniatus. The sequence continues at coordinate 614,034 of WBNO01007266.1, read as the reverse complement.
GGGGGTGTGTTACACTCTAGTGTGAGAAACCTTCTGGACACAGCCATGTTAAATTTCAGAATAGTGTCAGATGCTGCATGGTCTGATGCTTTTCTTGATTTATTCCAACATTCCTGTGTTCAAGGAGTGGCTGTAAACTGGTGCCATTCATGATTGTGCTTCCTCATAGGCTTTGTGGTGCCACTGGTGGTGTTTAGGCTCAACAAGAAGGCTGTCTGTTGTTTTAGTGTAGTCTTTTCTTGTGGCCAAAAAAGGACAAACACAGCCAAATTTTAAACACACAGGTTTTTGTATCAAACAGGAAGATTAGTAGCATCTTTAGGTGAGCAGTGCTACAGCCAACAGGAAGGAAGTAAACCTACCTTCTTTTTACACTGAGAGGCAGTGGCTTCTCTCAGCAGCTCCAGGTTAATTGATCTCCTTGAACACCAAATAAAGTGGATTCCATAGCCCAGCTCAAAAGGCAGTCTCTAGTCTTGAGATCTTTCTCAAAAAAATGCAGTGCGAGATTCTCTGCAAAGGAGATCCAGCCTTGGTCCTGTGGAGCCCTAACCAAGGATACTTGGGACTAGCAGCAGCTTTTGGTCATTGGAAGGGCATTCCAAGGAAGTGTGTAAGAAGTGGCTGATCACCTGCCCCAGCTGAACAGACTGTGCATGGCATCATTTTATTCTTCTCGTCCAGCAGATCCAACAGGCCTGTGCAGGAGCAGTCCCCTCCCTCACTTTCTCCCTGTTCAACGCTTCTCACCAGTTGCTTTTTCCTTCCTTCCTTCCTTCAAGAACATGTTTGTCATACCTGAGTTATGCTTGTGTAGAGAAGCACAGTAAGGAATCAGATGTGCCAGCCTAAGCAGTATTTCTGTTCTTTTCCCTGTTTTGATCAGGATTCTCTGGGAGTGCTGAAACCGAAAGACATGCCGCGTTTTATTCCCTGCCATCCGCGATAGAACGGACTCCCACCAAGTTAGCCACACAGAAAGTTGCCTTTGGCTCTCATGGAAATTCAGCCTTTCAACCCATTGCAGCTAGCTGTAAAATAGTGCCTCAAGGTCAGAGTCCAAGCCCTGCAGAGTCACCAGGAAAGTCCTTCCAGCCTATCACCATGAGTTGCAAGATTGTATCAGGTGAATGTTAGTTTACTTACCCGAGTGCCTTCCCCTGGAAAACGAGCGAGTGAACCAGTTGGACTTGTTCTGTGTACTTCCCTTGGTTTTCTGCCAGTCTTTGAGCATCAGACAGTAGGAAACTCTAGAATAAGGAGCTAAGCACACTTCTTAATGTTCAGTGAAAAAAATTACAAGTGTGAAATGGTTCACAGCAGATGAAAAGCAGGACGAGAGCTGTTCTCTCCCTATTCTTGAATGCTTTTAAGTATGAAATAGATAGTCTTGAAATGGACTGCTACCCACAGAAAGGCCCAGGCAAAAACACATCTTCTGTGTGGAATATTTTGTGTGTGGGAAGAGTCATTCTTCTCCCTATTGCTTTCATACAGCTGGGATGGATGAAGAAAAATTTTTTCCTTGATTACTGGACGAGCAATTAGTTTTAACCTTGTAGACTCAAATAGACACTCTTGTGCTTGCCATATTGCATCAGATGGAGTAGCTTTGGTCTTTGTCTTCCAAAAGTCCACCTTGTGTTGGATTAAATTGCCAACTTACTGCCGTGGGAAGTGTGACAGCTTCTGAACCACCCAAACATGGCCAAAGTGCTGCTTTGCTCATTTCACTTGTGCTCCCTTCCCTGCCTGGGTATGATGCCAGTCATTGGATGATGTTTTACATCAGAAAGTGTTAATGTACAGCTCATGATGGCACATGCTGTGAAGCTGCAAGGTGACCTGTTCTTCATTTTCTGGTGTTCAGGTTAGAAAGGATGAAGCACCAGCTATCAGTACACGTGATTTCTGGTGATCTGCTCCCAGATAATTTTCTTAAAGTGTGTCTGGTTTGTTGCTTTGTTTTGGTTCTGTTTTGTTTTTTGTTTTTTTTTTAATTAAATTTCAATATTGCTGCTTAACATCTTAAAACTTTATTCAGGTTGATTTACACTTGAACCTATGCCAAGTGCTTTATTCTTTCTTTATAAACTCTTCTCTTGATCTTTTCCGAAAGCTTCCTAGAAAGCAGGAATTAGGGGGCCATCCTGTCTTTCCTAAAGTCCTTGGACTACTCTTTGTTGATCTTCGCTATTTTAATGTTTCCCTGCTAAACATTTTTCCAAGATTCTGCTGTTTGCTGAAAAGGGTTACCCCTTTCAGATTTCAAAGCAGTTTATAAGACATGGGGATTTTATTTGATGACTTTTTATGTTCTAACTGTCAATAACTGCCAAGAAAGTAGATTAGAAAGCAGGTGAAGCATGGTGTTTGCTGCTGTCTCTTTTCTCTGATCACTTCCTTGCCAGTGCTTCTCTCTGAATTTCTTCTTTACCTATAAATGCAGCTTTTTTCCTCTCTAGTTTCTCTCTCTTCTGGCCATGTTACCCAGAAGCTGCCCATTTTACAGATTGATTTCAAGGGTTTCTGCTGTAGTGAGAGCAGTGAAGGGACCAGAGCAGTGAAGGGACCTGGGTGTTCCTGCTGCCCAAGGCTGTTCCACACAGCCTTTTTAGGGGAACTCCTTGGTTCCCACTCTTGAGTGCCTGTACCTCGGGCTGCACAAGGGCAAGACAGCTCTGCTCTCTTTCTCCATCTCCTGCACTGGTCTTGGCAGTGAGAATGATGTAGCTAATATCCCTCAGGATTCAGGGGTGAACCAGATGGCAAGTTCCCTTTGAGCCCTGCTTGTCCTGGTAGGCAGAGCATGTCCAGGGTAGCTATGAGCTGTAGTGCTTTCTGTGCCTTTTCCTTTCCTTCTGTCTCCTCTTTCCTTCTCCAAGTCCTGTGACCTCACTCAGGCTGGGAAATGCATCCTCAAAAAACACTCCTTTTCTAAGCCATTGTCAAAAGTACTACTGTTGCCATGTTTTTATGTTCTGACAACATTTACAAGCTAGAAGCATTGGACTTTTTTTCTTAAGGTTCTCCAATATCGACCCCTAGTCCATCTCCGCTACCTCGTACCCCAACGTCCACTCCGGTGCACATGAAGCAAGGCTCTGCCAGCTCAGTCCTCAATAACCCCTATCTTATTGTGGACAAGCCTGGACAGACGGTCGGAGCAGCAGCCACCAGCACAGGTGTGTAGAGTGACCACAGAGGGCAGTGGCTTAGTCTTACCCGTTCAGGTTTGTTCTCCCTTCAGGATGATCAGTATCACTGCAGTGTTTCAGCTCATGGAGATGGAAGAGTACTCAGCAGACAAAGAGGAAGATGTTGGTTTGCACAACTGGTCTGGGTGCATGGCTGAGGGTATCTCAGGCTTGAGCATTGCTTCCTGTAGGAAACAGCACACTGTAGAGCCAAACTGAATTCACTGACACCTCTTCAAAGAGAGCCTGTTCTTTTCAGCTGGAAGGGGAAGGGGACAAAGTGATGTAAACAGTGTTGCACAGCTTTAGACAGAAAGAGTGCACAGGTGGTTGGGTGACAGTGCTGGTGTGGATGTGGCAAAGAGCATGCAGAGGTCGCAGTGACTGGCAGATCAGTCTTAGGTCACAGTGTGGGGCATAGGAGGTGAAATGCAGAGATCCTGGTTACCAGGACAACAGCCATGCTGGATTTTGTTACTGCTCTCAGCTTCTACCTGGTCCAATTCCAGCTGGTTTGGATTCCTCTCTTCTGCATTCCCTCAGTGGTGACAAAAGCCTGGGGTCACAGGGAGGGCTGAGCTGCAGGACACAGGTGATGGATAGAGGAGTCAGTAATCTTTGTGTTGGGGTGGAGAAAAGGTCCCTCAGAAGTAATTTATTTGTTGTGATATGTGGCCAAGAACTGCTGTCTCTTGTAAAACACACTTATTTGTGTGTGTGTATGCTTCCCAGCATGTCAGCAGGATGCCTGGGGCCAAGTGAGAGAGGGCAGCTTCCATGGAACACACACTGTTTACTGGGCATGGTTGGAAAACACAAAAATTCTTTTTACTAATGCTTCCTCCATTTATCTGAGGGAACACAGCTGTCATGTTCATTTTAACTTCATCACAGAGGGAATTGGTAGGGTAATTGGTAGGAATTGTGTAGCTGTATCTGAATTTAAGTATGTTTTGGGCTTTCTTGGTAACATTGGTGCTGTTTTGATTAATTGGGGTTTTTTGATTGGTTGGGGGATTTCTGCCTCTTATCTTCTGTTTCTTCACCTCCAGACTGACTGTCTCCTCTGCCTTAGTGGCTTATCATGGCTTGAGTAACTTTTGGGTTCTTCTAATAGAGGTTTGTACCTGGAGGATAGGATGTGCAGATGCACCAGATTGTTGGGATGTGCACATGTTAGTGCAGTTATTGTTAAAGTGCAGTTGTTGTTAAAGCTGCAGTTCCCCACCACAGGGGAGATGTCCAGAGTGGCCTGGCAGGGAGTGCTTGCTGCCTCTCCCTCCCTGCACTGCTGTGCCTCCCCTGTATCCTGCACAAGTCAGATCACATCAGTGGCAGAGCAGAAAATTGATACCCTCCCCTCCCCAGACAGCTTTGCTGAGAGAGAGCCTCATCAGCAGACCCTGTGTGAGGGTGCAGGAGGGTCTGTGGAACTGACTTTTTGGCAACAGCAGCCAGGCTGGATTGAGCATAATGTGTATTACAGAAAAAGTCACTGGGGCACTTTTGATAAGGCTGCAGATTGTATTTAAGAAAAGGGGTGAGATCTTCATAATCTGTGAAAGCCAGCCTTCCCAAAGCCCTTATTCTCAGAAATGCCTGCTCATTTTCTTCTGAACTCAAGTGTGGGTTACAGTACAACTGTATGAGACACTGTTTTTTTGCTTTCACGTGTGTAATGTGTGGCTTTGGTGTCTCTTGAACAAACAAAACTGCCAAACCAGCCCAACAGCAGCAGTCACAAGGCTGCTGAGGAGCAGTCTTGTGCACAGAGTGATAATGCAGGGTAAGTTTACCACTGGACCTCCATCCATCTTGGGGCCAGGAGAGTGCTGTGGCACATGTGTCAGTCTGATAATTTTGCAGGAGCATCTGCCACAGAGGACTCTTTTCCTTCATTCCTTGTCTCTGTTTCTTCCTTTACCTTCCTCACTCTGTCCCTTGCTCTTGTTACTCCTCACTTTATCTCCCTCCTTTTGTGGCATTTCTTTTCCTTCCCTATCCAAGCCTTCCTCCATGCCAGTGTCCAGGGCTAGTGTGGGTTCAGGGGGCTTCTGGGCAGCAGAGGACTTTGCACCTGTCTTAATTTCACATAGTGCACCCATAGCTGATATCCTCAGCCAGCCAGAAAGGTTCCTGACCGTTTGCTTGCAGCACACAGAGCAGTGGGTGGAGAGCACCTTCTCTAGGGCATGGTTCCTGCAGGTGGAAATTCTGTGGTGGATCTGTTTTGTGCCCATGGCGGTTTGTGCTGGTATACCTGATGGAGAATGCAGATGAAATGAAAAGTCCTATTCCTTGTTAGAAGAGGTTACCTGTGTGCAGTGGCCCTGCTCCCAGCCCTCACCCAGCATCTGCTTTATTTCCTGCTGTGCAGGGAGCCCGACCAGCAAACTGAGCAGTGTCTGTCAGGCCTCTCACGGGACTGGATCTCCTGTGTCAAAGACCCATGGGAGCAGTTTTGGCACCTCAGCTGTCAAGGTAATGTTCTCTTTAGGTGTGTACTTCCTGTTTAAAGTCCAGCTTTCTATTAAATGGGACTTTTTAGCATTGAAAATTCTGCACTGCAGGCAAGTTCCTTGGATTGTTGTTTCATGTGAAGGTTTCCTGTGAAGCAGATGGAGCCATAGGAGAGCATGGTGGTTATACAAGATGATAGTGTCACTTCATGCAGCTCTAACTAGGCTTGCCTGCATATCTTTTAAAGGCACTTCTGCTTCTCTGTAAAGAAATCCTTGGAGGGCATAGTTCCCCAAACGTTTTATCTTTCAGAAACGCTCTTCTGTAGCTGGCTTTGATCTTCTTCACTTTGTTAGTCACAGAGTGTGATCAATCAGAGATGCCTACCTCAAAACCTTCACTCTGTTCATTATTTTTGTACAGCAGCTGTTCCTAGCAGCCTGAAAATAACTCATGTAGTGGTTTTACAACTGCCTGGATTTAGAAAAATGTTTGTGTCAACAGTGGAGTAACATTTGAATGTGTAAACAAACTGCAATAAATACAGTTCATGCGTCTGATCTGCAAAGCCCAAAAGGTACAGAGCTGAACTGTCTCACATAAAGTCTTTCCCTCATCTTGTGCTAGGGATGATATTTCTGGCAGGGAAGTGGCGTCAGCAAGACTCTGAAAGCAGCTGGTGGGTGTGCTGCTGGAAACAGGAGCATTTCCCTGTCTCCAAGCCTCAGTATTAAAGCAGGATATGCTGGGGGAAGGCTTGTCAGTCAGCCTGCAGAGAGCAAATCACTTCACATTTGGAACTGAGATGCTTCCTGTGTCTGCTGGGGAAAAGGTGTAGGAGACTTGTCTGAAGCAGTTAGTTTGGAGTGGCATTTTCAGTGTCAGGTGTGCAGCTGGCTAGTCAGATTTTAAAAACCTATGTGTTCAGATGGATTTCACTTAACCATGTTGAAAATGGTTAAGTATTCTTTATTTTTCACTGATTTGGGACAGTTTTTTCTGAAAAGTTATCAATGAGTCAAAGTAGGCACACATCATTAGTAACAGCTGAATTCTGTATTTCCAGGGCAGTGTTAAAAACTGAAAATATTTTTAAAAGCTCATAAAAATCATACTTCTGTAAACAGAAATGTAATTTGATTTATGTCTTCTGGTTGGTGGAAAAGCTGTTATTTTAGGGTTTCTTTAAAGAGAAGAGCGTCTCTGACAGTTAAGTGGGATATTACAGATTGTGCATAACTCACCACTTTTCATCTCTTCACTGTGTGCTTGTTTTCTGTATTTATTTTAATGACTTCAGATTGTGTTTCTGCAGCCAGTCTCAAATGCAGCTGCAGTAGAGAGGACAAGTTGTACCTCTAGTCTTGTCTTCACACCTCCCATTTGCCACCAGTTGTGCAGCTGTGTGGTGACCCAGAGCAGACAGCCAGCCTGTGTGAAAACCAATGTTTCCAGCCACATATGTCAGTACCAGGAAGATGCCAGACCAGGAGTTGCAGGGCCTGATTTCTGCTCATGATCCAACCCAAAGATGGGTCAAGTGATTGTAAAATCATGGCCTTGGGGTTCAGACTGATTGTAAAAGAGAGCAATTACACTGTAACAAACTCCCTCAAATGCACTTGATTTCTCTGCTGGCCTCAGACCAGAAGTGCCAGGTGCAAATGATGAAATGTTTTTTGCCTAATGTTTCTTGTTTCTGCCAAACTGTGAGTTCTGTCTGGGAGGATTGTGTGCCACTGCATTGTTCCAGTTGGAGGAGAGCATGAACCCCTCTGAGAGAAGAATTATCCCCTCTGTAACTTGTTTCTTCTTCTTAGACTGTCTTCTCTCTCAGAGATTGTGTATAAAATCACAAAATGATTGAGGTTGGCAGAGACCTCTGGAGATCAACCACTCCAACTCAAAGCAGGGTCAAATAGAGTAGGTTCCTTGGGAATGTGTCCAATTGGGTTTTGAGTATCTTCAAGGCTGAAGAGTCCCTAGCCTCTCTGACCAACCTGTTACTCTGTTTGGTCACCATCAACAACAACAAGGTTTTCCTTATCACTTCCTGTATTGCAATTTGTGCCCATTGACTCTGTCCTTGCATGGGATACCATTGAGTGTTGTCTGGCTTGACCTTCATTACACCTTCCTAGCAGGTATTTGTATGCATTGATAAGATGCCCCCTCAGCCTATTTGAATTTTAAGTGGAATACTTTTATATAAAAAATTGATCAGAGAACATGAGTGGATATTTTTGCCTGTGTATGACATGGTAAGAAACAGTTACTGTTGTTGGAGATGTAACTTTCCAACTAAAATTTGCTTTATGGGTTATATTAAGAAAGTTGCTTGAGTAAAAAAATTACTCCTTTTACTCAAGCATTGACTGATTTTTTGGAAATGTCCTATTTGCACAGGTAATTTGGCCTGCCCAGATGGTCCATGCTGTCCTTTATTAGCAGTCACTTGTTTCATTTATTTTATTGGATATATCACTGATTTTTGCACCATGTCTTCTTGTTTGCAGCAGGAGGATTCTCTTTTTGCCACCATGCCACCCCTTTGTCCCATTGGGAGTCATTCCAAGGTGCAAAGCCCCAAATCAGTCACTGGAGGACTGGGAGCTTTTACAAAGGTATCCTTCCTGACTTCTGTGCTGGGACAAGCAGCCCAGTAGTGTCATTTCCTGCTGACTTGTGCCACAAACCATGGAACTTCAGTGCTTGTAAAACTCTTACTGGAACCAATGTATCTTGCTTTTAAGGGCTCTGTAGCGTCTCTCAAAAATGTGTCTTGTTTTCTTTTCTTTCTCTGTAGCTCTGCTGTACCTGGGATCTTGCCTTTTATTACCTCTTCTATCCTTTTTGGGGTTCTGTTTTTTAATCACTGTTGTGTTCAGGCTAATAGATTGAAAGCTATTTTTAATGGGCTGCAGTAGAAGTAAACTGCAATAGATCTGTCAGGAGCTTCTTAAAAAATTATAACAGTGATTTGTGACTGTCAGATGTTGCTGCTTCTGACTGTGTTTCCTTAAAAATTACCACATGGAATATAAAATTGTTTCTGGCAATGCTGGGTGATCCAAGTAAAGGTGAAAGGATGCTTCCTACCAGTCACAGTACCTACAACAATCTAACATGAAAAAAAACCCCTAGAGAGGCTTTTTTTGTGTTGCTGCCCTTAGAGGTTAGAGGTAGGGGAAACGTAAAACATGTACACAAGAGAATGTTGTGTATGTCAGCTGTAATCATTTACATTGTCTATAGCTATCGGTTGTAATGTTGCAGGATAGAAATAAAAAACAGGTTCAGAACATGATTTAGAAACTTTAAAGTGTCGTGGCTCCGTGCAGAGATGCAGGGTCTGAAAAAGTCAGGTCTGGCCAAGTCCCTCGTCGGGATGAGTGTTACTTGTAACACTGCCAGTAATTGCTGTGACTCTGTAATTTCCATGACCGCCACTAAAAAGTTGACTGCTCTGTCACTAATGTCAGTTTGTCACACCACCCCACTGCTGTGTGGGAGCAGCCCTCACTTGGAGCTGAGTTAGAGTCCCCATGGTGATGAGCACCACGTCTGAGTTCAGTGTGCCTACCCTTCCCTGCAGACAGGCTGCTCCACAGCAGTCTTCTGTGGTTGAAGGGGATGCCTTGGAGTGGCTACCTAGAACGGAGGCTAGACAAGATTAAGAGAATAAAGTGGATATTTATTAAAGGCCTTCAAACAGGTTCACCTTGGGCAGCCAAAGCCTCCCACAGGCTACACCCAAGGTGGATGGTGGTCACCAGTTTTTCAGACAGTTGTAAGTTTGGTCCATTTACATATCAGGGGTTAATCCTCCAATTACAGCTTCAGCTAATAAAGTCATTTACCCCCAGTTTGCTCCCCCCGATTGACTTTTGTTTGTACTTACTGGGCCTGAGGCTGTAGGGTGTCCTTGGATCTCAGGCCCAGAGGGATTGTTTTGTCTGACCAAAATGTGAAGACAGTTAACTAATGCTCTGTTTGGAGTTATGCACTAATGCAGTACAGGATTGGAAAACTATAAAGGCTAAAATCCTAAGGCATCCAAGGTGTTTGCTTCCTTTCTGACTGTTTGTTGTCCTTGCCCAGGTGATAATCAAGCAGGAGCCCGGGGAGCTGCCGCAGCAGGCGGTGGTGCCGGCAGCAGGCGCGGCGCAGCCCTCGGTGCAGCAGTACGTCACCGTCAAGGGCAGCCACATGCTGGCCCTGTCCCCACAAAAACCCACCGTGAGCACTGGTGAGGGGACGGTGCCGTCCAAGGTAAGGGGCACCTGGCCATCTCTGGGGTGCTGGGAGCTATCTTGTGCTGTTGCTGCAGCCCTTGGTGCTTCTCCCAGGGGAGTAGGGTTGCTCCTGCCTCACTCCCGGATGTTAGCACCATGGGTAGCTGGGTTCAGAGTGGCTTGTGCCCTGCTTGCATGTAGTGCTTGGGAAGGGAGCAGGCACTGTTGCATTTTGTGTCCAGGGACATTGCCCACTTCTGTCCAAGCTGTTGCGACAGTGGGGTGCAGGCGCTATTGGACTGTCAACCCAGAAAGCTGACTGCCATCAGCAGCTCTTGCTGAAACTCATCCAGGTCTTTCCATAAGAAAAGGTGAATTCTTTCCTGCGAATGCAGGCCTGCAACACAAGAGAGCAGCACAAATAGGGAGCGGGGTAGAGCCTGAGCCAGAGCTAGGATTAGGTGAAAGCAGTCCTACTTGAGTGGCAACTCAAGCATTTTACTGTAGGAGTCATAAATAGGACTGTCAATGCAGTCCTGCTTTGACAGGAGTGACACAGCTTCTGAGAAGGCACAGTGCAGTGACAAGATGACAGATGTGTCAGAAATTGTCTTCATTCTTGCCTCTTTCCATTGTGGACAGAGTCAAGTGATGTGCCAGGCACTAGAGATTACATACAGAACTTTCATGTTTGCATAAGTAAATACTTTTTTTGCATTTGCAACATTTCTTTGTTCTTTTTTGCTGCCTTTCTTGCCTGTTTGAACAGGTATGCAAAAACTCACGTTCCACTGCAAGTCACCATTAACACACAAAATTTAGGCACTTTGTGGGTTCTGCTTTGAGGCCTAGTTTTCCCAGGGAATCTGTTCCCATGGATGTGTTGAAACTGAATTTCTACATCTCTTTAATTCACCAAGGCAAGCTTTATCTTCAGCTGGAATTAAGCCATTGCTTATAAATCAGAAAAAAAGGAATTGCCCTGTGATTTGAACGAACTTAATCTTTTGTGGGTGTGCTGAGATCCTGACTGGGTTTAACAGTTTATCGTTTTACTTGGGATTGGCCTCTTGCTGATTTAATTTTGTTCCCGAATGAAGAGCTTCTGTTCTTGACCAGGCACGTCCTGAAATGTCTGGAGATGGGGGTGGTGTGCCAGCCAGGATTCCCAGGATGCTGTGGCCAGAGGGCCCCATCCCATCCCTGTTTGTTGCAGGTTGTTGGCGTTCCAGTTGGTTCTGCACTGCAGTCAACAGTGAAACAAGCGGTGGCAATAAGTGGTGGTCAGATCCTCGTGGCAAAGTCCAGCTCCTCGGTGGCAAAGGCTGTTGGCTCGAAGCAGGTTGTGACTCAAGGTGTAGCCAAAGCCATCGTGAGTGGAGGTGGAGGGACAATTGTGGCTCAGCCCGTGCAGACTATAACGAAGGCGCAAGTTTCTTCCACAGGGGCTCTGAAAAGTACATCTCAAGGCTCAGGTAGAGTGATTTTACACCCTGTTAATAGCTAGTGATGCATCTATAATGATTTATTCAACTGCAAAATAACTGTGTGTGATTGAAAAACTTGGAAGTGAGTAGAGAGCTTTGTAGGAAAATTCAGGCTGAGATTAATAATAAAGAAAATGTTAATTCATTATTTGTAAGGGGGAAGAGGGAGCACAAGTGCTTTAAAACATGCAGTGTTCTGGGATTGGAGCCCAGATGGATATGCTGGGGAATGTGCAGGAGACCTTGCAGACTTTCATGGAGCCAGGTCTCACATTTTTGCCTGGCATTATGGTCCTTTCCCCATTAATCCAGCCAGCCGGAGTCAAAGTGTCTGTACTTCATCCCCACATCTTCCCCAGTGCTTACAGGTACAGGAGTATGGGCAGAAGCCCCCTGTGTGGTGCCTGGGGCTGAAGGAAGGCTGCAGACCCCACGGCTGTGCTGCTTCAGCCTGCAGCCACAAGTGGGACTGCACACAGAGAGATTTATTTCCGACCTATTAAAAAAAGTGTCTGTGCATCACTGGTGGAGTTAATCTGCAGTTAGAGCAGCTAAGCAGGGATTACTGAGGGCTGGTTGCATGAGTACTGAGTACTTCCATCCTGTGCAGATTTCAGTGCATACTACTTTCTGCAAGCAGCTGGTTTATTCCTTTTTCTTTTCTCTTTCTAGTGATGGCTACACTGCAGTTACCAGCCACCAACCTGGCAAACTTGGCAAACTTACCACCAGGCACCAAGCTGTACCTCACCACCAACAGCAAGAACCCTTCTGGAAAAGGAAAACTGCTGCTGATACCCCAAGGAGCCATACTGCGAGCCACAAATAATGCTAGTTAGTCTTGCAGGGAAATCTAATTAGTTAAATAATGTAATCACTGCATAGTTAGTATGTTTGGCGTTTTTGCTAGAAAGCATCCTGGTGCTGTGGAAATCAGTAATGGGATAGGGTTTCTTTGTTCACAACAACCCATATATGGTGCTTTTTAAGGCTGAGATCTCACAAGTGGCTTTTGTTTTCAGTGAAACTGCTTTTCATGCTGTGGTCTCACTGCAGAAATGGTTTTGTTGGTTAATAGACCTGTGAATGGAACTCCCAGTGAAATACCTGCAGCTGAGGCAGTCCAACTTTGATAAGCTTATTGGCAGCAAGGAAGATCAGATACTTATGATGTTTATGACAGAGCCATGAGTATTTTTTTTTAACCCTTGTTTCTTAATGAAAGACTGCAAAAAGTCACTGTTCAGGCTGTTCCTTCTGGAGACAGCAATATCAAAGTGTCACTGCAAATTACCACTGCTTGGTATCCACGATCTGTTATTATGTTAACAAAATTGCTTTGACAGCCAGTGAAATTAAAATTAAGCTAGTGAGATTCAGAGTGTTTCCAGAGCTTTTGCTGCAGATCCATAACCTGCAAAAGAGGGATGAAAAGATTGTTCTTTTGTTGGACAGCATTTTCATTTCATGGAAGGTTCAAAAGAGCCTGAAATGAGCTTTGCTTGTCCACCAGCCCTCCTTATCTCCCCAACAGCTCCTCTTGTTCATATGGCATTAGCTGAGCTGTAAGAGAGCACAGCAGCACAGCTGAACTCTTCTTTACTGAATAATAACATTACTTAACTGCAAAACATGTGGCACCAAATGTCTGGCAAAGTCTTTTCAAGTACTTGTATATACAGGGGTGCTTTGGCAGCTGGTACTGTCTGATTACCAAAGGGTCAAGTCTTTTCCTCTGGTTACAGGTCTTCAGTCGGGTTCTTCTACAAATAGTGGAGGAGGGGGAGGAGGAGGAGGAGGAACCCAAAGCACAAGCAGTAACTTGTCACAGCACCTCACCTATACATCCTACATCCTGAAGCAGACACCCCAGGTCAGTGGCACATCTCAGTGGAAGCACATTGACATTTCAGGCTGCAGGGGAGTTAGATGGATGTCCTGTGGTTCTGTAGAATGTGAAATGTTCTGGGACTATGGTGTCTGGGTCTTACTTGACTTTTCTCCTGCTCTGCTTCCATCAGAAGGTGTTCTGCAGCAAGAAGGCTGCATCCAGCTCTCTATGCAGGAGCATCCGGTGTAGTTAGCAGTGCCTTGTTTCAGAAGATGAAATGTTGTTGTGGCTACATTATAGCCACAAGCTTTTATCTGTTATGGACACTCCTAGATTTCTGTTGACTCTTAACTGTGTTTCAAAGTGCTGACCTCCCTAATTTCTTTCTGGTGCAGGGCACCTTTCTGGTTGGCCAGCCTTCACCTCAAGGCTCTGGGAAGCAGCTGACTCCAGCATCAGTTGTTCAGGGCAGCGTAGGAGTTGGAGCATCTTCCACACAAGGACAAGCCCTAAAAGTGATAACTGGACAGAAAACAGCTCTGTTTACACAGGTAATGTGCAACTGATGTGTTTCTCTCTTACTAGTTTTGTCAGATAAAATACAGGAACCACAGCCACACATTATTGAGAGCATTTCCTCTCATAGTTGTTTGGTTTGATGCGGGGTTTTGTACAATTGTGGTGCCTGCTGTACCACGATGAGGAAAGCACACAAAGGCTTATTTTCATCAGACTTTCAGACAGATTTCCAGCTTTCTCTTCTCAGAGGGAGTCAGCTTGCAATCTGTGTAAGCTTGGAGTTGCTGCTTTGTAATGGGGTCTGGGATTTCTTAACGAAATGGAATTGGAAAAGTTAATAGAGTCAGGTGCAAAAATCTACTTAAATACTTGAACTTTAGAAATGGGTCACCTGCTAAAGCTCTTAAAAATCTTTGGGTTTGGTACCCCTCAGAGGTCCTTTTTTAAAAGAGTAACAAGTAGTCTCTATGAAATTGAAATGCTCCAGGAATACTTGCAATTGGTTATCCAAAATTCAAGATTGATAGACATATATTTGCAAAGTCAACACTTAAAAAGTTGATTTCTGAGGTGATAATTTTGTTCCAGCAATTTATTGCCACAATTTGATTTTTTCAAGAGTATTTTGAAAATATTTTCTAGTAATATAAAAAGCATTTCTCTTGTTTGTTTTGCTGTTGTTGTTCTGTTTTGATTTGTTTTTTGAAACTATTTAAAACCCTAACTAATATATTGTTTTCCTTATGCTGCATTCTTTCTCAAAGGCTGCATCCAGTGGACAGACATCACTGGTGAAAATATCAGATGGGTCTATAAAAACAGTGCCTGCCTCATCCCAGCTCTCCAAACCTGGCACCACTGTGCTGAGAGTGTCAGGAGGTGTCATCACCACAGCTGCTGCTCCTGCCGTGGCTCTCCCCACAAATGGGGTGGCTCAGGTGAGAAATAGCACTGCCAGCATTCTGTCATGCAGTGTTTGCACTTTTGCCACAACAGTCCCAGGAAAGGATTGTACTGCTTTTCTCCCCTGTAGGTGTTCTCAGCTTGCTGTTCCCTCTACCAAGAGCTCTAAGCAGGCTGTGGGTGCTGCTGAGGGCACAGGCCCTGCCCAGGGCTTGGTGCCCGAGCTGCTGGCAGCAGGTGCTGGGGGCTGGCAGTGCCTGCTGGCCCTGGCTTTGTGCAGAGGCTGTCACTGCCCTCCATCCAGGGCAGCTGTGGCACTGCAGCCTGGCAAGGAGCTGCTCTGGCATGGAGGGAAGCAGAATGTTTGCGTTCCTGAAGTGAATGCCCTTGTGAGTGGATGCAGCCATGGATCCAATTGATGTAGGCTGTCTGGTTGGAGTGGAGTTGCAGTGCATGGAGAAGGGAGGAGGCAGGAAAATGAAGAGTGTGGGATTCACTCTGAGCCTGTGTCTTTCTATTAGCCCCTAATCTGTGCCTCCCAAATGACCGTGGATAGTTGATGCCATGCTGCCACAGCCTCCATTCTGTATGTGCCATCAATGTGTGGGGGCTTTTGGATATGAGCTTGAGAATCTCTTGCTCCCTAACAACAATTGATAGATAGAAATTTGGGTTTGCTGGTTTTTTTACTTATATTACCTTGTTGTCCTTACTTTTTAATCACCTGTGACATGAAAAGGGATTTGTTATCCCTCTCTGCCTCTTATTGCCTCTTACTTGCCTCTCTCTGCCTCTTACTTGCCTCTGCAGCAAACAGATAATGCAGCTTCCAGTTCGTCATCTTCTGGAACTCCTGCAGCAAAGACACCTGGACAGCAGCATCAAATCTGTGTAAGCCAGAGCCAGGCTAGTTCATCAGTAGTGAATAAGACTGCAACTTCCAGTGTTGTAAGTGTTGCTTCCTTGATGACTACAGCAACGCCTGTGATGGGAAAAGCTACAGTATCAGGTATTAAAGTCCCTTCACACCTTTCCCAGAGACAGTTAGAATCCAGGTGTGAGTTCATTACATGTCTTCACTATAAATGGAAGAATTCAGTCACCTGCATCTGCGAGTGTGTGAGAGTCATGTTTTCTAAAACATTTTATTAGCATAACTTTTGGCTTAGCCAAGGAAATTTCTAATAATTCAGCATCCTTCTGGCATTGACAGCACAAGTTGCCCTTTGGTATTGGAGAGGGATTTTAGTTTTCATGCCAGGCTTTCACTAGAAGATTCATTTGGCCTGTCAGGAGCAGTGTGTGTCACTGTCAAGATACCAGCAGTACTACAGACTTGATTAGTTTGTGAAAGTGAAACTCCAGTGTACACAGAGAATGAGCAGAATTTGTCTCTGAGGCTTTGCATCTGCTCTGTTGGGATTGAAAAGGAGAGAAATGTTGATTAGAGGGCACTGGAGCCTTTGAAGTCAAAATTCATGAAGTACAGTGAACTAGGCTGGATCTGGATCATTCAAGTTAATAAAAATGAGATAATAAAAATGGGATGTCCTTGTGTGGAGGGGAGTCCTCCTTATTCAGTTTTATTGTATTTCCATCTTTTGTGTCAGGGAGGGCAAATACAGCGGGTCTGAGAGTTAGGAGTTAAAATTGGACATTTTTGTTTGGATTAATTTACCTGCTGGCATGTTCTGTTCACTTGAATTGGTTTCTTACGAAATGAAAGCAGAGTAAAAATACAGAAAAGAGAAAATAAGTGACACTGAATTCATCTGACAGTGTCTTTTTGAAGCAGCTCTTCTTGTTTCCTCTCTACTCAGACTTAAACTTCTCTTCTCTCATGGGTATATTTTACCCAGAGCTTGAAAATAAACTGCATAGACTGCTAAGACTGACAGAATTCTGCAGGAAGTAATTCAGTATTTTTCTCTTTGCAAGGAAAGCAGCCAGGTGGGTTTTTTTGGAGGAAATAAGCCATACTAAATAGCTATCAGATTAAAACCCCCATTTACATATGAGAATGCTATCTAGATTTTGTTTTGGGTTTTTTTTATAACCCAAGGCATTGACTTCATGGTGGAAAACTCTTTTCTTCAAGAATCTCAAGAGGAGCAATGGCTGTGAAACAGTTACTTCAATGTAATAGCAAAGAAAAACTCAGAACTGTTAGAATTCTGAACATTTGTGTTTTTAAAGGCAACTTTTTGAAAAGGATTTCAAACTTCCCCTTGTTTTTTATCAAGCAGTGTCTCCCACCTACCAGGCTGATAGGGTTTGTTGAAAAGGTCCCTTCTTAACAGCCTTGCTGTTGGGTCCCTTGCTGTCCTACCCTGCCACATCATTGTGTCCCACACAAAGGAATGGGTAGCACTAGGTGAGCCTTCTTGCCTGGCAGTGAAAGCCTAACTGACCAGTGCTGGGCATCCTTAAAAACCAAGAAAAACCAAGACATCTTCACCAGAACTTGCATGTTTAGTGCTTGGAAGGCAGCCGTGTTTCAGTACTACTAATAATAATGTCAAAACAAATCAGTTACAAAACTGTCGTGGTGAAACGAAGAAGTTTATTGTTGTCAATGTTTTAAAATAGAAGCCTGCTAAATTTCCACAATCTGAAGAAAACTTAGCTGCAGATTGAATACAATTACATGGAAAATAGCCAATTTACCAGTAGAAAGGATGGACATAGGCTCAAATCACAGTGTTAGAGTGCTGGCTGTGGTGCCTTGGGGTGTCATCACAAGGAGATGACATCTTGTGGAGGAGAGAGCTAGCAGACAGGTGATGAGCACTCCTCACCTGTGGGACTGTGGCACAGCTTGGAGTTGTGCTGATTTCTCCTGAAGTTACTGAGTGCTGCCATTGATAATGCTCAATGTCTGAATGTTCTGCTTGTTCTTTTGCCCTCAACTAAAATCAGGGATTTAGTTTCAGTCTCCAGCTTAATGTAGTTCCCAGCCTGATTAACCATCCTTATGGGTGTGTTCAGTGCACGTTGCAGAGAGGCTCACAACACTCAGTTCAGGTGTGTCCTTTGTCAGACCTGCTGCACAGCAGCCTTGGGCTTGTCCCATAGTTGGAGCAGGGTTGATTGTGCCCTGCTGACTGCAGTGGATGTTGCTAAGCTGAACTGCAGAGGTGTGAGTGGCAATGGGATACCTCCCTGAAAGCAGCTGTGTGAGTACAACAGAGCTGTAGTTCACTGGCTTACCACAGCCTTGAGCACAAGGTCTGGTCCTGACAAGAGTGTTTTGCTCTGCTGAGCCTGCTTCAGTTGAAAGGTTTCTTACATCAACTTTTGCTCAAGATTCCTTAGGTAATGAGGAGATTTGCTTTACAACTCTCAGAGTGCTGTGCAGCATGTAAGAGTGTGCATACTGTGGTGCAGCACTACAGCATTTGAGCCATCGCTTGTGTCAGTGGAAACTCGTCCTGACAGCTCACCCAACTGTGGCTTGTTAAGAGGATGGCAGTGCTAGGTTACATGCCATCCTGCTTCAAGCAGAAAGGGAGAGAAGTAGCTGGAGATAAACTAACTGGTGTGTTTTATTTAACATTTTGTCTTCCGTTCTTCTTGCAGGGTTGCTAAAAATCCACTCAAATCAGTCTAGTCCACAGCAGGCTGTTCTGACAGTTCCCAGCCAGCTTAAACAGCTCGGTGTAAACACAGCTTCTGGAGGTGTTCAGACAATACTCATGCCTATGAACAAAGGTAAAGGGCAGAGGAGGATGACAGATGGTGTTTGAAAATCTCCTTTGACACAGGGTAGCACTTGGTCACTGTTGGCATACATGGTCTGAAGTAGAGCTAGAAGAAATTGTAGCAAGGCATTCATCCCTAAACTTTGTGCTGCAAAAGGAGTGTGTTGCTTCTGAAAATGTTAATTTGTCAAAGTGTATGAAATTTGATTTTTTTTCCTTCTTTTTTGCCCCCCTCCCTTTTTTTTTTCTGTTCATCTCCAGTGCTACAGTCACTTTCTACCAGCAAAGTTTCAGCAGTTTCAGCAGCCACAGCAGCAAGTTCAGTTGTCCCAAGTCCCTCCACGGCATCCATTGCCAAAGGTAAAAAGGGATTTCTTAGTAAGACAAGTAGTAAAAAAAAAGCTGGTGCAGCTTTATGCAAGTGGCCTGACTATTAAAGTAGACTTCATGACTGTGAGTTCCTTTATTTCCATTATTAATAGGGTTTGAATCAAGTTAAAATGAAATCTGGGGACTAGGAATTTAATGGTGACTTCCCCCTGAAAAAATCCCACAGCGTAGACAAGTATTGAGAAAAATGAGAATGTTCTAGAAAGCTGCAAGGAGTACCTTAAACACTCATTGTTTCAGTCCATATTTGCAGAACTGCGTAGAGAGCAAGTATTCAACCCCAGATCCTGCTGTTCTCAGCCAGGTGTACTGGAGGTTGCTTTCCAGCAGCACTGGATGCAGACTGCAGATGTCCCTGTGCACACAGTGGGGAAAGAGATGCACACAATCCTTCCCAGAATAAAGCATGGGGCAGAGCTGACACACTTGAAGTCCAGTTCTGGCACAGCTGTCATGTCTCTTTCCATCCCAGCTGCCTGACCAGACTGCCTGGCTATTTGGGTTCGGCACATCTCTCACTGCTTCTGTCTCACCAGAGTTTGTCCTAGACGTGAGAAGGTTCACATGTCAGAATCAGTGATGTCTTCAAAAAAGTTGTCACTTTGAAGTGTCGCTTCTTGTTTAAACTTGGTGGCTTTCTATCCAGCTCTTTGGTTTGCAGATTGGCCAGGCAGTTCAGTTTGAATCAGGCAGTCATATGCAAAACAGCAGCAATTAATTATGCAGGTTTTCTGACAAGGATGAGATGTGAGCATGTGGAGATTTGTGGGGGGAACATGTTCTAGTATGTCTCTTTCAGCAAAATTGAAAGTCAGTTTGTTCATGCTTAGCAATGAGAATGCAAACAGTAAATGAAGGGATGTTATGTAAGACCTTTAGTCTCACAAGACTGTCTGGTACTTTTATCAAGCTGGCTGTACTTTTTGTT
Organism: Peucedramus taeniatus; assembly: GCA_013400575.1. Lineage (NCBI taxonomy): Eukaryota > Metazoa > Chordata > Aves > Passeriformes > Fringillidae > Peucedramus > Peucedramus taeniatus. The sequence continues at coordinate 594,383 of WBNO01007266.1, read as the reverse complement.
TTAAAATGTGTTCTGTTTCTTTGAAGTTAAGATGGAGCCTGATTCAACAGGACAAAACTGCAGTTCTGTGGGTACCCAAGAAGGCCAAGCAGCAGTTAAAACAGAAGAGAGCTCTGAACTTGGGAATTACGTTATCAAGTAATTGTTCATTTCTCTATAAGGATTTCGGATCTTTGAAGTGCTGGGGGAATGGAAGTGGTTCTAGGGATGCGTGCAGTAGTGTTACTTTGACCTAGAAATACATTATAAAATCTGTCCCATACACTGCTGTATCTGTACTAATCCTGTTGGGTGGCATTTGTTTTAGACAGTGTTGCAACGTTTTATTTGTGAATGGATTTGTATGCACAGTTCATGAAAGGGAAAAAATTATTTGAAGATTTGCAGTTGTTTTGGGCTTTGTTAAAATCACGAGCTGCTAAAACTTCTTTATCACCCTCTGCTTGTCCCGTTGCCATTGCGTGTCCTTAGTCAGGTCACACTGCCCAGTGAACTGCAGCTCTGAAAAGGGGCATCTGAAATAAGTAGAACTGTCAACCTTCTGGACTCCCAAGTCTTGTTAAGCTCATATACTTGTGTAATTGCTTAGTATGTGGGCTGCTTTGCTTCAGAATTAGAATTAAATAATAATGAGTGTTGGATCACTGGATGCTGTGAAATCCAGTGCCTTGTTTGTGATGCTTTTGCAAGTACTTATTAGTGTTTTTTCACTAGAACTCGGACTGCAGAATTTTCTCTGTATTTCTGGCAGTGTGTAGGATGTCTCTTCTGCTCTTGATTCCTCCAACTTCCCTGTCTCTCTGTTTTGTAAAGTTTTGTTATCTCAGTGTATCCCTGCAGACACTACCCTGATGGACAGTGTGTGTAAGAGACAGGAATAAATCTTCAGTCACTACTGACTGAAAATTATCTTAGTTATAAGATAACTATTGGAAAATACAGTTCCTGCCAGCTTAATAGACTATGGCTGGTTAAGTCAAGTCCTGTAAATACCAAGTTTCCCATGTTTCCTACGGGAAAGCCTGCACTAGTTACCCCTCAAAGTAATGTTGAAGCTTGCCAGATAGCACAGGGATTTTCTCCAAGCCTGTCTTCAGTTTCTTCAGCCTGACAAATGCAGCTTCAGATGTGGACACTTTAGCAAGAGGGAGGGCTGTTTGAAATACCTTCTCTGGATTGGGGTGTAACAGTTTATCCTCACACTGCTATTTGTAATGCCTTGGGGCTAAAGACTTTAAACCATGCAGTGATTTTGAAACCTTTTACATCTGATTCATTGCTTCCAACAGCAATCTTCACTGTGATTCTTTTTATCCCTTGCAGCGTAGAGTATTTGGAGAACATCCAGCAGCTTTTAACAGCAATAGTGAAGAAGGTTCCATTAATTGCTGAAAAAAGTAAGCAGTAAATGAAAAGGCTTTGCTCTGTATTGTCAGTGTATCAACAGAATGCCTTGCATACTCTATAGCCACAGAAGTTATTAAAGGTGGAATGAAATGAAGCTGTTCTCCTAGAGAGTTTACCCCAGGGGTTGTTCTGAAGATACTTAGAATTAGGTTCTTCCAGTAAAGTCAAATGTGTTGTTAGCAGTTAAAATCTTTCATCTGGGTTTTTTTTTCATTAGAAATAGCTTGTATTTCTTCACATAATGGTTGCAAGGAGGTCTTCTTTTTCCTGGTTTGTCCATAATGGATTTGCTTTTTGCTTTTCTCTTTTCTTTTTTTCAATCTAAAACTAGGGTTTCATCGAGCTGGCACATACAGTAACATAGCTCAACACTGAAATGTGTTTGTTACTGGGGTTTTTGCCTTCTTTTTTAAAGAAAAGGGGATAATTGCAGAGAAACATTTTAATCTTGTGTGGTACTTAATTATTTTCTCTTACTCATGTACATAAGTGAAAATGTATCAGCTTTCCCTGGAAACTAATGAACTTTGAAGGAGTGGTCCTGGAGTCTGGGTAGAGCAGATCCTCTCAAGCAGAGGCAGCAAAGGAGTGAGAGGCACAGTAAAGCTTTCATCACATACAGCTCTCATGCTTTTGCCAGGAAACCTTCTCACTGTTGTTTCATTTTCATGTTGTAATTTGTTTGGGGAAAAAAATCCAGTTTTCCAAAGGAAAATACTTCGGAAAAATCTAAGGCGGACTTAAGGTCTACATAATAGAGTTTTGGTGGGGGGAGGAAAAGGCTTAAAACAGCCCATAGCTACAGGTTCTGTGTATGTGACCAAGAGGGAGGCTGGTTTTGCATTCAGAAACCAGTGTCAGTCTCTCTTGGAGAGAGCACAGCATTTGTAAGAGTTGGTTGCAGTCATTGAGCCTGTGAGCATGAAAGGCATTTCCCTCTTCCTCTTTGCTAAATATTATCAAACCCAGAATGCATCTTTCTTCACTTACTGAAAATTTAATGGAGTTTTTGATTTTGTGTTTTTGTAGGTGAGGATGTAAGCTCTTTTTGTGCCAGTTCAGTGGAACAGTATTACAGCTGGAACATTGGGAAGAGGAGGGCAGCCGAGGTAATTCTCTCCTCCAGTGTTTCATAAGCAGTCACTAGGAGCACAAAAAGTATTTCTGAATTGTGGAACTTTCCTTGTTGTTTTCTGAATAAAACTATTATTTTAAAATATGGCAGCATTCCTTACTGCAAGGTGCACGGACTTGTGTTCAGACAGTGATCCAGTTTATTGTTCACAGGCTTTCTCAAGCAGAAAGGATGCTGAAGGTCATTTTTCAGTTTATTTATAGTAAGATGGATTTTGAAGCATTTCAAAGCTATAAATTTTTTCAAACTGATAATACTTTATCCTCATCTCTCCTCTGTGGCATGTTACACTCAAGGGAATTTTACCCAACATACTTTATCTGCCTTGTTATGGGATTGTGTCTGCTTTCTGTAGGATGAGAATTGAGGGATCTAACCTAAGCGGAACTAGTGCTGAAATAGATTGTCACTTCACCAAAGATAAATATTTCAGTTAACCTGGACCTTTTGTATTGTGATTTCCCTCTATTTCTTTATAACTTTGCCATCTTGCTGTGGAGTTTTACAAGGAAGATGTTAACACTGAATTAGATCCTCTGCTGTTGCCAGCTTAAATGATCAAAGAGTTTAACCAAGTTCTAAGAAAATATTTTTCTCTAGTGGATTTCTTGCACCAGGCCATATTTGATGTTACTTGGGAGATGAAACATTTCAAGTCAAGACAAATCTGACTAGGCCCCTCTAAATGTGTGTCCCTTTTCTTGAGATTTCTTTTGGATGATAAAGCAAAGTTTGAATGACCTATCAGAAGTCACTCTGACTCCTGAGAAAATCATGTTCCTTTTCTGTTTGCCTTGCAACTTGGATTATGGTTGTGGGCAGTAAGCTAACCATAAATGTTCTAGCCGGAGTGATGAGCTTTCTCTTTGGTTGGTCACAGTGGCAACGAGCAATGACAGTGAGAAAGATCCTCCAAGAAATCGTAGAGAAGCATCCCAGGTTTCACAGTATCACCCCCCTGAAAACAAAGCACGTGGTGCACTGGTGTCGGTGCCATGGCTACACTCCCCCTGATCCTGAGACTCTGCGCAACGAGGAGGACTCCATTGAGGACGTACTGACACAGATAGACAGTGAGCCAGGTGAGTGTGGGGGCACAGGGAGCTCCTTTCTGCCAAAGACACTGTCCATTAAATGCCTGTGTACAAGCACATCTGGAGAAGGGGATTCTTACTTTCTTTGTTTTCACTAAATTCACTCTGGAATAACAAAACTTGGAGATGGTAAAGGCAGGCCTACAAGTGAGGCTGTCCCTTGTCCCTATCAGTCCTGATGTTTTTCTGGGGCTTCTCTTGGTTTTTATTGTACTTTGGGGCCCTTGGAGGCTCAGTGTAGATGAATCTCACGAAAGATGATCCTTGTTCCACAATGTAATCCTTTATAAGTGGATACACAGAGTAAGCATAGGGAGTAATGACATTTTTGCCCTTGGGTATGCTTAGCCTTTGTTAAGACTTACCATGCAAACACTATGAATGAGTTCAGGTACAGAACAAAAGAGCCTGGCAGTGGCAGTGTGGAGCTCAGTGGGGGTTAATTTACCTCCAGAAGTGAGGTGAATTGGCTCATGTGGAGCTTCATGCTTTGTATTACAGCTGCTGCGTTATTCCACTAGCAGAGCTCTAGGATCCCCTCAGTTCATTTCAGTATGTTTTAAAATCACATCTTTAATTTCATCCATTCTCCACAGTTAAGCTCTCTTGTTTCACCTTCAGATAATGCCTTCCAAAAGCTGAATGTTTTTCTGTTCTGATCATACAGAGATTTAAGGTATTTCACAGAACTGTATGGAATTGATTATATGTTGCAAAGTGTGGCCCTCCATTGCAGTTGTTGAAGGTGGAAAGGAAGCCTACATCCACCTTATAATATTCTTATCTAAGTCACTGTATTTGTGTTTGTCATTGAAGAGTAGAATCTGTTTACTCCATAGCTTTGCGCTGAAGGTTTTACGGGCTTGTGTCAATCATGCAGAGAAAATATTCCCTTTTGCCATTCCACTGTGAATCTGTCTTCTGATTTTTTCTTAAAAAGCATGATAATGCTCGTCACAATGTAAAAGATGATTTCGCACTATATGGTGCCTACATATAAAAGCTCCACTTCTCTAAGTAACTTGAAGAGCATCAGACTGATTTGCCAGTTGCCAAGAAGCTTTAAAAGTTTCTGTGAGAATGTTTGGGAGACTGACGTGAGCCTGGTTTTGTATAAAATGCAAAAAAAAAAAAAAATCACCTTCTTGATTGGTGTAGGGGCAGATGTGGGAGAGAACCATGAGTCTCATGAAGATATAATTAGAAGGCTCTCAATGACTGTTTGCATTTCTGTTCCTCCTTATGTTTGGTAGGCACTACAAAAATAACTTGCAATTACCTTAATTTCTTACCATATTTTGAGTGTGCATCTGTTTATAAACAGCTTTCCATAACCTATCATGTGTTTAATTGATTGCTTCTATTTCAGAGTGCCCTTCATCTTACAGCAGTGGTGAGGAGCTGTGCCGAAAACTGGAGGAACTACAGCAATTTCTGAAACAGGAGCCAGAACATGAAGAGGAAGTAGATATTCTCAACTTCAGTGAGCCATTAAAAATAAACATTAAGAAAGAACAGGAGGAGAAACAAGAAGAGATGAAGTTCTACATGGCTTCCCTGCCTGCATCAGAGTTTGTGAGGGATGCTGCTGAGAAGGTAATAAGTGAATCGTAAAGCTGATTAGAGCTGTTGTTAAGCTAGTTGTGCTCTTACATTTATTTAGTTGCATTTCTTTTATCTATATAGGCCTCAGGGCTTTTTAATGAAACATTTTATACATGCCCTGGAAAAATTGGACCTTCTGACTCAAGACACACAGCTGCCAGTTCTGGCAGGGGAAAAGGAAGGATGCCAGCTGGGATCTCACTTCAGAGTAGCTGTTTTGCAGGGCTTAGTGCAGAAAAATCATCTTGAAAGGCTAAAAGCAAGGATAATTGAGGGATGAGGTGCACTAGCACTGAATTCTTCCTGTTCCTTCATGCAAAAGATGTGGACTTGTTGCTTTGACCAATGCTGTTCCTGTTATAGCAGTTCCTGAAAAGGGATTGTGGTAAAACTCTACAAACTTCTTGGATTTCTTCCTCCTGTTCAGTTTAGGGCAGGAGAGAGGGAGGTTTTCTGTTGTGGCAAAGGAAAGAGAGAGGAGACTGACTTGGCTTGTAGGAAAGAGTGATTTTTGTTGTACCAGAGCAGCAGGAGGTGTTTGCATGGAGCAGTTGTTGGAGAAAGAAAGGATCCCTGTCCCCATCTCACCTACTGAGACCAAGGGACAAAGCCTTGGTTCTACAGTGTGTCTGGTCTCCTGCTGCATAGGTGACAAAGGCAGGGACACAATGAGAGTGGAACTGAGGGATGAAACATTCTTTTCATGAGGAATTCCTGTGCCAGGAGTACTGTTTAAAGTGGTTTCAGTGGCCATAGTTGGGTACAGGAAAGATGATGAGTAGATGGATTGAAGACATGTACAGTTTTAAAATAGAGCTTCCATTCTCAACCCGAAGATACCCAGTGTAGACTGGGTTTTGTGTGGAGTTCCTGAAACAAAAACTAAAACCTGCTTTTGTTTCTTCTGACTTTCAGAGGCATTTCTACAGGCTGTGCTAGTTTTACCTAGATTTTTTTTTAAATTAAGCCTGAGATTATACTGCTTGACAGCTCTGTATGTCTACTTGCTTCTCTTATAACTACCCTTTGTAATAGGTTTGTTTTCTGTTAATCTTATCTAATTCTAGTACAATGTGAGTTGTGTTTTTTGATACACTCATTCTTTTTTCTCTCTTGTATTTTATAGATAGGGATTTCTTTTCAACCTGCTGAGGTACAAAAGAATGTTTATGCATCCATAATAGAAGATATGATTTTAAAGGTAAGAAATTACTTCACAGAATGGGCTTGTAATTGTATTAACTCATTAATTAGAGAAAAAAGATGGAATATCTTTACTAATGTGCATTTATCACATCAAAGTCTGTCTTTCTGCATGAATAGATAGATGCATAGCTGCCCAAAGAGGGTTATACACTTCTGTGTGGGTTTTCAGTTTTCTAACTGATCTGTTGGCTTGGACACAGAGTAGTGATTTGCAAGTTGTCACCACTAGCGAGATACTGACTCATTCTGTAATTTTGAAAGTACCCCTTGCTTTGTCCTTCCCTTCAGAATTGGAGGGGAATCTTTCAGATTGTGTAAAACTTTATTGTTTTATACAAGATTAGCTATATTTTCCTAAATACTGCTCAGTTACTTTGCCCAGGTCATCTCTGCTGGGAGACTGCTTAATTCCTGCAGAGAGTAACCATTCTGCCACATGTGAGAAACTATTTCTCTATCATAATCACATCTGGAAAAACAGAGAAATGGTTTTGCACCAAAAAACAGCAGGGGTCTGGAGTTCTTGGGTTTGGACTGAAGGTGAACACAGATTAACTTCTAGCAGCACTCTGGTGTATTTCATGCAAAAGATGATTTTTGGGGTTGTTTATACAGACTGCAGCTTATCAGAATGAATGAATTTTACAAAAGCTATTTGATTCCACTCATGTGCATGCCTGTGCCATGCCCCTTGTTACTTGCCACAGTTGAAATTTGATACAGGTACATCCATTTATAGGTACAGATTGTAGCCATCAGGTTGCCCCATTATAATTGTAGAGTTATGCCAGCTTTCCTCACTGAACGTTGCAGAAACCTCTCCTCTGGTCTTGGTACAGCACAGAAAGCCAAGAGCCTTAATTAGCTGTTGACTGAACCTTGGTTAAGCCAAGTGTTGGGCATATGGCTGCCCTGGCTGGGAGGTTCCTGTGAGGGTGTCTTGGCAGAAGCCTGGTGACCACAGGGTACTGGCTCCCAGGAGAATGTCTGCAGTCTGCCATGTACAAAACCAGCTCTGGTGTGTGAGAGGAAGGGTCCTGAAATGCTCTTGGAAGCTCAGGCTCTGGAATCCTTGATTCACCCTGCTGGGCACGTACAGCTCTATAGATCTGGAGGGACAGCAGGCTGGGCAGTTGCAGCCTGAGCTCTGTGCACCTCTGGGTCTCTTTCTGTTAAATAAACTCATGTCTTAGGTAATAAAACTCACTGGGGTGTCTTGAACTGCCCTGTGCTGATAATTTGAGGATTGAAGCCAGCCAAAATTTCAGCTTCTTCTACACTGATACTTGAGCAAATAGCAAGTTCCTTTGCTCTTTCTGTCATGCTGCCTCCTAATGCTGTCTCCTGTCTCAGGCTACTGAACAGCTGATGAGTGATATCCTACGGCAAGCGCTCGCTGTGGCGTACCAGACAGCTCCTCACAACAGGTACAGCACGGGGCTGCTTTGCCACCACTCACACCGGCACTGAGGGTGGGATGGCTTTGGGAATTTAGTCAGGCTTTGTGTGGCTCAGACCACGAGGCTTGAGGGAGTTTATGGACTGTACTTGGAGAAGAACCAAGCATTAAGAGGGGTTTGTCATTTCATGGCTCCCTAGTGGGAAAGGATGGGAACATAAACATTAAAAACTGAGGCAGGATTCTCTGGTGTTGCCATGTCTCAGAGGCAGATGAGCTGTTTCTGCAGAGCCACTCTGGAAGGACCTGCTCACTGTTGTCCATCTCAGGTTACTGTGTAGACAGCTTAGCTATGGCCTGCCAGAACGTAACCTAAATAATCTCTTTATTTTAGTGATGTACACTTTTCTGCTTTAGATGCTGAATGATTTTTATAGAATCATAAAATTATTTGGATTGGAAGGGACCTTAAAGATCGTGTTCCACCCCCTGCCATGGGCAGGGACACCTTCCACTATCTCAGGTTGCTCCAAGCCCCATCTGGCCTGGCCTTGGGCACCTGCAGGGATGAGGCAGCCACAGCTTCTCTGGGCAACCTGTCCAGTGCCTCACCACTCTCAGTAGTAAAGAATTTTTTTTTTAATATCTATTGATTAGGCCACATTTTGATTTCTGTTCAGCAGCATTATTTAGCATAGCTTAAATTGATTTCAGAAAACCCAAACGCTATGAGAAAATGCTCAATTTAAATATTGACTTGTATGCAATATATAAATATTTACCTAATATTAAAAATATTTACCTATATTAAAAAGTATGTATACATGTTATATGTACAAGTACATTCACAAAAATTATGCTATACAATTTCAAGAATTCATACTTTAGTACTTGATTTTTCTGTCCCAGTGCCCAAGAGGTTTCCCCCCAGTCATTTGAGTGCCTTTTTTTGTGCTGTGATATTTTAATGCTTTCCCTGCATTGCTCTAACACCTGCTCTTATATCCTTTTTTTGCTTTGATTGTTATTTTTGACTTGCTGCTTTATGGACATGTGGTTTTTTGTGTATTATAATAGCATCTCTAATGCATTCCCTGCAGGACTCCAAGAGAGATCACAGTGATGAATATTCACAAAGCCATCTGTAATATTCCCTTTCTTGACTTCCTCACAAACAAACATATGAAGATACTAAATGAGGAGCAATGAAGTAGAGCAGAGAAGGTGCTACAGGAAAGGTGGATTTATGACTGAAGTTGGGCTGACAAATCCAGTATTTCTGTAGGACACTATTACACTTATAACATTGGGCTACTAGATTGTTACCTCCAATTAAGGATGCACCTTAATGCAACAAAATGATGCTCTGTTCCAAATCAAGTTGTTAAATGTCAGTGTTTACTTGGTAAGTGTATGTTCAGTGGCTGAACAAACATTGTCAGTTTGCATCGAGTTGCTAGCTATGAGAGACTCCACAGGCCTGGTCCCTCTGAGACAGCTCAGCTGGTGAGACTGAACTGGATTTTAAAGATGAGAAATGATGTTTTTTAGTGCAGTCTACATACAAGTTGATTTCCCCATGCAGCGAGCAGGGCACTTGCCTTGGCACTCTGAAGATGGGAGAAGTCAAAGGCAGCTCTGTAAGGTGGGCCATTTGAGTAGATGGGTGGATCAGGTGTGGATTTGGGGGAGCAGAAGGCTGATGGCGGCAGATCTGGCCATTCTTGCCTGAGCATGATGTATGTGACTGAGAACACAGCGGGGTAGGTCTGTCAGCAGCTTACTCAGCTAAGTGTCACCTAACCAAAGGCCTTGTCTCTCTAGAGGAGGTGTCAGGTGCCACCTTTCTTAGTCACCTTGGAAAGGGTAGACTGGCAGATCCTCAAGCAGGAGGAACAAACCACAGTCAGGCTTGGAAAGTTTTGACTGACCACTTGTCCTGCATGGGAAAGAAGAGGAGCAAAGACGATATTCAGGGTTTGTGGGCTTGGGCTATCTGAAACGCTTTGCTTGCCCAGCGAGTGCCTCCTCAGGCTGCCAGAAGGTTTGAAGAGTGCTGGAGGGCAGATGAGCAGCAGTGTTGTACAAGTGTTAATGTTGTAGCAGCGTTCACCAAGTATCAGCCTGAACTGTGAGTGCTGTGGGAGCAGCCCTGCTTTGGCGTAAGTTCTGTTCAACACAGAGGCCTGGTGGATCGAAAAATCAAAGATTTGCTGCTTGTGGGGAGATCCTCTGATGTCTTGACTGCAGGAAGAAGTTCTGCTACTAACCCCAGCACTTACCTGTCTCAGGAACACCACTGGTGAGGGAGACATGTCTGCAGGCTGGCTATCAACACCTTGCTGAGGAAAGCTTCGTTGACAACATCCTGACCACCCCACATCCACCACCCCTTTGTCCTGCCCCATGGGTTCTTGCTGGTAGTGTGAATAAGCCATTGTGAAGTTGGTGGGACTCCTGTGGGACTGTCGTGCTTTCAGCATGCTTGTTTTGTCTGGCAGTGCTGTCATGGGTGGAGCATGGGCCAAACAGCCAGAACCTCCAGTGCGCTGATCTCAGCTGGGTCTCTGATCTGCTGCATGGCCTTTGATTTAATCACTCTGTGCCTCAGTTTCCCCATCTCTGAGCATGGGGAGCAGGATACCTACCTCACAGGGGTGTACTGAGGCCTCGCTCTTGTTGGTGCCGTGCTTTGACAATACAAAGCCTTTTATAAACATTTAACTACAGTTATCTTTCTTCGCCTGGGGTAGGAGCAGAATGTTATCTTTCGGTGCTTTTTTGGGGCTAAGAACACAGGCAGTGGTAACTACAGCATGCAGGAGCTGTGAAAAATGCTTCAGTTAGAGGTTTCAGACTTGGAAGGAGAGTAGTATAAGTTTGATGCAGTTGTTAAACTGAAGAAAGCACTGTACCTCAGATGGGATGCCACCTGTCTTCTCCACCTTAAATAAAACTGGGGTCTGCAGGAAAGCCCCTCTCAGTTCATCACAGCTAACAGGGAGCTCCAGTTCTGTTGAATAAAAGAGTGGCAGAACCCGACCCCTGAATCTAGGAAATGGGACCAATGGATGAAATCCAAACAGCATTTAGAGGACTTAAATGCCCCCTAGGAAGGACATTACAGATGCTCTGGATTCAAAAGCTAATCCTGGCTTGTTCGGGTGAGCTGAGTGCAGGATTGTCTGTGAAAGGAAAGGGCACAGCTTAGCCCTGACATTACTTTATCAGTGGAGGTCAGTGTGACGGAGTTGAGCAGCAGTGATTATGTTTCAGCTCAGTGGTGAGTTGGGTGGAATCCAGGTAGCTGGGGAACTGCAGGCCCCCTGCTTTGTAGGCTGTAGTGAACTTGGGGTTTGTACTGCTTTCAGGCATCCCTGTACACTTCATGAAAGAGAAGGGCATTTTCAAGATCCCTGTCACTATCACGACTGCCTGCAGGTTCTGTGGGAACAGCCTTGTGGGCAAATTCAGTCATGCTGTGATCTGCAATGACCTTGAGTACTGTGTGCAGTTTTGGGTGCCATAATATAAAGAAAGACATTAAGCTATTGGAGAGCATCCAAAGGAGGGCCACAAGGATGGGGAAGGGCCTGGGGGAAAGCTGTAGGAGGAGCATCTAAGGCCACTTGGTTTGTTCATCCTGGAGGAGACTGAATGGAGACCTCATTGTGGTCTTCAGCATCCTCCCAAGGGGCAGGTACCAGTCTCCTCACTCATCACCAGTGACAGGACTGAGGGAATGAAGCTGAGTTAAAGGAGGTTAACGTTGAATATCAGGAAAAGATTTTTCACCCAGAGGGTAGTTGGGTACTGAAACAGGCTCCCCAGGGCAGGGGGCACAGCACCAAACTTGTCTGAGTTCAAGAAGCGTTTGGACAATGCTCTCAGACACGTGGTGTGACCTGGGGTGACCTGTGCAGGGCCAGGAGTTGGACTCAGTGATCCTTGTGGGTCCCTTCCAACTCAGCATGTTCTGTGATTCTGTACACATGCATTTCCAGCCCTTGCCTCTTGCAGGCTTTGTTTCTGGGATTCTGATAACATCCAGAGCAGCTTTTGAGGATGCAGGAACTTGTCTTTGGGCATCTGTTTGCAAATTGTGGTTTCTTTGCCCGTGTCCTGCTTTTCTGTGAGGAATGGAGTTTCAGAAAAAGTCCTGAACCTGGCCCTCAAGCAGGCAGGTGCAGAACCCCTCGTTCTTAATGGGGTTCTTGTCGTGGAGATCTGTTGCTACATTTCTGAGCAACCACAGGTTATTCTCCTAGGAGATAATATATTATTAGTATATAAAGTTTGCTGAAGAAAAACTGTTAAAAGCAGATAGAAAATGACATTTGTTTAGTTCTTCAAATGTAGGAAACGTTTGCAACAAGTTCTTTGCATTTTGAATTGTGGTGGGAGAAAAATTTGTTGGTGAGAAGTTCCTGTGGGAATCGCTTGGTGATAAGATAGAGGTTGTGGAATTTCACACATCCCTTCAGGTATTTGTGGACTGCTACAGGTGCGGTGTGTTGAAATGTTACAGTATATTTCTCTGGCTTTCTGAAGAGTTAAAGATCTCTTTACGAATATTGCCCCTATTTGTAATGCTGAGTGTTTAAATCCTTCATGTTATCTGTATTATACTGTATAATTGTGTAATATACGTATGTTTACAATAAATTCTTTTATTAGCTGTGCTAGGATTGTCTTGACTGTCACCTGTCACTCAGAGTTTCTGAAGATCCACAGATATTTTTGTGCTCTCTGTGTTCAGAATGTTGTTGTTAGTTCTGGATTCTTATCCAGAGGAATTGATCTGAAGGAAAAGGTAATTTTCCCCTTTTCTAGTTATTTTTAAAAGCTCCTGGTTTTGGAAACTGGGGATGGGGAAGCCAGGAGCTGAGCTCCTCCAACCTTTCATCTTCCAGAGCAGCCTGCTTAAATATAGCAAGTCATTGGTTTGTGTGAAAGACTTTTGAAAAGTAAGGTGGGTTGAGGTTGGCCCAGCTGCCAGATGCCCACCCAGCCGCTCTCACTCCCCTTCAGAACTCGGGAGAAAGTAACATGCCTCATGTGGGTCAGGATAATGTACCACAGAATCACAAAGTTTGGAGAACACCTCTGAGGTCGCCAAGTCCAGTAGTGGACTTGGCTGCCAAGCCCACCATTAGCCATGTCTACGAGTGCCACAGATACGAGTCTTTTAAATGCTGCCACAGATGGGGATGCCACCACTGCCCTGGGCAGATCAACGAAGTCAGTAGATAAAAGCAGGGACATCCTGTACTGGTTACTGCCATAGGCAAAACAGGCTCGACTTGGGGGAAATTAGTTGAACTTATTGCCAAAGAAGGATGGGGAGAGGCAAAACCAAAAAAAAACGCCAACTCCCCTTCCCCTCAAAAAACCGGAAAAAAAGTTCCAAAAAACCCCAAAATGCTTTCCCTCCAACTTCTTTTCTGATGTCTTCAGTCCTTCACCGCTGACTGTTGCCTCCCTCAGGCCGGCCCCGGCTCCTCCGACAGCTTCGGCACCCTCAGCTGCCCGGGGGCGGTGGGAACCGGCGGCACGGGGCAGCCCCTCCCTCACGGAGACCCTCTCAGAGATTCCCCTCAGAGACCCCCTCACCGACACCGCCCTACTGCTCCCTCCCCTCAGAGATCCTCTACAGCTCCCTTCCTTCGGAGACCCCCTCACGGAGACTGCCTCTCAAAAGGTTCCCCTCAGAGATCCCCTCACAGAGACCCCTCCCACAGCTCCCTCCCCACCACCCCCTGCCAGCGCTGGGCACCGGCACTTGACACGGACCGGAACTGAAAGAGTAAGCGGAGTTACCAAACTTGTGTTCTCCCTGCCCTGCGGGGAGGAGACGTGGGTGTCTGTGAACAGACTAACGCCCCGTTGTTTTTGGAAATGCTGCAGAACTCCGTGTTAGTGCTAAATGCCACAGAAGTGCCTCCTGTCGTGGAAGTAAACACAGCCTTTCTGGGCTGCTCAGCACCAGCAATCCCTTTGTGGCAAACCAGGTTGGTCCTTAGGATCAGACATTAGCACAGTGGTAGAGGAAATGGGTATGACTAAGGTAGAGGTGATAGGTTTGCATCTCATTGTTCGCTCTCAATTAGTGCAATACAGAGAGAAACATGCAATTTATGAAAGCAAGCAAATCAGTAATGTGCTGCTTGTAATTTTCCAAGTTCACAACAGGAGCTCTCCTGAGCAATAGTGTATTTCCCACACCAAAGCTTACACCGAGCATGTGGCAGTGCAGGTATTCACTGCTCCCTGACACAAAACTCACCTTCAGCATCCCAACAGGCCAGGTGTCAGCAGGATTAAACAAAACAAGCAGGTTCAGTGTCACCCTAGAGGTAGTAAATTCTAAAGTTACAGGTGTAAACCCTTCCTTTTTAAAGGACATTTCTTAATGTGTCAACCCTTACTTGCAGTGTGATTCACAGTCGAAAATCCTTGAGGGACTTGGACATGGGCCCAGAGCAATTGGGAAGACAAATACTAGTGTGAGAGCAGTGTTGGAAGCAATTCTGGCATCACGACTCCCTGGAGCCTGCAAAACTCAGGTAAATTTGACTTCTTCAGAGGAACTTGGTGTGATACCTTTCAGTTTGGCTGAGGCAGGTGTTTTTCATACAAAACCAGGTAAGTTGCAGACATTGACAGCTAGTGGCATCACCCTGGACCTTACAGTGGTAAGTACCTGCTCACTTTTCCTTCTGTTCGTTGCTCATGCACGTTGAGCATCAGCTTCTGAGCCTTTGGCTTTCTCCTGGAAGTCTTTTGAGGCATAACTAGAAGAGCTATTGCACTGTCTAGGGAAGCTGGCTGTATCTTCCGCACTTTTACTGACTGAAACATTCTTGGGAATAACTGTAAAGCAGTGCTCTCTTTTAACATTCAATGCTATCACCTTTTCCTGTGATCTGTGTGAGATGGCAGAGTGAAACTGAGGTGAAAATTAACAGGGAACAGTGTGGGTACTGCAGAAAGGGGTCTTCAGAGCATGGCCTCTACATCAAACTGGATCAAACCTCTGCGCATTTCATAGGGAATGCAGCTGGGCCACAGCTCTGAGTGTGCCTTCAAGCCATCCTTGCTGGGGGCTGTGTCTGGGAGAAAGTTCCAGGAGTAAGGAATTAAATGCTGATGGCTCTGAATGCATCCCCAATGTCTTGCTTGGTGTCCAGTGTGCCCTGCTGTCATGCAGTGACAAATTCTACTGCAAGGTTGAATACCTGAGGTTTGTATTTTACAACAACAACAACAAAAATATGCAAGAGAACCAATAGCCAAAATACATTTTAATTTATTAAATTAAATCCAGTCCATTTGATAAAATACAAGCTTATTATATTACCAATTTGTTTAAACCTGGGTCATACTTTTTAAGAAATACAGTCAAATAAGAAGAGATAATAGACAATTTCCTTTTTACTTTGTTTTTTCCTTGGACTTAATAAAGTCCAGGATTGAAATTAACTTAAATTGTTTGAACAAAACTGTTAAAAACATTAAAAAGAGATTAAACAAGCAGATTGAATTCTTAGAAACATCTAACATGCAAAACTTTTTTTAGCACGGTTTGAATGCTTCAAATGAATCTCCTGAAAAATGAATTTCCTGAAAAATTATTTTGGCAAGCACTGGGATTACTACAGGTTTCTCCAAGGATGAGTGTGGGAAGAGCCCTCCCTTGTCCCAGCTAAATGCAGCTTACTGCAGGTGCTCCCTATTCTGGTGGTTGTGTTCAGTCCCACTATGGTGAACAGGGATGGCACCATTAAATTCTCACATAATGCAGTGAGAAGATGCTGTCTGCATGTATTGCAAGTACAATTCACATGCCAACAGCTCAAAAATTGTTCTTCTGGGAATTATCAGCAATGCATACGTTTTAGCAGAATCCCCGAAGTTCATTAAATTTGCCTTAGACTTCAGCTAGTAAGAAGGTTAAGAAAAAATCCTCCTGCATTAAAAGTCTGTTTTATTACAGATGAATGAATATCTGATCACTATTCAAGTCTGAGGATAGTTTCCCTTGTTCTGGACAACACACATGTGTTGCAAACACAAAGTAAAAGGTTTTCAATTTGTTTTTCCAAAATAATTAGTAAATCCATTAAATAAGCAGTAGACTAATTATATTGCATAAGTTATTGAAATAGAAATTGTAAAGTCTCGATGAACAAAGGCTAAAAAAATGGTTTCTTAAAACACATGTACCTCAGCAAAAGTTAAATGCGCAGCAGTCTAAAAAAATCAGCTTCAGAACAATGACACTTGAAATGGCCTATCTTAAAAATGACAGATGGCTTACATTCTACATTACATTTCTCTTTAAGAAGAATATCTAAGTAACATTCGCTTGTGGTTGTTCCTAGCATTAGCATTACCAATATACAGGCAATAATTCAGGAATTTCAAGGCAATCTTTTCCACCTTGCATATGCAAAGAGTTAACATTTATTAAAAGTATAAGCATATCCTTTTCATTAAAGGATCACAAATTGCTTTAGGTAAAACCCATGTACAATATTTACAGTCACCCTAACAGCTATACAAGTTACATAAATGTCTTAGATCCTCTGGAGGAGTCTGGTGGGTGCCTGGCTGTATCCATGCATTCCTCTCCAAACCAGTCTGGTGCACTGCTGTCAGGGCTGTCTCCTGGAGTTCAGTCCTCTCTTGCTCCTGCATCCGCTCTCCAATTTTGGAAATATCCAGCTTTCCAGCCTTAAAGGCCCAAGACACTGCATGTGCCAGGTTTATTTTAGAGTTCAATGACACTGGCTTCCTCCAGCTTCTAAAACAACTTTGGAAGTTCAGACCAGCCCCTTTGAAGCTGTGCTTTTTGGTGATGCCATTTGAGGTCCTACTCCCAAAACCCCTCAAGAAGCTCAGAAGTCAGCCAGACTACTCCCTGTCTTTCAGTGGCCTACTTAGAGGGTGTTGCTAAATAAAACTGGTTTGGGTTTTAATTATCCATCCTGCTTGCGACTGTTTTCCCTCCTACCCTGTGTGTTTCTGAGTAGGGATGTTGCCTGCAATCCTGCCTTTGCTGCCCAAAGTCAATCTCCTAATGTGACGCCAGCTGGCATAGTAATGAACCTGCTCCTGTGAAAAACTAGGTCACTCCTTGCAGCGTGTTTTGCCAGTTCTGAACCAAGAGCTTTGCGGTTTGTTGTGTTAACAGAAAGTGTGTGTGCATATCATTAATCACTGGAGCTGCTTTTGATAACACCGGTTCTTTGATCTTAACACTCCTCATAAAAATTGCATAGTGATACATCTTAACAGAAACTCCACATTTAAGCTGCCTGGGTGTGAGGAGGGTGCAGGTTCACACGTTGAGGATCCGTGATGGTGCCTGGAAAACAGCAGAAGGGTTGGGGGAGAACCTGGTCTTCACCTCTGGGATCTAGTGGGATGAGGAAGGGAGAAAAGCATTAGTGTGACACAGGATACAACTGTCTAGAGAGTTTGAGGGGCCTGGGGTGTTTGAGGATCTATCTGCTCTCCCTGTAACCCCTAGCCAGGAGTTAGGCCATGGCTGGGCAGCACTGAGATTGGTCTTGCTGTACAGGGTGATTCAAGGGCAGGTGTGATGCTGGCAAACACTCTATGAGCATCACAACAAATTCACTGCTGGATGGGTGCTGGATTTAAGTGAGAGGAATTACAGTAGTCCTTAAACTTTTGGAGAAGGCCATTTAGGCTCCATCAAAATGTTCCATTGTAATGCTTTAATGGAGCCGCAGTCCATGTCTGCTGTGAAGAGAGGTGCAGACCTGGAGGACCCAAAGGAGAAAAACTGGTTACTGGACATTCCAGGCTGCTAAACTGCAAGGACTTGGATAAGGATGTAAACTTCCCATACCTGGAGGAAAGGCAGAGATAACAATGGTTGTTTTCTCTGATGTCTGTGGAATCAGAATTTCATGTAATATATAGCCCCTGTAGTTGTACTGAAGCATGAAGGACACCAGGATGCTTCTGTCATCCCTAATGCTGAAAACTCAAAGTATTTTATATAGGACTGGCTGTAGATGTGCTTCCAGCCCAGGACTCGGGGTAAATCTGGCCATAAGACCTGAAAGGGTTGAAAGCTCTGCTGGGCATGCGGATGGCACCATCCAAGCAGAAAAAGAAGTGCAAAACTACAGGCAAAGAGAGTATAGGGAAACAGGGAAAGTTATTGATCTCTGGTTGATGTTGTTTCATTGTTCTGATTTTTCCATTCCTCTGGGGATGCATCTGACACACTAAGGAACAACTGAGATGTCACAAACAGCATGTGCACAGCTCAGTGGCTGGAGAGAACCAGCAGCCTGAGTCTTACATGTAGGCTGTCAGGACGTACCATAAACCTGATTCCCACATGTCTGACAAAGCCAGGGGCTTCAGGTAAGAGGGAAAATCCTAATGGCCAGGTGTGAACCAGGGACAGACTGACTTCTCTTTGGACTGGTGGCTTCTTGGCACCATCTTCATTCCTGACAACATCTTTGCCATGCTGTCTGTTAGACAGACTGTGATGGTGCCCTGGGGCTCCAGGACGTGGGACCTTTGCTTGCATGGTTCAGAGTGCAGTGGCCTTGGTAGCCTAGGATTCTAGTCTTCTCTTTCCTTTCCTCAAGAACTGGGATAGGGACCTTCAGGGTTTTATCTAGGACCCCCTTCTTTGCATCTTATCTGACAAATTGGAAAACACTGTATTTTGACTCCCTAGGGTCAAAATGCAAAATTAAATTAACAAGGGTCAAATACAAGGTTTAAGGGTTAAATGCAAGGTCTATCTTCATTGCTGCACCTCGGTAAACAGCCCAGACTATTCAGAGTAAGGAGGAAGTTTTGGTGAGGTTTGCAAATTCTATTTTGCCTGAGGTCATTGTCCCACTTTCAGCAGAGATGGCTATACCATCGTGAGCCTTGTTGCAGCAGTGTGCCAGCAATCCTCTGCGGAGGAGGCACTTGACTGTCTGCTGATTAAACACTTCTTCCTTGTCTCCTCCAAGGCAAAGATTTACTTTTCACATGTGGCCCAGGAGTAGCTGCTGTTACCTCTACTGGCACAGCACACTGTGGCTGGGAGTTCAGCCCCGGCCCTGGCTCTGCATTCTGAGTCACTCAGTGCAGCCTTTAAACAATTCCTGTGGTTGGCTGGGAGGTGCTGCTCTCTTTGGTGGTCTAATGCAAAAAGCAGCTAAAACAGAGCCTTGTCAGTGTGCACTTTCCTTTCTTCTGGGGATTGGGAGTATGGGGGGCCCTGTCAGGGAAAATGCTGAGCACAGAATGTTTCCATGGGATTTTCAGTAGCACGTGTATTTCACAACAAGAAAATTATCTTTGCTGGTATAGAGAAATTCACAGAAAAAAATTGTAGAAACTCACAGGAAAATCCCATGGAAGTCTCAGAGCTGTGCAGCCTGTGTGTTCATCACAGCCATGTCCTCCTTGGCATTCATAGTGGGAGCAGCTTCTGCTCACACCAGCCAAGGGCAGTTTTGTGCTGCCTGGGCAGGTGCTGTTCCTTAGGCAGTGATCTGCAAAGATTCCCAGGCAAACACCTGTGCCCAGAGGCTCAATCTCACTCTGCAACCCTAGTGCTAGTCCCCACTGACCGCTCCAAGTTAGTGCAAAAGGTGTTAGCAGCACCTTACACACAGAGAGGTGATGACACACACCTTGTACAGAAGGTATCCAACTGAGGGAATCGTAAATCTTGAACTTTTGTCACGCAGTTTAAAATCTTTGTCTTGGATTGAATGATGATCAGTTATAGTATGACATTGTCTAGCATGCCTTTCTGAAGGCAAGGGATGGCCACATTAACTAATGGGTAGTGACAAAACAGTTATCAACGAGGATGTGGCTTTATCCTACATGCACCACAGCAATCAAATATGAGGAGTTCCTGATGTGCACTTTGGG
The DNA here is from genome assembly GCA_013400575.1 of Peucedramus taeniatus. Taxonomy (NCBI): domain Eukaryota; kingdom Metazoa; phylum Chordata; class Aves; order Passeriformes; family Fringillidae; genus Peucedramus; species Peucedramus taeniatus. The sequence continues at coordinate 574,603 of WBNO01007266.1, read as the reverse complement.
CATTATTCACATTGACTTCAGGATTTTAAAAAACTGCTCATTACCTTAAAGTCTGCCTTGTAGCTTGTCTCTTGAACAAAATGGTCTTCCGGGATAATGAAGCCTTTTTTTGACTTTATAGGCTTGGATGGTTTTGCTCCAGTCCATGGGCGATACTCTTGTCTGAAATGAGATTGTCAAGAAAGAAGAACTGGTAAAAGACAACATTATCACAGGGTACTTCTGCTCAGAGTGGTTGCAAAGCTAGAATGCAAGGTGGGATACAATCAGCTTGCAAGGCTGACCTTGTCTGAGGCACACTGAGAATAAAAGAACTGAACCTAGCGGCCTGTTTCTCTCAGAAAGCCCGGACTGAAAGATGGAACAGGGTACAGACTGGGCTAACTGGATTCCCTGACTTAACTGCTCTTTTTTCCCTACAAAACGTGCTCTCTCCTGGAGATCACTGATGCTTCCCTCCTGGATAAGAAGAACTCAAGGTTACTTTTTGCATGCTAGCCCACTGACCACTTAAAATGTAAAACATTGTCTGGCACGTTGGCCACTTACATTGTAAGACACCTTGGTCTGGTGTGTGGCCCTCACATATGCCAAGAGCCTGCTGATGTTCCCTTGGCTGTGGCTCTCTCAGCAGCAGGCGTGTTTGCCAACGTGTGCTGTGCTGCACAGCTGTGGCAGCTCAGTCTGAAATGCATCCAAAGGGAGACACCGTCTCAGCTGGCAGATGCTTACACTGATGATTTTCCTTCAGATGGGGGAAAGTGCTTTAAATCTGTATGAGGATGTCTGAGAAGGCATTGCTGCTCCAAGAATAAGTCAGCCAAGGGTCATCTGAGAAATGGGAGCAGGGACTGCACTGAGAAAGGGGCAGCACCTTTTGAGAGCACCAGAGAACAGCATTGCAGGGTCTGCTTAGTTAAGCTGCCAGCTCCCTTCTGCAGCTTTCCCTCTGCTTTTCTGCACCCCTTGTCACAAACAGGCCTCACTAATGGCCTTGCCATTAGGACTTTCTGGATGCTGCAGTAGCAGCCAGCTGAGCTGTCTTGTTGTTCAGAGGAAGACAGAAGTCTTCTCTGTTTGTGTGTGTATCTCTGGCAACGAATTCAGGCAGTTTCTGTAGCAAAAGGAGAGGTGACTAACTGAGATGTGACAATCTTACTTTCATAAGCTGGCATGGTTCAATAACTGCATTTTACTATCTGCTTATATGCAGGATCAAGGGGTAAGACTGAGGCTTGTTTTAATGGGTCAAGCTTATCTTTGATCACAGCCTTTCTGAGTTTCATTTTCCCAATGCTATTTGCTATATTTACAGTAGCTGCAAATTCCTCTTCTAAATGTCTAACTTAAAGTGCGTAAGTGCGGAGTGTTATTTTAGAATGCGTAGTTTGGATTTGATCCTTTTAGTGTATTATGGATAATGTCCTATAGAAGAACTTCCTGCTGTTGGAAAGCAAAGCCAAGCCCCGGTCAAGGCTGTCCATGTTGCACTGCAAATCTTGTTTATAATCAGTTTGTTCTTGCTGTCCTGAGCTGCCACCTTCTGCCTTCTCTGCACCATGCTGTTTGGGCCTGCTCAGGCAGCAGATGAGTGCCCATGCAGCTCCCCTGGTGCTGGTGGTGGTGTTCCTGCTCCCTTCCTGTAACACCTCTGGATAAGGCAGCACTTTTGAAGAAAGGTGATTTTGGCCAAGTGATACCCCAAGAAGGCAACCTTTCAGCAGGTAATCCGAGATGTGAATGAAAGCAGAGTTAAATGTGACCTCCGTCCTGCTGCATAGCCAGAGGGAGGACACAGCTATTGGGCAAAATACCAACAAAATGGTACAAAACCATCAGTTACATCCCCGCAGTTTCTAGGAACTGGAACCTGCTGCTTCACATAAAGCCCAATTTCCTCAAGAATGCTGGTAGCATTGATTCCTAACCATTCATCCTTGTGCTGAGTGGTCTCCCCGCTGCAATGGAGTGTGTCTCCAGCTTTCAATGAATGACTGTGCTGCCTGCCTGTGCAGCCAACTCTGTCTCGATGCTTTACAGCAGATCATTTGCTGATTTGGCAGGCCTCCAAGCACAGTCCTTTTGGATCACAAGACCCTCATTTTGGCTGGAAGTCAAACCATTCTCCTTTCAGCCTGGATAGTCAAAACTATTTTTGAGGCACCTACGTGCACTGAGGAAATGCTCCCCACAGAATCAGAAACATAGGAGCAGATACAGTCATGGCCCACACCACAGCAGCATTTCTGATTTGGAACTGGGATTTTGCTCTGGAGGAACCCAGGACTCTAACCTAAAAGTGAAGGGCAGAGCAAAACAGAGACAGCTTAACTCCTTCCGGGAGCTGAGGTACTTAAAACAAGAAAGGAGTTATTATGACCTTTGGTCAAGAAAGTGCAGCTAACTAAATCTGCTCTGCTTCTAAGCTTGCAGGACACAAGTTCCCAACTCCAGCTGCATAGCCTAGAGTCAGAAAGAACATGAGCCCAAATATCAGTCTGGTGACTTGACTAGAAATCAGTCTTGGAGTCATCAGTGGAGTCAATCTGATCAAAGCCTGGGGAAGAGGAATGACCTGTTTTTAATGTTACTTAGATGTCAAGTGACAAGATTAGTGACTGTCCTTCCCCTTTGTACCCTGTGTAGTGTGACATCCAGCTGCTGCTGGGGATGAATATACAAGACTGACTGTTGCTGCTGGAGATAGCAATCTTCATCCTTCCCGCTGCACCCCTCTCCTCCTCCCCTTGTGCCTAGACAACAGCAGTTGTCAGGTTACTTTGGGACTGCAAGGACCTTCAGTAGAGGGAAAGCAGCCTCTAGGCCCAGAACTCAGTGACCAGGCTCTCTTTAGGTTCTGTTTTGTCCTCCACTCTTGCAACCTAGAGGTGAAATTTTTAATCTCCATAAACAGAAATGACCCAGTGGTACTTGAAGTACTAAACTATTGGGGATGCTCCTGAGTAGCACAGAGGCTTTGAAACAGCAGGGATCAAAAGGGAAGGGCCGATTTTTGTGTACTGCTGTTTCTTTACCTCTAACTCATTCTAGGAATAATTAAGAAGAAGCTTTTTGTAAGTGGTTGCCCCAGTGCTTTGATCATATAAATCACTGTTTTTTCAACTGTTTCTTTGCTCTTTCTCAAAATCGGTTAATAGAGCTCAAGAAAAGGCATTTCTTTTGTAATGTGTGGGGATGTGTCTGCAGGGGAAGGCTTGAATCAGTGGAGAGTGGAGAAGGGAGGCTTGTGGCCTGCTGGGACAGTTTAACTCCTGTGGTGAAGAGAGATGGAGCAAGTGGGAGTACAAATAATGTACAGGCTAGAAACAAACAAAGAAAACAAAAACAAAAACAAAACAAAACAAAATAAAAATCAAAAAAAAACCACACACAAAAAAAAAAAAACAAACCCAACCCAGCACTGGACTGTTAATTACCAGGGTGTTGTGATGAAGCCCAGCACTGATGAGAGCTGTTTCACTCAGCTGCTGTTTATGTGCCACCTCCCCCCTGGGTGAGCCAGACTGCCTGTACCAGGCTGTTAGATAGCTGAGACAGGGGGCCAGGCAGGAGAGATGTCCCCACAATCATTCATCGTGTGGCCTTGCAGACTTCAGGGCATGATTTGGGAATGATGGATTTGGGATTGGTCCTTCTGTTCTTTCCAACCACAGTCTCTGCTGCTGCTGCAGCTCAAGCTGCTGGACGCTGTGAGCTACACAGTGACCAGCCTATGTGCTGCCTCCAGCTCTTTCCCCATTTCGTGTGCTCTACTAATGTTTTCTGCTTTGCAGAGAAAGCCATCTGCAAAATCCTTTTTATTTCACCAACCTAGTGAAAATCTAGCCTAGAAAGCTTTTTAATTTCACCAAGGTGGAGGGTACTTCTGTTGGCCTAGGGAGGCAGACAGTGGGAATCTCAACAGTACTGTCTGCAGTGCTGGGGCTGCTGTTTCCATACGGATTTATCTTCAGCACTGACAGTCATACAGCACCAATGCCAGAACAGTTGTCATTTTAGTACCTCATCTTTATGTCACAGTTTGCTTTGCATGATTAATTATCAGTGGTGGTTCTGAGCCACTGCATAACATTTCTTATTTAAGAACTGGAGAAAAAGGCTCATTCTGTATAGCTGACCATAACTTAAGGCTACACTGCCTGATCTGTTCTGTGTTCATTCTTCTTGCCTCTTCCTTCTCATACCCAGCACACCAGTGAGAATTAAACAGCATAATGAACAGTCTTCCAAATTTTCCTTTAGAAGGAAATTTGTGTTCACAGCTTGAGGTGTCTGTTATTTTCTTTTGAAAGTACAAACTACTGTAGATGTCCCCTGGGGAAGTCAGACTGGTGTGGGAGAGATTTTGGCCAAAGGTGTGGGGTGTGAACTATCTCCCTGTTTGCAACAGAGCTCTTCACAGGCTACTGTCAGGGCCATTCATGTGGTTTGCCTAGGCAGAGCTGCATGGGCAGCAGTGCCCTCCCAAGGGTCAGGCTAAGTCCACTTGCTGGCAGAGGCCTCCATAGGTTAGGAAGGGTGCAATGATGTCTCCTGGCAAATGGAGGATTGCAAATGTTACAAGTCATGGTCACAGTGAGAGCTCTGCATGACAAAATCAGGAGCCCTCCTGGATAATGGAGCCATTAAAATGCTTCTCCTCTGAGCTGTGTCAGACACTGGTGGGGTGCCCTTCCAACCCTTGGACACAGAGGCAGATTGTGCCCATTCTCCTATCCAGCCAAAGAGCCCAGCATGAGAACAGAAATGGGGGAAAGGCTGAAGGAGGGGAAAAAATAGAGGGGTAGAAAGATAGACCAGAACATAAGAATTACAGAGGAGGAAAGCAGAAGCCACTTGTATATTTCCTGTCTCAACTCTCACCTCCAGTAAGGTCAGGCAGTACCTGGAGCTGTTCATAAGTCACAAGTAGGAAGCAACAGCAAAAGACTTGAATGAAAGTACAAGACAAAAACCCTAAGACTCAAACTGTTATCTTAGGGTGAGTTTTAGGGACTTGCTTTGCCCAAGGAAAGAGCACTTACATTGGTGTGACAGGACAGGCAGCTGCTTCTCTTTTATCAGAACTATTTGACAGGGGATGTGTGGGTAGATCTGAGGGTCTTGACTTCTGCCATCCACCCATTTTCCATTCTTTCACTCTAACATAAAGCCAAATGGACTTTAGGTGGAGGGAATTCTTCCTATTTTAAGTAACATCTTTGAATCCCATATTTCAGTTCTACAGCATAGTTTGCACAACAGACACCCCCTCTATTCCCAGCCCCACTGTGTCTCTCCTCACTCACCTCTGTGCCCCTCCAAGCCCTCTCTGCCCCAGCCAGGCTATGCAGTGCACAGTGAGTCTCTCTGGATCCATCCCAATGCCTGCACCAAGCAAGCTTACTTCTTAAATAGCATAAAAATCAGGGGCTTGAGTATTAATTTCCCCAAGCAGCGAGATACTTAAGAATGTAAAGATAACTGTAAGCCTTGATTATAAAAGATTTACTGCTATTATTAAGGATAAGCATGCCTTTAAAGATCTTGCTGGATCAAGGATGGAGCTCCTCATACACAGTACTATTTAACCCTGCTGGCTCAGGTACGTGTCCTGATCCCATACACTGCTGAACACAAGCTCAGGTATTTTTGCTGTTTTCTGTACAGCGAAATAATAAGATGCTTTTCAAGGTGAAGGAGTTACCACAGTTCACTTTGCTTTTCTACACAAGCACTATCTGAAGGCAGGTGTACAGGCAGCCAAGTAACACACTGAGTGCATCCATAGTTATGGGGAAAAGCCTTCACTCTGTGGTATCCGTCCTGGTCTGCTTCATGGTCATGGAATAGCATGTGCTGAGTATTTGTACAAGAAGGTGGGAATTCAGTTTGCTGAGGTATCTTCCACCTGCTGTTCCCAAAAATCATGAGCAATGGCACAACAGACACATTTCCCCTTAATTACTCCAGCTTTTATGAGGTTTCTTTTTATCAGAACAACATGGCTCACTCTGGGTGAGCAGGAAACCCTCCTGATCTCAGGAACCCAGTTTGGTGTTATTCACTGCTGTGCCACATCTGCTCAAAATACCTGTCATAGAAACCCCAACTGCAAAGACTGGACTCTGCTCAGGGCCTCCACTGTATGTGTGTGCAGAAATTTGCAGTCATCTCCCACTTCCCCAAGTGCCAATACAAGTAAAGATGATGGGTGGGGGGAAAAAGAGGCAAAACAACTGCTCACAGCTGTGGTGCAACGTTTTCACTTACACACTTGAAGTGTTTTCCAAAAGTTGGCAGGTTACTGAAGGGAAAACTGATGTCTGTAGTGATTTATAGTGTAGCTGAGTGTGGAAGGGGCTAACAGCGGGCCTGTTAGCTAAAGGAGTGAGAAGAAGCTGAGAAGCAAGAAGAAGCTGATAAGGAGCTTTCTCCAAGGCTGTAATCAAGGAGACCAAGAGAAGAGAGGAATTGAAGAAAGATAAGGAGAGAACTTTGCAGCTCGACAAAGTGTTCTAGAAAGTTAGCTGAAGTCAGTGTAACTTTTCACCCATGGTGTTATGTTGATTTATTGTGGCCAATAGTTAGGGTAGAAGAAGTATAAACAATTAGAAAGTGTATAAGAGGTCAGCCATGTTCAATAATAGTATTGCCATCTGAGACTGCTTGTGGTCTCTGCTTTGTGTCGTGACCGCCTCAACAGCGACAGCTGAGCCTTGAACAGGGTTCTCCTCCCAGCAATACTGGCCCTGACAGGCTGTGCCTTTATCCCTGTTGCCTTCTAACAAGGTAAGAAGATGACATCCAGAGAACAGAGCCAGGTGGGGATACCTGCTGACAGCACCAGCTTCTCTCATCCTAAGGGAGCTAAGTAAAGCACTTCTCTATTTCTAGAATGTCTGCTAAATGCAATCAAGACCTAGTACTACAATTAATTGTGTGCAAAGCCAAAAGTACAGAGCACCTGCAATTTACTGCCAAAGGGAGAAGTCACTTCCGTGACGCCAAAGGACAAACCCTTGGGAAGGTGCAGAGAGGCCACTCAGCACTTTCTTCTGCCTCCTCCAGCATCAGTAAGGTGTAATCTACTGCAACCCTCTGCAGCAGTCCCCAGGATCTTTTCACAGTTGGAGCACATCCCATTTTAGCCTTTCAAGTGCAGCTTGTATTGATTTGCCTTAACCTGTGTGCCTGAGCTTCCACAATGCAACCCCATTGGGTTTGACATAATTTAGACCCTGCAAAACTCCAGCCAAAATTCAGGGTCTGGAGGGAGAGAGAAGCTGCCCAAAAATCTGGGGACATAGGGCAATAGTTCGTAGGGCAGGCAGTTGTGCTGTCCTTCCACCTTTTATTCAGTTATTATTTCAACACACAAAAAATCTTTGCTTCCTCAGGAGTGTAGGTATTCCTCCAAGACTCCCTCCACCTTCATCTTTACTCTGGCCATAGACAGATTCCTCCAGTCTCAGTCACTGATCCCAGAGGTTTATTTTGTTCTGGGAAATGCCAGGTCATGCTGAACAGCTTCACTATGCACAGACAGATTTGTGTGCAGCGGTGTTTCCTTCTGAGCTTAAAGCAGAATGCAGAATGAAGTCTCCCAGGAGCATTGCACTGATACACAAAAGCAGATCAAATGGTGCTGAATGTTACAGGGAACTCAACACTACACTTGGGTGCTTCACAGAAACAAACACAATTGGCTACCAGGTGATAATCTAAAGAAACTATGGGAATTACTGGAATAAGGCAAAGTGGTTTGACTTATATAGTTCTGTCTGCATCAGTTGTTTACTGTGCCATCAAACAGCTTAAAGGTTTTCTATGAGAACTTTTTTCTGGTGTGGCTGCCCTGGCTTGTGCCTCCATTCTTGTCATTAACTGCTCCTTCTTTCAGCTGTGAGTATTTCCTCAACTACCTTGAAGTCTTTCTTTTTGTAAAATTTGTTTTGGTTTGCATGTTGGTGTGTTGCCCCAGCCAGTACTTTGTCCTGTGATCTGTAAACTTCTTGTTCTTTGATGACAGTAGTTGAGAGCCTTGTGTAAGAACAGACAAGTCTGTTGTCTGCTCTTACAGAGGGAAGGAAGGTGAGAGAAGTGACTCCGAGCACTTGAACAGCTATAGGAAAGCTGTGGCTCTAATGCAGGCTGATGCAGCCTTCCTCTCGAGTGGGGCTGAAAAGGCAGGGGAGGCTTCAACAACGAGGTGGAGATGGATGTGTTTCTGAAAGATGAATCTTGCTAGTCTTGTTCTACACAGGTTTCGCTGAAGTAATTCCTTGCTGGTTTAAAATTTAAAAGTGCTTTACCTCAAAACCAATAATTACTCTGTGATTGTCCTGTGAGATGTGGCAAAGAAGAAAATAGCACATAAATTCAAGCACTGCAGTTATCTTTTCAGAGTCTGCATGTTAACTGCACATAGCTGCCTGTGCAGGAGGAGTGGGATAAGCAATACTGCTGTGCAAGCTGGTAATCCTCCCCGAGGACCTCAGTTTGTCTTAAAAGCACTGTGATAAATAATCTAATGAATTGCAGTGATGAGAAATTTCTCCAAGGTAGATAATGACAGGCAATAAGTGCCTAAATACTTGTAAATCAGTTAGAATGAAAATAATTACTCTATTAGTATAGAGTAATTATAGGTATATTAAAACCTGCCAAACATCATTATGAGGGAGCATGTGGTAACAACATGAAACTGATACAATATTCAACAGCAACATTGTAGGAGCTGAAATCCCTCTCCTCCCATGGAGGATGTAAGAACAAAAGTTGGGTTTAGGTGTATCCCACTTGACTGCTAGGTCCAGAAAATAAGCATCTGTAATCGGTCATACTGTTCAGAGGGAAAGAAAGACATCAATAAGATAAGTCACGTAATTTTTAAAGGCTCTGAGACAAGTGGTTTGTGACAATTTTTTCCACTGCCTATTAGATGACATAGGAGATATATCCTGCAAAATGTCTTCTTGTCTGACTAATCTTTTAAGGCTGTAATTTGGCTCGCCTCGAATGTCGCATTCCAGGAGTTTTAAAGGGAAAACGATGATGGCACTAAGGGATGCGGCTCTTGGGCACGGACGGGACTCGGGCAGCTCCGGCTGTCGGAGGTGCCGTGTCTCCCGGCAGCGGGTGGGTAAAGCGCTGCTGCGCCAGGGGTGGCATCATGGGTCCCACGTCGGCGTGCTCTCTCCTCTCCCTGAGCGCGGGGCGGGCAACGGCGCGCACTGAGGCCGGCTCAGCTGCTCCGGCACGCAGAGGGGCCGCCGGGGCCAGGCACCCGCCCGGGGCATAAGAGACGCTTTTAAGGACCGCACTTACAAAAGCAAAGGCGGCTTCGGCGAGAGGCTGAGCCCGCCGGCGAGTCGGCAGCCCCCGTACCCCTCCCCTCGGTGGCGGCTCCCCCGCGCCGCG
>WBNO01007266.1:547414-564600 GCA_013400575.1 Peucedramus taeniatus | reverse complement strand
CGGGAGCCCCGTGCAGCTGCGGGGGCTGGCGGCGATGCAGAGCGCGGGGAGCGCGGCCGGGACCGGGCTGCGCCCTCCGTCTCCCTCCCGGGGGGGACCGGCTCTGCCCGTGCTTCTTCGGGTCCCGGTGTCTGTCGGTGCTCTAGGAGCCGCTCTGTGCCCGGGAGCGCCGTAGCGCGTCCAGTGACGGGCACCGGCCAGGCGAGGAACGCTGCTCCGCGCTAGCTGGGTGGTACTGCTCAATTGTACCTTCGAGGCAGCCGTAAACACTTAGGATTAGAGAAAGCGTTTGTATGCGAAACCTCACGCTTTTAAAATAACTGATATGGGTGAGAAACAGCAGCATTGCGATGTTGGTTTCCAAGAGCTTTGTACAAATCCCCACCTCTCATAATCCCTCTCCATTTACATTAACAGTTTAACCCATTCACTTTTAAAATACTACCTATTGACCAAAATCCAAGTATCTATTATATAGCTCAATATAGGACCTACATCCTTTACTGTTCGCTGGAGACAGCAAATTACAGCTTTCCTTTTATACATTCAGGTTCAAAACCAGACAGCCCTGGCACAAACCATTGAAACTGACAGAATTACCCCAGGAATAAAGTCAGGCTTTTGAAATCTGACATTTTGTGGCCGGTAGCCACTTATTACATAATGCTCCTCCACAATTCCCTATTCAGTGGGTTATTACCAAAGCTGAATCTCCCAAAGGGTCACCAAACTGTGAAATGCAAGGCTGTAAAAGTGAAGAATGCAGATAAACTGATATGCCACCTATTGGAAAATCTATTGAAAGGCTAACAAGACAGGCATTTCATTTCAGAATATAATAATCCAATTACAGGTGGTTATCTGATAAGCAAGGGGTAATGGCTTTACATTGAAAGAGGGCAGGTTTAGATTAAACAGTAGAATAAATTCTTCCTAATGAAGGCAGTGAGGCCCTGGAACAGGTTGCCCAGAGAAGCTGTGCATTCCCCATCCCTGGAAGTGTCCAAGGCCAGGTGGATGGGCTTGGAGCAACCTGGGATAGTGGGGTAGAACGAGATGATCTTTAAGGTCCCTTCCAACCCAACCCACACCATTCTGCAAAGCTTTATTAAGAAATTAATTATGCAATGGAACTTGAGAAGGTAAGATTTATTGCTTTGTTTCAGCTGAGCAGTTTCTATCCTAGTGTATTAGCACCTCACTTCAGTCCAGATTTGCATCTGCTCCTGGGGTGAAGGAGGACTAGAAATGTGTGTGTGGACTGGGGCAGAACCTCTCCTTGAGTGTTTGGCCTCTCTGCGAAACACAATCATGGGACAAAAAGAAATTCCTTTGCAGATGATCCTGTTGTCCTAAATATTTGATTTAGCATTTGCCCCTGCTGCTACCAGTTTTGATTTCACCATCCCCCCTCCTCACATGTCAGCTGGGGCAAGGAGACTCAGAAATGTCAGGTAAAACATTTTGATCCCAACACAGAATTCTTGTCACAATATTATATAGGCTATTGGATGCTGTGTTTCATTTGCTGTCTGAAAACCCCACAAATGTAATTCTACTTTTAGGCATATCCAGGGAGACATTTATTAATTTTCTCCTGCTCTTGGTTTTTTTGAATTTTTAAAAATAAATCATATCTGGTAAAGAGAAACAGACTTTACAGCCATGGGAGAAAACAGAACATCTGCTTTATCATGTTATCACTACCACAGTACAAATGATGCTCTGATCCTTGTTCCTAGGCCTGACTTAGCAAAATACATTGGCGAATAAATCGGATGTCTCAGCTCATCCTGTGCCTGACGCTTCCTAGTACTGAGTTCAGCTCTGGCACTGCATGTCTCTGAGCCCACCTACAGCATCAGGGAGTGCTTTGAGCAGCTGCTCATCACCGCTTGTAGGATGAAATTGGCACAAAGGCTAACTCAGACAGGAAAACCAGAAGATGCTAGATGAGATTAAAAAGTTGTCTGCATTTAGAAGATTTGTCACGATTAAGAGCTTGGGAGGAGGAGGGGTGGAATACTGCAATACTAAGACAAAAGCCATCAAATCAGAAAGCAAAACAGCTCTTGCTGCCAGGAATGGGGGCTGAAAGCTCAAACAGTTTTAACACTAAAATGAAATTCCTATAGAGCAGATCACTGAAACAAATTATTCCTTAAACATGGCAAGGCCAAAGCAGATTTTAAAGCCACTGAAGAAGGATGAAGAATTGTGTCTCTACATGATTAACCATGACTTTATACTTATTGCTGTTTTCCCACACAAACACTAGCTGTTGTCTCTGCCAAGTGTCCACATAATCACCACATTGTATTTTTATTCACAATAATCTCTTTGAAAAGGGAGGGGAAAGTCTTTCCATGTGGTTGGTTTTGTTTTAGGTGATTGGTTCTTTTTGATGTTTTTTTCCTAGGGTTGGATTTTTGGGCTTTCTATGTCATTCTTCTAATTTCTTTTTCAGTCAAAGGTGTGACTAAATGCTGAGATACTGACACGTGCTGATGCCACATTTTGCAATAAGGGTATTTGCTTGCCAGAAAGGTATCTTATGGACTCTAGTAAGCTGTTGGAACTTCAGGGCATTCCTTGTCTGACTTGATAACTGGTTCTCCTATTGCAGTTTTAAAGTTATTTTGGAGAGAAAAGATAGTTTGTCTTTCCCAGACAATGCTGCAGAAAGGCTCAGGTGCAAAATGACATAAAACCCACTGCTTAGTGAGTATTTTGTACAGCCTTACATATGGTACACAGCTCTAGGGTCTCTATAAATGAGGAAATTTGAGATACTGAACAGCCTTTAGAAGGAAAAATGCACTTATGCCTAAAGTTAAGGTGAAGCTTAGGCATGATACCCTCAAACCACAGCCAGTGGCTGGAAAGCTGGTGACTTCCAAACCTGTGTGGTAGCTCCAGGATGTTTTTTTCAGGTGCTTTGAGTCCCTTCCTGCAAGCTGAAAGAGTGCAGCACCATGCCGCAGGGAGGTCTAACACAGAACAAGTGGGATGATACAGGGCCAGGACGTACTGGCAGATGATACAGGGCCAGGATGTACTGGTGCTATGTTGAAGAACTTAACTGCAACTTTGGCTTATCCTGCTAGACCTGTAAAATATAATATTCTTCAGGTTTCATACACTCTATTTCGTGCAGCATTACTCCCTGTTGCTTTCAGCCAGGATCTCTGAAAAACTCACAGCAAACAGATAATTGTTGAAGAGGCTAGCTAAGTGTTTGAGTGGACAAGAGAAGACACAAGGAAGAGAAACAAGGAGAAAAAAGGAGTGGATAAACACAATAGATGCAAACCCAGCATGTGAAGTAGTCTGAGGTATGGCTTTTGAGCTTCTCTGGCATGAAATGCTCCCTTAGGATAAACCTAAGTGATAACCAGTGGCCATTATCTGCTGCTGCTGGTTTCTCCCTGGCTGTGCTCTCACTGCGTGTTCGGCTGCCCTCTCTCTGCTGCAGGCAGGGCTGCACTGTGGCTGAAGCTCTCAGAATTGGCATGCTTGGCCAGAATACCACAGCACAGAGCAGGAAAGGGGAGTAAGTGATAGACTGGTAAGTGAAAGCCAGAAAACTTCAGGAGCAGAGCAAAGGAGTATTAGGTACTCCAGCTCCTTCATTTTTAAGTGTTTACGTTGACAGGCACATAAAGCTACAAATCCTCAAGTGCCTCATCTTTCTAATGAAGAAAAAAAAATTAAACAAGCACTGGCCTGGGACAGGGAGTCTACACCAATTTTGTACTCCATCATTTATTAAAACTGGTGCCACTTAGCATTATGTATTCCCTTTCCCCATGGAAATTTTTTTTTTTATGTGAGCACTGCTATAAAGTAAAAACACCTACAAAGTTGCTTCTTACAAATGCAACGTGTTCTTTGGAAGGTCAGTCCATGTGGAAGGACTAACTCAGCTGACAGGAAAGAGTTAAAGGCTTGAACCCACCAGCTTGTGTCTGGGCAGATTCCTCAGCCTTTTGCAATGGGTTCAGTATCATCCTTGCTTGACAGGCACAGAGTAGCAACACACCCCAAATCCAGTTTTTACTTGTAAAATAGGAACGCTGGTCATGGTACTACCCTCAGGTTTACTTCAGTAGTTACTTCTGTTTACAGTGTTGCTGATCTCAGGCACCTCATCTATTTTTGCTGAAGCTGCTTACTTTCTAAAACTGGCAAATTCTGAGCCAGAGGTTATAGGTTTAAAATTCTTAGAAAAACCTTCAAGAAAACTAACAATACAGCACAGCTTAAAGAATACTCCTCTACCCCATCCCCAAATCAATGTAGTGAAAGAATACAGAAAGCAGTGTAACTCATGGTAGAATATCAAAAAGCACAGTATGTCATTCTTCCCCTGCACATAATTATGAAAAGGATGTATCATTGTAGTAAAATCTAACAAGATCTAAATGCTTGTTGGAACTCAACAGAAATGAAAACCACAAGATAAATAAGCCACAGGTGACAAAGCTGGACCATTAAACTAGTACATAAGCCTTGGCAAACAGTCCAGTATTGCTTCACATATTTCAAGTTTCAAATCAAACAAGACCATCGCCTCACCTCATCCAATAATTTCAACAATAAATACCACTGAACTTCACCATATTAGCCTTATTTGAGTCCCACTTTCCCTTCTAGGAAAGCACCTTGTATTGTCTGGCAGACATTAGGGGTGTGTGTGATCCATTAACTTCCTCAGTCCTAGAAATGTTTATCGTCCTAAGTATTAACCAGTTGCACCCCATTTTAAATTTTGTTTTTGACAGAGATTTAGGTCACTTAATTGAAAAACATGTTTTATTCCACCTTTAAAAAGGTAATGCAGACTGTTACTTCAGAAAGCAATAGAATAAAAACCTTTATTGTTCCACCTTTGTCAGAGTTCGTTTTCTATGGATATGAATTTTTGTAACATAATTTTGTTACATTAGAAACTTCAGCTCCTTAGAGGCTTAATGAAGAGTAGCAAAAAAACCTTCAAAACCAATTCAATCCCATGTCTTCAAGTAAGATACCACTTGGGCACAAGGAATCTCTAGGATTAGAATCAGTTAGATCTTCCACCTCCTCCCTTTCCTGTGTTCTTTGTCCTCATTTCATGCCAAGCTTTCACCAGTGGTTCTCTGTTCTTCCATATGAGCTCGTGGCCATAAGTCACATACCACCTGGGAAAGAAAGTCATAGTTAAAGTTAACTGTGACTTCCCTCTGCATCTGAGAGAAAACAGGCTGAGCCTGAAATCAAGTAAATACTCAGTATAAGAGACAAGATAAACTAAGGCACAAAGAACAACATGCTTGGAAAACAGCAGGTAAGCCACTTGTTCTCTTGACTCCAAACAGTTAACTTAATTGTTCTTGTTTGACTCAGTCCTGAGAATGAACAGTTTTCATGCCTTTAATTTCAAGCTGTTGTGATTTCAACTTAGAAAGGCAGAAAAAATTATCTCCATTTAAAAGACTGTTAAAACAGTTCTGTTGCTTGTACTGATCCTTACTGACAACACCAAGGAAAAAGTGTTCTTTCTCCTATATAAATACAACTTCCCCATAAAGAACAACCATGTTCCATTCAAAATTAATTTTCTTCTGTATGCATCGAAAGATTAATCTATCAAAGTGTTCTAGCTTTGTTTATATTCACAGACAATTATATATGCTAATACATGAATATCAACATAAGTGATTAAGCAATGGAGGTTATGGTGGAGAGGCATGAGGAGAAGCAACCACATGGAAATAGGTTGAAGGTTCTCTCCCAAGCCCAACTCCACACCTGAATCCTGAGGAACAAAAGCACTTTTCTGTGAGTCAGCAGCCAGTGAAGTGGCCATCTCTTAAATCATACTTTCTAATCAGCTGCTTTCTAAAGTGGGAGGCAAGGTATAGAAAATACTTTGGCCATTCAACATAGGTCCTAAATAAGGCCCTTTCTCTTTTAGGATGAAGTGACCAAAATCATCACTGAGTAGAACAAACAGGTAAAACATATGTAGGTGAGGGAAGCAAGAAACTTGCCAACTCCTGACTATTTTTACTGTAACTACTATCCTCTTTTAATATGTGAATCTGCCTTACCAATGCAGATTGTTCCTTCATTACAATGAACAAGCTGATTCAGATCCATCAGGACAGAAAGCAGTTATGAATCAGCAAGACTACATCAGATGCATTTGTGATACCAGAGACAGGGAGAAAAGGAGACTGTACAGGACAGAGCTTACTGGCGCCAAAGCCAAGAAACAGGGAACTATTTGGTCTACAAGCTGGTTTCCCTTTAAGTCTGGCCTAGTGCAATCCCAGGTAGCCTTTTCAAATGCCTACATAAAATATTAAAAAATACACTTAGCAATAGGTGTGCACTTGGGTAGAAGGGGAAAAATTCAATGTAGTTCAAACATGGAACAATACATAACTGTTTCCTATAAACTTGTTTCTAGTAGTTCTTACTAATTAGGAAGGGTCCCCACAAAGGCAATACAGCAACACTGAGGAAACTGCACTAGAGGCTGCTCAAAGGAATTTGGCCTGAGCTTTTATTAACTCTGTAGCTCTCTGTAAATTGGCAATTAGAGGAAAAACACTGACACAAAGACATTTTTTTTAGTTCTTTAAAGTTATTTTAATTTGTCCATTCTGTGTTTTGTGAGAATTTTTTCTGCCCTGTGACTCTCTTCAATGTGCTGGCAAGAGCAGGACAGAAACAGCCAGCCCAGGTTACAGGACCACCTGACATCTAATCCATGATTCTACGGCAGTTCAGCTCAATTTTTTCAGTTCATCAGATAACAAAGTTTTCCATAAAATTTTAGAGTACTAAAAGGGTAACAGTGGGTTGTACTTATTGTTAGGTAAGACAACTTTACAGAAAAACCCCTACAATTCAGCAATATAGGAAGAGAGAAAAAATACAGGATTAATTTAAATACAAAACAAAGTTAGTAAATACAGACTTACATTCCAAAGAGAGCTCCCCCAAGGTGTGCAGCATGGTCAAAAAGTCTCCAGCCTAAAGCAAGCCCTGCAGTGTCAAATGCAATTATGGCTTTTAAAGCCTAGAAATGAGAGAACATGGAATGGACAGGATCAGTCACAGCATAAAATGGCCAATGATAACAGTTTTCTATCCTAGCACAGAGCAAAAATTTGGAATCAAAAAACATCATATAGATTTTATATCAAAGAAATTACTGTAAAAAATTGTTTTAAAACAAGTGAGTCTCCAGCTGTATTCTGCTGTCAAAATACAGATATGAGCAGCTACAGAATAGTGAAGGGTGGGAATGTGTCCTTTTTGAACACTCAGTCTCTTCCAATTTTCATTTCTAACACTACAAATACATTCCAAACTTGGGTCAGGAGGAAACAGAGATTACTTGAAAGAGTACATGCTACAAAAGACACCACAAAATATGCAACTGCAACATTCTCATTCTCTGATTCTGACGTAGCTTAGATTTATGTGCATCTGTGCTCTGAACACAACCCTCTAGTGGATGGGACGTGGGGCAGCATCCCTGTTATCTTATCTGATATAAACATTTGTTGGAAGGCAGAAAATCAGGATAACAGTGAACAACTCCACAGCCAGAGCAGCATGAGCTGCTGGTGTACCATCTTCAGGAGACACAAGGCACCCTAACTGTCAATACACAAGATTTCACTAAATGCTTCATTTCATAAAGACTGACAGATTTAATGCTAGGATGAAATGATACTTAGGCAGTCTTTCTTTCCTTAAGCATAGGTGTTAGAAGTTCCATTGCTACACTGGCTTGTTTAATTTGAAAGCCTATTACAGTATAGGTGAGGTAGATTAAAGGAGTCTGTAAAGTTTAGATATAAAATTATACAATTATATATTTGGGCCAAAATCATTCCAATGTTTCTACTGCAATAGCTGATATTGCTCGTTTTGCTGCTGCAGTGAGCACTCGCTCATGGCAATGCTCTCTGTGGCTCTGCCTGTATTTCCACCCTGGCCACCTTTTTAAAGAAAGATGCAGTTAAAGGGTAGCATGCAAAAATACCCCAAAAACCCCAGGTCAATCCAAGCAGAAGCGCAAGAAAAGCATGAAGGCTACATCTCAGAATGTCTGTTCAAAGCTATAAGCTTCACTTACAAAAAGTATTAAATCTCATGATCTTGGAATGACCTGGCTTAACTGCTTTAAGCAGTAAAACACCTTTAAGTAGTGGACCAAACATGATTAACTTATTAAAGCAAGTTAAGATATACATGAGAAGCTTTTCTTAAATGTGGCAGTGGATGTGCATAAAAGAACTTAGTGAAACAAACAAAAAAAAGGAGTCCTAGTACTACACACGAAGACAGGTCTCAGTAGCCTACTTCTAATTCCAACAGTGTTCCTAAAAGGATCAAAAGATGATATGCAGGCAAATGTTCCTCCAGGGCTGGAATATAATCTCAAGAAGTGAAATTCAGTGTTTCTCATCTTGATAAATTTTTCTTTAAATACTGCGTACCAGTTTTACATCAGTCTGTTTCAAGTGCTGCTACAAAAAATATCTACCATCAGAAAGAAGAGGATGTGTATGTAGGTTTCCTCAGACAGGTGAACCCGACTCCCTCCCAACTTCTTTTACTTCTTGGGATTAGATCTGAAACAGACCCATGGAGGATGGAATTTAGTATCATTCTGAATTCACCACACTCTGCTCTAATGACTCTGCTAGGCTACAACAATTCAGAATCGATCTCTGGGACTTCCATGGACCCTCTTCTCGTTCAAAATAAATTTAACAGCTTAGAAACACAGAGGAAGAGGACACTCGCTCAGATACTGGAGAGGTAGGGGGAAAATGTTTTTAGAGTAGCATTTCTTTGAAGTTCAAAGGCACTTACACTTCCTGCTGTAAATGTGAACATCGGAAGAAGTATGATGGCCAGTTTTGCTTCTGGCATCTTCGTACACACAGCTGCAAGGACAGTCATTATAGCTCCTGACTGGAAATACAGGAAAATACATCAAAGCAAGCTAAGATGTTACATAAGGGATAATATACTTTTCTGCATGTGAACTTGTTTTCCTTTTGGCTTTTATTTTCAAATGCAGCCTTGTGGTATAACTCAAAGTACAAAGCACCACAGAAAAGTTCCAAATAAAAATAAAACACAACAGCACTATTTAATTTCAATATCTGGAATTATAAATACTGGGAAAAACATCCTTCAAGTCCTCTTATATAATTAAGAAATACAGACTCCTGAACTTAAGATAATGATTTCTGGAAATGTGCTTTTCCCCAAGTAAATCCTAGAAATCTAGTATGTATTAATCAAGCGTAGACACATCTGATGAAGCAAATAATTCTGAAGCTTGTACAAAACCAAGGAAAATAACAGATGGAGAGGAAAAAAAAATCTTTCGTCATTGAAACAAGTAATTCCCTGGACTGTACACTAAATTGACCATGGGGTTTTGTATCCCTGAAATAATCTCAATGGGAAGGCTGTGAATGCAATAAACTAATGCTATGTGTGGTAATTTCAGTAAGTTCAGATCAGTAAGACTAAGGGAAAGTAACTTGCTCCAGATATAGTTCATTCATAAGACAAAGGGACAATACACAGACAGCAATTCCTTGTTTAGCAGTTAGTTAGTTAATTAGCAGTTTTTACTTCAGCACAGCTAAACAGTTTTTTTCATTCTAACAGAATAATGAGAACCTGACTTTGGGCTTTTATCAAAATTATTTAGTATAGTAAATTGAGGCTTTAAAACCTGGAAAATGTCTAGATTAACCTCAAATTTAATGCAAATTAAGGGCTTTAAAACGTTCTACTACTAAAAACACTTGGAAAGAACTGGCACCTACAGAAACTCCTCAGCCTGCTTCATATTGTACATCAGGTGAGATTTTTGGCAGGAGTGCTGCCCTTCCTGTACAGCATGCCCTACAACTTCCACTGGGATCACATGCTGAGTTTGATTGTCTGATTACATTATCTTTTTCCAAAGTATTCTATTTTTAATTAAAGAAGACTGCTAAACAATTACAAAATACCATTTTTGCAATGAAAAGTTACATAACTGATCTGCTCAGGGACAAGAGCTCCTGCTGTTCAGGACTCATTTACAACCCTCAGCATTAAGTGGTGTTAGTTCTGGGCAGCTGCTGCAGCAGCGGTAATGTCTGAAGAACAGGGAAGTTGTTGCACAGGAGCACCAGTTTGTACCTGGTTACTTGATTTTGGTAAACCTTTCTAGTTTCCATTACCCTAAATAAACTCTTGGCTTTTTAAGAGGTGAAAGAAAACAGCAGGCTTTCAAACCGGCTTCAAAGATCATGATCAGTCTCTCATATTCCAAGATACTTACAGCTCCAAGGGATGGTTCAAACCTTCCTGTGGCCATTTTAGCAATGTAACTGACAAAAGTGGAGATAACCCCTGAAAAAGAGAAATTACTACTGGAAATGATGGCAGCAATGCAGACCAGCATCAGAAAGCACAAATTAACTGTCATCTTTTGTCATAAAAATTACAAGACAGTATCAAGAGTTATTTTATTTTAGTAGTAAAGTAGGAATTAAAACCAGATATGGTTTAATCATATTTTGAAGCCCAGTATCTTAAACCCACTAAAAATCTGTATGACAGCAAAGTAGTACTGCCTTTAGTATAACGTGTGGGACTGAACAATGGCCATCTGTCATCATATACCTATTAACCAAGCACACAGTTTACTTGTATGAACACATTTATATTTTTAAGTGTTGTAAATATATATATTTAACATTACCAGCAGAAAGATATACTGCAATGAACTGCTCACAGCCCAGAAGAGAGACAATGCTGCTGGAAAAGCTCCACAGAACATACATATTTGCTGCCATGTGGAAGAGAGAGAAGTGACTAAACGTAGAGAGCAGCATGGGAGAACACAGGGCTCCTACAAAAGAGAAAAGCAATGCACATAAAGAAGTCAGTATTTTAATTTGCTTCAACTTACACATCATGTAGACTAGAAATTTATCAAGAGACTATAGGATAATTATGCCTAGATTCTCAAATACAAGCTAGGAAATAAACCCAGCAATGGAACAAATTTCAAATTCCAAGCAATGCCTTTTGGAAAGGTAGAACATGTACCCCAAAGATATGCAAGCTGTAATAACAGTCTTAGTTACCTACTGGGGATTGTTTCATAGAAAATATTATCTTATGACATGTGTCCTATGTTTTGAAAAAGAAAAAAAGTATTTCATTTATATATGTATATAGTGAAAGATTTTTAATACATAAGGAGCCATATAAAATCAATTTGCAACAAAGATGAACTCAGAGAAAAAATAGTTTTTCTTTTTGAAAAAGCTACTAGCTCTCCTCACTGAAATGGCAGCCTTGAAAATGCAAACAAGCCAATTAGCAGGTTTGAAGGTCAACATTATTTAAAATAGGAGTGTTTGGGGTGACGTGCTCAGTTCTGGTAGCAGATATCTTTAGCTTTGGAGTTCATGGGGGAACTGGTTGAGTTTCCACGTTTTCAGCAGAAATTAAGAGGTAGCAGGAAGCACCTTCAGAACATGTTTGTCTCCTTGTCCTTTTAATTCTTTTCTCTGCTGTAGAAATGAAACCCCATTTTTCTGCCATTAAGTATTACTGCATTTTTTCTCTAGGTTAATACCTTCAGCACATTTCACACACAGTGAAAGCCAAGTTGGTGCTTGGGTTTGTTTGGGTTTTCTTAATGTGACTGAAAGCACCACTTTGAAGCAAGGACTCTGTATAAAACCTACAGACTAATCCTTGTCTACTGATGAAAGCATACATGCACATGACTGATGATGGTTCTATCTGCATCCCACAGAACATTAAAGGGGGGGAATAATTACATTTGAGTCTAGTTTATGAATGGCATTATGTAGTACAGCTTATTTTCCTCCTTCACTGAGTGGCTTGATTTGCACTCTCTGCAAGAAGGCAGTTTGGCTGATGTCACTGGGAAAAGCATCTCTCGCCTTTATTCAGGCAGGAGCTGCATCCCACTGCACGCAGGAAAAGGCCAGATAGCAGGCTACAGTTTTGATGTTACAATATTCAGAAAAGTACCAGTTGTGTTTGTTCTAAAAAATAAGATCTGTTACTCCTAACATTCTTCCCCTCAAAGAATTTCCTGCTGAGATGGAATAATGTGTTTTGGCATGACTGAGAGTGCTTGTGGGTGATGGAGCTCTAAGTAAGCCACACACCACCTGAGCCTCCTGCTCAGTATTATCAGAGGTTCTATTACATCTCTGTGTAGGAAAGCCACCCGAATTATTGTTCACTTACTGGAGGATGGATTTGAGGTGAAATATGTAAACATAATCCGTCGCATGCCAGGCACTCTCCATAAACAGAATACAAAGACATTTGCAGCTATAATACCTATCAAGAGGGGAAAAGAAAGTATAAAAGCAAATTATGAATATAATACACCATAATGCTTACCGAAAGCAAGTATTTAAAAAGGCAGCTTGTAGAATTGTACTTTTTCATCAGAATTCCATTAAAAGCAATATCCACTTCTTTCTTTGTACACAGTTTAGAAAAAGCAATGAAAAATACTGAAAGCTACATTTATATAGTGGAAGTCTTTCAGAAATATGACATTTAATTGCAACTGTTCTAACATACAGTGTAATGAATCCAACACTCCACAAAGATCTGTGCTGAAAAGGTTCAAGCTATGGTTTCAAACTGCTATATTCTATTGCAGAATCAATGAAACAGGAGAGGTGTGAGAGATCTCATTTCCTGCCCCTCTTGCTGTTTATTTCCAAATGCCACCGATCTACTGCACAGCTGCATTTAACTGAACAAGAGAAGACTGGAGGAACCGTACAAAAACACAGTACATCCTGTCCATTTCTAGGGAGGAGTTTTGGTTTTAAGAAAATGGTAAAGTTGAATTGGCATTGCTAGGGCTTAGTGATCTTTGGGAGACAGCAAACACACAGGTTTTTACTTCACACATGTTATTGCTATCCTACTTTACTTCGAGTAGGAGTGTAAATTATTGGAAACATAATGAAAATGTACTATTTCTTGTTTAAAGTGCCTTCTCTATTTCTGTCCAAGCATTTAGGCACTTAAAATGTTTTATAATAGCTGGAAACATGAAAGGTGAAAAATAACTGTTAAATGGCATTTAAGTAAGCTTACACTAACAACCTGCTAATACAGATTCAGTAAATACTTAATGTAGAATATGTAGCAGGAGATAAGGCTCAGCTATTGGATTCGAATCAAGTTCTCATCAATTTTGTTTCACGCATTACATTTATCTCGGGGATATCAGCTGGCATTAGACTAACCAATCAAAACTACATTATAACCAAAGGAAAGCTCAAAGGCTAATTTTTTGCTACTTTTCATATGTCATACTGCAAATATGTAACTACTAGGGAATTTTTAATTCCCACATTTCAGTGGAATATATCCACCTATTTCTTCTAAAAGCATTTGCTGTTTTTCATAATTCGTGAGCAAAATATTGCTGGGGGAGGATTCTACTTAATCCTCCACACTCTCTCACACAGATGCACAGGAACTTTTATTTTAAGACATACAAAAAATAGTTTGTGAGAAGGAATGGTAGCAGAAATAGTGTATGCGCAGGTGTAAATTTACACATGCTTTGTGCCCAACAACCTAAACATGGTATGAAAGCCATCTGTTTTAATATACTGTACCTGTTTGCCATATTTCTCTTCCTGTGAATGTCTAATACTTGTAAGCTAACACAAACCTGTCACAGTCCGCTGACCCTCAGTCAGGTTATTCCACCAGCTGTTAACCTGGAACAGAATTGTTGTCCATCAACGCCACTGTGAAGCACTTGCAATTTCAAAAACAGCCATGTAAAGCTTATATGTTTTCAAGAATGGAAAGCATTTGTTTGAAATCTGTGAAGTAAATCAGTTTCAATTTTTTTTTACTTCTGATTGCTTTAGCTTTTCAAGTTGACATTTCCTTACTGAAGAACAGCTATCTACCCTCCTTTTAATAAAAGGCCCCAATATGGATGAAGAGTTTCTTCAAAAAGAACGGGGTTATATCCTTTTGCACAACTCCAGTGGGTTTACCCTGCTTGCATTAAACAAAGATCTAGCCCATAATGCTGACTTTAGCAGATTAGCCAAAGTTAGCATAAATCCTGCCTCAACTAAGCCTCACCCTAATGCTGTCTAACATCACACCACCCACCTTTGAGTGATTCCACTTTTGTGCCAGGATCACTTTTGCAGAGGTGGCTCACAAGATGTGGAATCCATTCCCCCTTGCGTCCAGTTCACCCAGCCCTCCTCCAAGTTTAAAACCCCTGAAAAAGTTTATTTTGAGTGCAGTCAGCCCACAGACAAATTGCACCCCCCTTTCCCTTCCTCAGCTTTTGCAATCATTTTGGACATATATTTTGTTGCTACCTCAAATATACCACTTCCAACCATATTGATGGGGACAATGTCATAAAAGTTATCTGCAGGTTGGAGGCAGGGGATGTAATGCTGTATGAAACAAAGTATTCACTATTTGATATCAGAGTAACACCTTCATTGCATTTTTTGTTTAATTGTCTGGCAGAGGATATTCTTCAGTATAAGAACACAGAACAGACATGATTTTTCTAAAATACAAGGATTATATGCCCTCAGAAACCATGGGAGGAATCCTGAACTCTTAGAAATAGAACTTACCCATTGAAGATGGGGATTGGGAGTTTAAGCCTATTAACAACACTGCAGTTTAGTTTTCTTTTTTGGATAGCTAATCACCAGATCTTCCCCTTCAGGTTTTGAAGGAAAACAAAAGTATAAAGACATAATTATTTAAAAATATTAAGTGCTGATCGTAATTTCCCCTGCAGTTCATATACACCAAGCAAAAAGTACGTTGGGATAAAAGTAATTTTCTTTCTAGCAGCTTATACGTGGCTCTGTGTTTTAGATTTCTGACCAAGACAGTACTGATAACACACTAATGTTATACATTCTGGTGAATGGTGTTTGCACAACATCAAGATCTTTTACATTTCTTGCTAAGCCGCTGCAGGTTGCAACAAGCTGGAAGGGGACACAACCAAGCAGATGATCTGAACTAACCAGAGATATTCCCCACCAAACAATGGCATCTCCCCAAAAGAGGGGATTTCAGGAGCATTTTTCTCATGAACTGGTTGGGGAGTGCTCTTTCCGCAGGAGATTCTGAGTGACTGCCTATGCATCAAGTGTTTTCTTCTCTCTTCTCACACTTAGTAAACAAGTTTTTGGTGATTGTTTTATCTTTACCCCCAAGTTTTCTTGCTTTTCTTCTTTCCCCAGCCCACTGGGGGATTGTGGGGGCAGTGAGCAAGGAGCCACATGGAGCTCTGCTGCCCACCAGGGTTATCCCACATGCCCATTTCCACAGCAGTGCTGGCATGCACCATACACATTAGAAAAAAGGCTCCTGGTGTCCTACCCAGGATCCCAAGTCTCTCCAGCTCCATGCTCAGCCCTACTTCCCTTGGACAAGCAGACCTGAAAGAGTATCAAGCCTGGTCTATCACAAGCCAGTAGTAACCTTGAAACAAATGCAAACATACATGAACGTTTAGGTTAGTTTTAAGTACACTTAATTAAAAACTAAATGACTGATACTTTTGGGATGCCAACTAAATTTATAACAAGTCTTGCAACACTTATTTTGTTCTTGCTGCCCAAACTCAAAAGTACTTGTGTGGAAAAGGCAGCTCTTAAAGTAAAAAAGCCTTCTAAAACTTCATACTTTTAGGGGTTTAGAGGCTGAAAATACAAACACATTTCAGAAGCTAGAGAACTGAAAAGCCTTAAGCATAAGATTAAGAATTTAATCTAGTTCTGTCCTCTGGGAATTCATGTTCACTTTTGAGAGCACTTAAGATAAAGCAAGAACATTTGTTGGGTTTTTTACTGGGAAAAAGCAAACAGTACCTAGTTTAGATGAACAAATTACTACTACTGACCTCTCTTTCCTGCAATTCTGGATGAAGATGGTATTTTTCTCTATTTTTCCACTATAACTTTTGCAGTGATACTGAGTTACACTTTTCTAGAACTAATTCTATCAGTTTTCCTTGCAAGTCAACTTATCTACTGTAATTTTTTGAGAAGCCAATATTTCTGCAAGTGCCAAATCAGAAAAACCAGGACAAGTATCTGTTGTACAAATGATGCTCACACCAGAGGAGAGATGCAGCTGCGCCTCACAGTCCCGCAGGGCTCCGCCCCTGTGCGAGCAGCCTGGCTTTGCGTACCTGCTTTCTGAAGTCGCCTCTCTTCTGCGGCCGCATTTTATCCATCCAGTCCGCTCGAGCTTCCTCAAAGTAGGTCTGGACGCGCGACTTGAGCGACTCATACTGCCAGATGGCGGCGGAGCCGAAGGCCGAGCCTGTGAACTGGGCGATAGTGGACAAGGGCTCAGTGACCGCTCTGCCCCGAGGCCCTGGCCGAGGCAGCCGGGAACATCCCGGGCTAATGCCACACCCCGAGCACGGCAACGGGACCTGTGGCACCGCGGGACTCGCAGCATGACACAATCATTAAGGCAGGAAAACACCTTTAAGAGCATGAGTCCAAATGTCAAGCCAGCACCACCAGTGAGTTCACCATGTCCTCGAATGCCACATCCACGTGTTTTTTGAACCCTTTCAGGAATGGGGACTCCGCCACTGCTCTCAGCAGCCTATTTCAATGCTTTGCAACCCCTTCTTTTTTTTTTTTTTTCCTAACATCTAATCTAAATATCTCGTTGTGCATCTTGAGGCCATTTCCTCCGGTTTACTGAACGTTCAGTGTCATGAGATGATGCTTTATCAAAAATGTTGACAAACAAAACTGGTCAATGAAATGACTAAGTTCACCGAAATGGAATGAAACTGGGATACCTTTACAATATTTCCACTGATTTAGCTGAAATTACTTTTTATTAGCTCATTATAACGCTACAGTATTTGGCTAACAACCTTGCGTTAACTCTGAGGGACTGAGAAGCGAAGCGAAGCTCAGGGAGGAAGCATTCCCCTGAGACAGATGGAATATGTTCCTTACCGGCTCGCTCCCCCAGCCGGGCATAGCACCCGGCCCGCAAGAGCCACTTACCCCTACGGCGAACAGGAGCGGCTTCACCAGGCGGCGCGGCGAGGG
>WBNO01007266.1:325312-547094 GCA_013400575.1 Peucedramus taeniatus | reverse complement strand
CGGGCAGCGCCGCCGGGTCGGAGCCCCCCCGGACCGCCATGTCGGGTGGGTGGTGCCTGCTCTGCCGCCATGATGAGCGTGGCAGCGCCTTCACCGCCGCGGCCCCCTTGGTGAGCGGCGCTGGCGCCTGAAGCCAAGGGCTGCCCTGATTTCACAGAATCAATTATGCTGCGTTGGACGAGACCCACAAGGATCATCGGGTCCAACTACTGGCTCCCCACAGGACCATCCCTAAGAATCCCACCGTGTACCCCTGAGTGTTGTCCAAATGTTCCTTGAACTCTGTGAGGCGTGGTAATTTGGCCACTTCCTTGGAGAGCCTATTCCAGTGCCCAACCACCCTAAACCTAATATCCAACCTAAACCTGCCCTGACACAACTTCAGGCCATTCCCTTGGGTCCTGTCACCAGTCACCTCAGCTCAGTGCCTTCCCCTCATGCAGAAGTTGCAATGAGGTCTCCCCTCAGTGTCCTCCAGGCTGAACAGACCAAGTGCCCTCAAGCCTCCTCTCATATGGCTTCTCAAGCCATATGGCTTCTCTTCTCCATCCTTGTGGCCCTCCTGTGGACACTCTGGAATAGCTTAATGTCTTTTTTATATTGTGGTGCCCAAAACTCTCCCCAGGACTCGAAGTGAGGCCATTTCTGAGCAGAGCAGATTGGAACAATCCCCACCCTAGCCGGACTGGTGATGCTGTGCCTGCTGCCCCTCCAGGACACTGCTGGCCCTCCTTGATTGCCAGGGCACTGCTGATTCATATTCAGCTTGCCATTGACGAGGACCCCCAGGTCCCTTTTCGTGGCACTGCTTTCCAGGGTCTTGTTCCTCAGTTTGTAGGCACATTGGGGTTGTCCCATCCCAGGTGCAGAATCCAGCACTTCCCCTTTTTAAACCTCACATAGTTGGTGATTGCCCAGCCCTCTGATTTATCAAGTCTCTCTGCATGGCTGATTTATTGTACTGCTCTCTAGAAGCCTTATGGAATAGGCAGAGCCTGTTTCCTCTTAGCCTGCAGCAGCCCAGGAGGCGAGGTGAGGCTGGAGCTGCTGCCTCAGCATTGCCTTGCTCCCTGTGTGGCTCCACATCACCTTGCCACACCTCAGCACCTTCCCTCCCCGGGCTCCTCTGCCCTGCCCTGCCTCACTTCACCCCACCCCACCCCACCTCACCTCACCTCATCTCCAGGCTGCTCCAGCAAAGGGCTGCTGGATGTCCAGATTCCCACCCCACCACCTCCTTCCAGGCTCTTTCCTGTGTCATGAATAGTTTAGCCAGCAGGCCCAGGGAAGTGATCATCCCCTGTACTCAGCACGGGTGAAGCCACACCTCAGGTTCTGCATCAGTCTTGGGCTCATCACTTTAAAAAGGACCTTGAGGGTGTCAGCGAAGAGCACCAAGGCTTGTGAGAGGTTCAGAACCCTTGTCTTATGAGGAGTGGCTCAGGGAGCCGGGGTTGTTTAGTCTCCAGGAGCTCAGGAGGGACCTCCTTGCTCTGTACAACTCCCTGGCAGGAAGCTGTAGTGAGATGGGGCCAGTCTCTTCTGCCATGTCTGCAGTGAGAGGACCAGAGGAAATGGCTTTAAGTGGAGGCAGGAGAATCAGATTAAATATTAGAAGCATATTTTCCCTGTTCAGGAGGTCAGGCATCAGAACAGATTGCCAGGGGGGAGGTGGAGTCCCCACCCTGGAGGTGCTCAACAGGCATCTACACCTGGGGCTGGGTGATGTGGTTTAGTGGCTTAGGGGCACAGTGGCAGTGCTGGGTGGATGGTTGGACCAGATAATCTGAAAATTCTCTTCCAACCTTGGTGATTCTATGATTCTGTAGTTACCCACACACACCTGAGCAGGTGCTAGAGTTGCCCTGTGGTCCCCTTGCTGCCAGCTGGGGCTCCTGCTCTCTGGCACTGTGCTGCTCTTCCCAGCATCTGCACGCCAGCAAAGCTCTGCAGGGCTGGAGAGCTCTGTTAGCAGAGAACAGTTCGCTGTACACACTGCCAGCCTCCTGAAATTAAATGGGAAAAGAAAACAGGTGTTTGCTTTGAAAGTCGCTTGTAAGTCTGAAGAAGTTGTGTGCATCTTCCT
The DNA here is from genome assembly GCA_013400575.1 of Peucedramus taeniatus. NCBI lineage: Eukaryota > Metazoa > Chordata > Aves > Passeriformes > Fringillidae > Peucedramus > Peucedramus taeniatus. Next base: position 545,008 of record WBNO01007266.1, on the reverse strand, counting down.
GGCTGCCTGTTTTGTCATGGACATATTCGTGGGACAGCAAAGCCACCTACACGATGCCAGACACGCTTGGGCCACCAGACAGAGTGCAGAGCTGCCAAAATCCAGCAGCAGAATAAACACTGCTTTATCTCAAGGGTGCACGTGGAGGACAAGAGGCACAGTCACGTATTCCAGCAGGAAAAGTGGGAGGTGCACAGGTGAGAGGAACACGCTCCAAAGGACAGTGTTATGCAGATTCCAGCTCTGGAGAGCCTTCTGTTGTGATTGGATAAGGCTTGGGTGACCTGACTCAACACTGAAACTCTGCTTTAGTGGGAGGTTGGTGTCCGTGTCGCCCCAAGTTATTTTATAGTTCTTTGTGTGAAGGCAAAGTTAATAGCAAGATGAGAGTGATCTGCATATTATAATTGCAAGTGGCTATAAGACAGATTAGTTTATTGAGATGTTATGACAACTTCAGGATCAAAGTTACAAATACATATTCTTTGGAAGTGGTAGGAAATGAATTAACATTCTTCTTCTTCTTCTTCTTCTTCTTCTTCTTCTTCTTCTTCTTCTTTTTTTTCTTCTTTTTTTTTTTTTTCCCTAACTAGTAGTGAAAAGAGTTTGCGTTCTCACCCCAAGGTCAGACTCTGACCAGAGAAAACCTCTGTGAGCTGTGGTGGGAAACTGCTCTAAGTGGTTTAGTACCGTATTTAAATTTGCATTTTATCTCTTTCTGATTGCACTGGTGGCCATGGGTCAGCCTCAGAATTTGCCTGAACTAAGAAGTGATTAGTAGATTCAAAGACATATATTGCTGATGTTAGAAATGTATAAATACAAATGAAACAGTGTTGTAATCATAAAATGCTCTTTCTTTGTTTTTCTATGTAACAGAATAAAAAAGAAGTAAAAGAGGTTTTTAGCTTTCCATTTTAGACACTTTTACCACTCATTTTTGCTTCCAAAGAACTTATCAGGAATAATTTGTTTATTTAAGTGACTTCAATATTTTTCTTTGTTAACCCTTCCTGCACTGTGTTCAAACCACATACATTTTGGCTGTGCTGTTTTTAATGTTACAGTGATCCTTTTTGCTCCCCCAGGGTTTGTTTTTATCACATTACAGCTCTTACTTGCATATAGCCCATGTGTGTACTTTGTGAGGGAAGATGCTCTGGACTTTGTGTTTTTATTCAGTTTTGGTTTATTGTCATTCTCCTTTGGACAGTTGCAATGCATATTTGCTATCAGCTGTGCTATCACCTCAAACTCATAAACATGACACTGTGTGACAGCTGGTACAATCAGGTCCTGTAGGGTAGGGTGTCCATGGGATGGGTTGAAAAGGGATGGATGTGCTGTTGGAATAAAGTATTATCTAGACAGTCCTATGGTGTTTGCGTGGTAGAAACAGGTGAGTGAAGAAGAGAAAAAGGGTGAGCGAGGGTGGCTGCTTGACACAAAGGCAAAGAGAGGAGGAACTGCAGCAGCAAAGTGGCTGCAGAGCTGTCCCAGGCTGCCAGACCTCCTTCTGCCAGACCTCCTTCTCCTCTTCCTTCTCTCCCGGGCCATGAGCCCGGGAGCTCTGTCCTGCCTCGAGCTGTGGCTGCAGTCACAAACAGATTGGGTTGTTAATGTCATCCACTGGATAGGTGTCCAGCTGCATATTTCTTCTTTAGGATGCATCCTAAATCAAATGCATAAAAAATCTCAGGTAAAACAGCCATTGTGGAAGTTGTAGCAATGTTTTTGCAGTGCTTTGCACTCTGATAGTGCTTGGGCAACTCAGTGGCCCTGACAAAGCAAATTATATGCCAAGTTAATCTGAGTATATTTGGTACTAATTTCCATAATTTTCTGGTAATTTTCCTTTCACTGACACTTTGCTATAGCAAAAAGCCATGCCAGAGCTTTGTGCAACAGTTGGACAGAGCTTTGGCCCTGGATCCTTGATTTTTAGAATGGGACAAAGGTCCTGAAGAGTACAAAACTTTTGTTTGGGTGATCGAATCAGTCCTCACAAAGTGCTGACACTAGTATCTTGCAGGAGGACAGAGAAAACAGGTTAGAAACATACCATAAACGTGAGTATTACAATTTATCTTGCCTTAAATTTGTATTGGTAGATATTGCAATTTGGAGATGAGTAATTTACTAAAACATTTGATAGTTTTCATTTTTAAATGAATTTTGAGTTAGCAAACAAGTAACAAATGGTTGAGACATTGCAAATTAAAATTAGAGAATTCTTTGGTTGTCTCCTGTGGTTTTGCACTGTTTGCATTTTTTTGTGGTAAACATGTACAATAATAAAAGTTTTCCTAAGAAAATAATGTATAGAATATTCAATTACTCCAGTTACTTAATGGGATTTACATTGCATTACATTTACATCTACAGTTCCCTTGTGTGATACGTTGTTTTGTAGGTAGGCTTTTTTTAAAATGTTTTTGCAAAGGTCAGGCTTCTGTAAAGGTAACTCCATACACTCTGTGTGTATGAACTCTTTCAACAGGTTTCTAATACCAGAAATTTTGGGAAACCTCTTTGAAGAAAACTTGTTGAAATGGCATCATCCTGTCTACAGATTTGTGCATTGCTGCTGGCTTTAGCAGGATTCACTACATCACTTGTTACTACCATGTCCAGCAGATGGAAGGTTTTGGACACTACGACAGAGCTGGTTACTGCAGACTGGGTTTCTGAAGGTCTTTGGATGGACTGTGCAGCAACTGCTGTTGGATCAGTACAGTGCAAGAAATTTCTCTACATGCTGAGTTCAGACCGTAAGTGATCATGGCATATGTTTATAAAATCTAAGGATGGGGTTTTGTTCCTTCTTTCTGGACAGCGTGTTAGCAGGTTGGAGGGCACAGAGTGCAGTTGTCTCAGAGGGCACTGCAGTTCTCTCTGCTTTATAGTTCTCTGTGCTTTGTTTCTATTTGCCTTCTTCTCATCAGTGCCTCTCACTGAATTAAAATAACTTCCAACTTTCAATTTTGTTTCTCCGTGTGGTGTGCTTGCCCTATGTATACAAAAGAATGACAAGGGTTAGGGAAGGATAAAATCCCTGTATACCAAAACCTGTCTCTGGTGTGATGACATGCCAAAAAAAGCATTGCAGCCAAAATTCAGCCTAAGGACCTGCAGGGGTGCACATGTGTGTGCTTTAGGTGGTAGCACAGTGCCACCTGTGTCCCTGCATCTTTGTGCTGGGATATCAGGGAGCAGCCACGCACTGGAGGTGTCAGAATAGCCCAGTATGGGATGTATGTCTAGCATGGCCAAATCCTGTAGTGGTTGCAGACAGCTTAAAAGGCCACCATGAAACCAATGTTTCACCCTGCAGTTCAGCTCAGTCACTGCTGTGGCTTTGCTGCCCTCTCTGGTGTGTTGACATAGAGGTATGGGTGATATACAGTATATCTGAGATTTTTTAAAAAATAGCTCTGGAAGAAATAGCATCTTTTCACTCAGCCTAGTTCTTCAATACACACAGATCATATTTCCATGAGCACTGGTGTTTCTTTGTGCTTTGGTGTGAGACAAGAATTATTAGATATTCCAGAACTGGTCTGATACTTTGTGCTAAACCTGTGTACCTGGGTGTTTTTTCTGGAATTTCTCAGAGGTGGCAAGCTTAGATTAAAATATATCTATGCAATAGATGCTTCTGTGTTTTCTAAGGTCAACCATGCTAGCAGGGTAGTTTATCTGCAGCTAGAAAGAGAAGAAATGTCTCAGTAGGGGCTGGAAAGTATTTGTTTGAATCATTCTGGATTTTAAAAATATCTTTCTGTAAACACTATCTTTATGGTAAAAGACTGGGAAGGACTGACATTGAAGTTCTTTCCTCAGCAAACTGAATGTAGAAACAGTAACACTTTGGAAATAGTATTTTGTTAAGCTTTCTGTCGTAAACAGAACCTTGCACTTATTCTTTTACAACTTTCAGTTTTGTGCAGTCACTTTATGAGTGATGGTAATACCATTTCTTCAAGTCTTCCGTGCTTTATAGGTTCCTGATTGCTGTCATTGCTATTTGTCTGGACTCTTCCAGCAGTTTTATTCTGAATGTGTGGTGCTTAAACCTTAAAAATACCACATGGCACAGACTATGAACCTTATTTTTCTTGACACAGATGTGGACTTCCCTGGAGTCAGAGCTGCCTAACTGTAAGGCAGATCTCTAAAGGGTGAGAGTTTAACTCTCAAGATGCAGCATGTTCATGGTTCTTCCGCAGGGCCCTCGCTTTGATGGCCTCATCTACCTTCATAATATATGAGGAGGCCAGTTTAAGAATAAATATCAGCATCCTGTTATGTGGCCAGAGTTTGTAGCCTCAAAAGGAGGCTAATCACAGGCTTCCAAGGATTTTAAAAACATTGCTTATTGCATCAGAGGCAATGTCAGCTTTTCACATCATCCTTGTACCTGTTCAGCTCTGGAAATTAGAGTGATGAGATGGGGCCAACAATGACAGCATTTGGTTCAACTGACTGGGTTAGAGCAAGCCCAAAGGAAAGCTCCCAAGCTGAAGGTGCTGATGTGAAGCTGTCAACACCAGCTCTTAAGCCCTGCTAATGCAGAGCCTCTTGCAGATCAGTACTGGCTGTTACGCCCATTGCTCAACAAGCCACAGTTTACAAAATTTAGTGAAGAATAGCCTTATGTTCTTTAACACATTGGAGAGTGATTTCCTGAAGGGAATTATTAAATTTCCTGGTGCTGTATAGGAAAACTCATGCACTATAGGTCTGCAGTTTAATCTTTTCTGTTTATATGTGTGCTTTATGAATGCCTGATGAAATACATTTCTTAGCTAGGAAGAGATTTTTTTTTTAATTATACTCTTAATTTTTTCTTATTTCTGTCTTTGGTAGCAGTATAACAGCTGGGGACACTTGATTCAAGGTCCTGACTATCTCGCCTTGGAAAGTGCTGTCAGCAGAAGTGATTGCTGAGATCACCAGTGTAGTACCAGTGCATGGGTAAATTAGCTGGAAACTCTTTGTAGGGCTTTTAATGAAATGCAGATACTCCATGATACTGGTACAGTGTGTTCATTTTACTATGCCATCATTTTTCAAGTTGCACTGACTAAGCAGAAGGAGAGAATTCTGTAACAGTCACCTGAGACCAACTCTTACCATACACTATCTGGTTTCCTTAAAAAGTTGCAAGTTTAGAGCTGCACAGGATCACACTGCCAAATCTGGTCTTGTTTAAATCAATTGCAATGATACTCTTGACTGCCATGGGAACCAAAGTGTCATAGTGGCACTGTAATAGCCTTTGGCAGCTGAACCTACCAACCTGCAGCATCAGCTCAAAGTGACAGTGAATTTTGATGAAAAACAACAAATGGCTGTTAGGGATGAGTTGTAGCTCTCTCAAAGGCTAATCCTTCTGGTAGTGTTTACATAAATGCTGTGGAACTGTTACCATGTTGCATCATAGCAGAATTATTTTATGAAGAAACTCTGACTCCATTTCCTGGAGATAAGAACAGGTTATCACTGCAAAAGATGGTTAACCCCATTTGGATCCACAAGTACTTTAAAGTATTAACATGAGTGGGTGATGTGGATTGAGGCTATGATTCTGTCTAGCCAAGAGCAGAAGCAGCTAAACTGAATTTAACATATGCTTTGCCTAGAATAGCTTTTTTTTAATCCTAAGGTATTCTAACAAACAGATGCAATTTGCTGATATGTATTATTTTTCTTATAGCTGTTTTTCTTTATATTTTTTTTTCTTTTGAGACAGGTCTGTCACACTAGCTCCTTCATTTCCTTACATTTCAATTCCATGGCACATACATTATTGCAATTGTAATACATTGTACAATTGTACAGTGTAAGCGGGACATTTTTTAAGACTGAATGTGTTTAGCTATAGATCAATAGGCAGTAAAATATTAATGGAAACCACTCATCCATAAACTTAACCTTCCTGAAAGAAGCTGGCAGTACAGTTGTTGTGGATTACTTATGACCATAACTCCAAAAACTGTGCTAAATTTTCTAGCAGATGTATAAAGATACTGTTCTCAAGCTGTTTTATGTTTGAATCCTCAAGAGAATATTACACGAAAGCTTCTTGATTTGACAGCAAAAATAAAATTACAAGCAATCTTAATCTAGTGTAAAATCTAGTTGACTTCAGAAAAGAGACAGCAATAAAATATTTGCCTATATTATCACTCTTACAAGGTGTTTTGTAGAAATACTGACTGGACTTTCTAGGCTAAGAAAAAGATAGGCTCATTTTTCACTTCCTATTAGAAAAAGAATTAATGTGGCCACTTTTTTTACATGCTAATATCTTTATCATGAACTGCTCCCACTTCTTATTGTCATGCCCAGTAAGCCTTATCTATGGGGAAAGAGCAAAGAGCAAAGGTAGACTCATTTTGGAGCGAAAGCCAGAGATAAAACAGCAAGGAGGCTTCTGAAAGGCTTCACTTGATTGTAATCTAATTATAAGGATATTTAACTGTTACTGTGCACAAGCATGACTGCTGTGTTGGAAATTGTTGGCTTTCTTTTGTGCTTGGGTGGGTTGGCAGTTATTGGAGCTACTTTGCCAAATAATTACTGGAAAGTCTCCAGTGTGCATGGTTCTGTGATCACAACATCTACGTTGTTTGAAAACCTGTGGAAGAGCTGTGCAGAAGACAGCACTGGAGTATCCAACTGCAGGGATTTTGACTCTATGCTTGCACTACCTGGTAGGTGACTTTGTGCAGCCTTGTTTTTATTGCTTAAAAACTTATTGGCAAATAGTAAGGCTTTTGTTTTAGTAATCTGGTAATACTGGAAAATAACTGGCCAAGAAGGACTTTGTGGGCTGAAGTAATAAAAATCTCTCAAGCAGCAGAATGTGTCAAGCATGTTGGGAAAGGCTATAAAATAAGGCAAACGAAGTTGGTTGATATAGGCTTAATAGGCATTTGAAGTGGATTGTAATCTCTTGTCTAGCATCTCGTGGGATGTCTCAGTAGGAGACATTTTTTAACTATTTATTTATTTGGAGTTATTGTATAGACCTTATTTTGCAATACTTCATAGCTAATGTACTGTAGCTGGAGGTTTTTCATGTAATAGGAAATACTGTTTTTAGCTGAGAAGTGGTAGTAGTTTTTGTGAGTTGAGACTGAGAATTGTAGATAATCCAAGAAATGCATGATAATATGTTATACATATTATAACATATTTTATTATAAGTTATAGAAGGAGTATATGCTATAAATTAATATATCATTAGGCTTGTCAACTAATGCTAACCACTGTCAGTTAACTGACAGTAATTAAAGTCTATTTGGATGTGGTTTTAAATATCAAGAAATTTAGATCTGCTGGCCCCTGTCCTCTGTATCAGTCTTCATCATAATTGTGGTTGTCCTCAAATGCCTAACTAGGCAATATTCTGTGGATAGTAAGCATGTTTAGAGACAGTAAAGCTATTTTAATTAATCTTGAACAATTCAGTATGTAGATACTTATTCGGAATAAGAATGCTTTCCTTCTAGCTGAATCTGCCCTAGGAGGTGGCTAAACTAAATAGGTAGGAGGATACTCCTAATGTGAAGAATGTGTAATATAGGATTAGTGGGAATGAGGTGTTAAATTTACTTTCTCCCTCAGTCTGAAGTAAAGGCTTGTGTTTGAGCAGCTCTAACACTCACATAGCAATTCTCTAAAACTGTGTCCAGTATTTAGGGAATAATCTGTTCTTTTCATCTTTCAGTCTTCTCTAACAATTGCTTTTTGTGTGTGTGTGTGTGTGTGTGTGTGTGTGTGTGTGGTTGTGTTTAAATAAAACATTTTACCCTCAGTAACAGCAGGATCATTCCATCAGACATTATCCTCTGCAGACCACTTGTCAGTGTGCACCAGCACTGCTGGGTTAGTAGCTGGACTTGATGATCTGAGAGATCTTTGCCAGCCTTAATGACTCTGTGATTTTATTTGGTTCTTGTAAAAACCGCTCCAAGGGCTGGTTTGTAGCTTACTGCCACTGACTCCAGGCAGCATCTTGTCATTGATGTGTTTACATGGGTATTGCCGCTGAGGGTATGTGCAGATTTGGGCCATGGCCCTGCAGGAGATCAGCATCTGGAGAAAAAAAATGGGTTTGAAGGAATCTGGTGGGGGTCAGGAAAGAGCACTACGAGTGTTAAAGCAAACAGAACAGAAGGCAAGCAACAGCAGGACTCCTGAGAGCTACAGATAACAACACGGAGTCAACAAGAAGGAGAAAACTGAGGCCAGAAATGACTGGGACTGGCTCTGAAATGAATTTGTGAAGATTAGCTTTGGTCTGTTGAAGCGGAGATGAGTCCTGCAGTTGAGAAGATGGCAATATAGTTGAGGGGTAGAGGTGGGGGAAGAAGAAGGGAAAGACAGCTTGCAAAACTGTGAAGATAAAACATTTTTAGAAAGGAGAGCTGAAAAAGAAAAGTCAGAAGACACTGGATGGTAGTAACAGTTGAAAGGACAGCTGGGCAAAGCAGGAAAGAAGAAGAAAATGGGTTTGGCAACTAGGGCTCAGCAGACAGTGGGACCTCTGAGAAACATCCACAGCACTTGCAGATATGAACCAAGACAGATTAAAAATTACCATGGTCAGTTTAGGTGTGTTTCAAATTCCTGTTTAGAAACTTAGCCGAAACTACTGTGAGGATGCCAAGGACTGGAGGGAGGGCAGAAAGAAAAAACAAAAGTGTCTTTGTTACCTCTCATCAGAAGGACAATGAAGATTTTCCTCGAGTTTCCTTATTGGCAACTGAGCTATATGGAATAGTTCTGGGTTTTGCTTTATGTATGGGAGAAGTCAGACTTGGTTCTTTTAAACCAATTTAATGCTTTTGAGTTCACTAAACCGTTAGTCTAAATGACAAATATTTGAAGTAAGGAGCTTTTTAAATGCAATATTGCACAAGACTGAAGCCATGACTGGCTAGTCCATATAGCTACCACTGTCTGTCTAGTCACAACTAAGTCAAATATTTGATATAACTAGTTGCCAAAGCTTTGTAAATCCCCTTTTTTTTTTCTTCTTCTTCTTTTTAAAGTTCTATAGGTGTTTTTTCCAATGACAGGATTTGGGGATAATTTCTTACAATTGCTGTGGACAAATAAAATGGACTGACTTTGTATCTTGTTAAATAAGCTAAGTTTAAAATGAAAATTTGAGTTTTCTGAATTGTGAACTAAGGTCCTCAGTTAAGGCTGTTGAGGTTATTGTATTGTGGTACAGTTGTATGGAATCCCTTTCCCATTGGATTGCAAGCAAGGGTATGCTTGTGTGTCCTGGAAAGATATGGGGAGTCCCATCTAACACTGCAGGAGTCCCAAGACCTGAAATGTGAGTTGCTGGACCCTGCTGGGTGATTGCCATAATGAAAGATCCCAAACCTGAAAGCAGCATTGTTGAGTCCTTACCTTAACAGTATCTTCTGTAGGCAAAAACCTTGAACTGTTAGTGGTATTTTGGGGGGTCTTTCCACTTCTACTACTATCTTCATTTTTTTCCATAAAAAGTTTAAAATTAGTGCTTAACAAAGCATTAACTCCTCAAATTATTTTAGCCTTTAATTCTGTATATTTATCTCATGAGTGCTTATTGCTATCTTTGGTAACTCTTAAGCTTGTAAGACCAGTACTCTTAAGCCACATTAGGCTGAGTTAGAGTGTGAGTATCACTTTGCCTCCTGTCTCTCTGTCTGATTTTTGTTGTCTGGAGACAGAACTAGAACAGCACGTTATTGTGCAAGATGTGGAGGTGGTCAGGGAGCAAGAGTTTGAATGCTGGCAGCAAAGATGTGAGTGTCCAGTTGGAATCAGGTCTGACCCTTCTGACGTATGATTAAAACTGTAGAGTCATAGAAACCATTTAGGTTGGAAGAGAACTTAAAGATAATCAAGTTAACAAAGTTAGCAGTTGTGACCCTACCAGGTTGTCATGCTTGGCATGTTTATCTCACAACAAAGGTGCCGAAATGCCATTTGACCTGGAGCCTGCCAAATGCAGGCTGCCATTTTAAAGGAGCCCAAAGTGTGACCTTCTTTCTTAGGCTAATTAATAATCTAGTCCTGGTTTTTGTGCAATTGATACCTAGATGTGAAGACCAGGAGCTTAAAGGATGCAGAATTGCCAGCATACCAGATTCCCTAATGTGCCCACAGCAGCTGTAACCTCTCCACAGGAGAATGTCTTAGGGAGGAGTGCTGCAGCTCTCAGACACGCTCACCTCCTGTTTGTTACACTGAGTTTGAAGTGTTGAGCATTCTTTCCTATCTCTCCCTGGAAGCAGCAAAGCTGGCACCTTTCTCCCGTTCCTCAGTGGTGCCAGAGCCTTGCACACCTTGATTATCACCTGCATTTCAGATGTGTCCTGTGCACTCAGCCATACATGTGTCAGGAATTCAGAAGGACTTGTGAGTAGGAGACTTTTTCCTGCTCCTGCAAATCACCATGTATACCACTAGGCATTTTCACAGGAATGTAAGGGATGAGTGGCTTGCTATAGTTTTTTAAGATTTACTAAAGACACAAGACAATTTACTGAGCTTATAAAGTGTAGGCATAGTTCAACTCTCAAATCTTTTTGACTTGAAGGCTAAACACACTTGGGTTTGGAGGCTTCTCTGAACCATATGACAAACTTGGACAAGATTCACTCATTACTGCACCTGTTAATTTTGTCCCTCCCTCTAATCACTTTTATTTCTTTCAGTGCAAGATTAATGTAATTTCTATATGGATCCTGATTTTTTTTCTCTTTCTCTGTCTTAGCTCACATTCAGGCTTGCCGTGCCCTGATGATTACTTCCATCCTTTTGGGATTCTTAGCTGCAGTAGTCTCACTGCTTGGTATGAAGTGCACAAACATTGGGTTGAGTGATGAAGATGGAAAAATGAAGTTTACTGTCACAGGAGGATTTCTTTTTATTTTAGGAGGTAATATCAAGGCTGAAATGGGAGCACTATTGATACTTTGTATGGCTTTCACAGCCAGACTAAATGAAATAAACTTATTCTTGGTTTAAATCTGTTACATCCATTAAAGCAATCATTCACCTGTGTGCTTTTTAAACTTTTTCTGGTAGGTCTCTGCTCCATGGTGGCTATTTCTTGGTATGCTGCAATGGTTACTGCTCAGTTTTTTAACCAACTGTATGCTGGAACCAAGTAAGTTAATCTATCTGTGATACCAAATTCCATCGTGTGTTAAACAGCTGCACTAACCTCAGCTGCTCCAGTTTCAGAACCTGGATGGATGCCATTATCCAGTCCTACAGGAGGGAAAAAAATTATTCAGGGAATCTTTTCACCTCTGAGATGTTGGTGGGGAGGGAGGAGGGTTCTTTTCTGGAAGAGTTAGTGAATGTGTGAGGAATACCAACCCCACATCTGAGGGTGCTTTGTACTGTGTTTGCATTTTCTTGAGAGACTCAATTAAGTGCGTATCTCAATGTTATGAAGAAGGAAAGGTAAAATTCTTAATCTGCTTTGGCATTTAGACCGAAAGATGTACAAAACTCAAGTTCTGACTAGAATAAATTACCTCAGATATACAAGGGAAAATCGCATGCAAAGCAGCTCAAGCTTTGTACTAGGGACCTGCAGAGAAATCTGCTGCCTGTCTTATGTATGTCTATATATTAACAGCTCAACAATTGTTTGCCTCATGAGTTAAAATGAGGCAAAGTCTTTGGGATTATCAGCTAGTTCAGTTGAATACAAAGAGGTTTCGAGGTATAAAAGCCCTTGCCTTTGTCTGATATAAAAGTAACAGTTGTCAAAACCAAATAACAGCTTATGGCACCTTATCTAGGTGTCCTGTTTAGGAATGAGGAACAAGGGTAGAGGTGACTGCACCTCTCTATCAGAGAGGGGGAAAAGGAGAGGGAAACATTGTCTGTGGAATATGAGACATCTATAATATACTTCTACCAAGTATATAGTTCACATATCAGTAAACTATAAATTGTTAGTTGCTAGGCTTGTATTGGAAGTGTTTTGTAAAGTTCCCGCCCAGGAATCAGTTCAGGGAAGTCAGAGGTGAAGCGCTTTGTGATAAATCAAAGTACTTTAGGAATTGCTTTTGTTGTTTGTCACAGTTTTTCCTGTGTTTTCAATGAAGTGCTTAGAAAGAAATTGTATTTGTGCAGTTACTTTTTGTTGCTTTATGTCCCCTTGAGAGAACTATATGAAGGGCAATAAATGAATTAGAGAGCTGAAACAACTGTTGATAAGGAATTTCGGTTAGTCGGATAGCTGGTGTGTAGTTACCTGCTATAGCTTTGGGGCTTCAACATCAATGCCTGTTAATCAGTTACCAGATGTAGATTCAGTAGCTAAAGAATTTTTTTTTCTATATCTAAACTTCATATTTAAGCTATTTATTCACTGAGCAGTTCTGGATGAATTAAGTTTGATCATTGGTAAAGCTGGACATGCAGTCTGTGAGACAATTTTAAATTCACTTGCATGCCAATATTGGCAATAATCTTCACTCTTAAGAGACTGGCAAATCTGGTTTTTCAGATTGCATTTTTTTGGTCTGACTTCAGCAAATTAGCAAAGTTGACCGCTGCTGATACTTGGAGGAGTTTCTCCTACAGCTCTGCAGGCAAACTAAGTTCTCCTGCAGATGTCTCCTATATACTTTGCTTTGGTATGACATGCATTCATGTCTGTAGGTGTATGGTGAGCAGAAATCATTGCAGGCACTGGGCAATGTGCAATTTGTACTTCTGGGTTTTTTGATAATGACTCTCTGCTTGCTCCATGTTTGGAAGTACCTAAACCAGTGGAGACCTTGTGGCTCCCATGTGCGATGAGACACGGAGAGCTGTGAACCTGTGTAAACTTCTGAATCTCTCCTGTTAGTAATGAATTCCAGAGTCAGAACCTTTGATGCTTTTAAATAATTGTATTTCCAAGTGAAAAGAAAACACAAATCTCTGGTTCCATGGTACCTTCAATGCAGTCCAGCACACTTATTTTGCCCTTATATTTCATATCTCAGACCAGAGATGTACAGGTGGATTGTGGATATATTTTTGTCTGATCATGAAAATTTGTTTTCCTCTTTTTATGAAACTCCTGCCAGCCTTTTCCAGACTCAGTTGTGTCTAATCTTTGGGACAAATTAATTATTAATTAATTTCTTGGACTGGACTAGGGGGTTTCCTGAAAGGTATAGTTATGTACAGTAAAATAGGGAACTACTATTTTTCAGCCTGGGACATTCATAAATGCCTTTCAGCCATAAAACCACAGAGGGTGCTGAATATCCTTTAGGATATCTTAAGTTTGAAAACCAGCCCTCTACAACCAGCTACTTGTAAGTGACTGAGTATCATGTCCATAGAAAACTGATGTCTGTGGTCAGCCTTTTCTCAGCATATAGACAGTAAGATCTGAATCATTCAGTTTCACAAAATCATTTCAGTGATGCAGCCAATAAAAGGGAAAAAAAAGTGTTGTGGATTGTACATAAGATATGTCATTATTATTTATTATCAACAATTTGTTAAATATACACAATTATTTATTGCTACTTATCTTTATGTTGTTAGTACTCTCTGTACTGTCACTAATTTGGCAGAGCAGCTCTATACAAATAAGAGTTTTACTGAGCAGACACAAAGCTAGATCTGTTCTCTGTTAACTGTTGGAGTGCCTCTCAGTTAGCTGATTTCTACATAGATTAGGATTTGTTCGCATGGCTTTTGATCCTGTTAAAAGTTGTTCCCATAAAATCTTTCATGTTTCAGGTATGAACTAGGAGAAGGTCTGTACTTAGGCTGGACTGGATCTATCCTTTATATACTTGGTGGGATCTTACTGACCTGTTCATGCAGAGGGAAGGAAAAACAGAATTACAGGTAATCTTGGATTTGTCAGTTGAAGTAATAGCTGTCAATCACACACCACTTTCTACCTTTGCACTGTTCTGTCCCTCTCTCACCCCCTGGTATAAATATGTATGAATTACAAACCGTGCTACGGCATGTCACAGACCGGTGATGGCAGGGGATGCTGTACCAAACACTTGTACCTCCCAGACAGGGTACTTTGTGCATCACCATCAGCAGTCACCTTTAACTTGTATTTGGTAATTCTGGGCACTGCTGATGGTGAAAATGTGCAGTGTAAGAGCAAACTGTCACCAAAAGAAAAGGATATAAAACCCCATAATGTATTATGATCCAGTTTCTCTGCAGTACTTACTGTGAGTAAAATATTCAAACACTGTTCAATTTGCAGAAAGTGTAAAGGCATTTCCCAAAGCACATGGAATTGATCACTAGAAACATGTTTTTTTCCTATTGTTCTTTATGGAAATACCTTATCACACATCAAATCAGGAAAGGTGAGATTTCTGGCCTCAATATTTAACTGTCCCTGCTTTTTTGTTTCAGTCTTAAATTTTGACACGTACAGAAGGCCTCTTTTTGAAGGAGAGGAATGGAACAGGCAGAAATAGCAGAGGTCCATGTCTACCAGAACTCAAATTGCTTAGAGGTTGTACTAGCTGAGCTCGAGAGGGTTATAATATGCAAGGAAGAAGCATAGTCACTGTTGGTGTATTTAATCTTAGGAAAACTATATCAAAATGCAGTAAGTGAGTGTTCCTCTGGCACTCCATTGCCTAATCTGAAACCATTTCAGTTTTATGGTAATATTTCATCAGCCACATTGGACTTTAGATCTTGCTCACCTTACTTTGATACAAAGTACCAAATGCCCTGAAATGTCCTGAAAATCAGGTAAAACTGATCTATGAAATAGAAGTTCAGCATGATGAATGACAGTTGAAGGGGTTGGGTGAAGATACTTCTGTTTCCTTTCTTCATCATCTTGATTCCTATATTAAAACCTGCAGCTTGTACAAAGGTGCTGAGGGCTTCTGCTTTAGGGCCTTCACTGAAATGCCTCAAGTAGGAGCACATGTGAGTTAGGAATCCAGAGTGTGGTTGAGGTTATGATGAGAGATGCTGTGCAGCCCATCAGGGACCCCATCTATTCCCCCTTAGCTACCTGAACAATGAGAACAGGAGGCCTCTCATTTCTGCCCCCTTGTGAAGAAGGTGCTATCGGTGGGTTGGATACAAATTGTACTAGTGACCTCAAAGCTAACTGAGTAACTTCTAAGTATCTGAAACCTTGGGCATGTGCCTAACACCTATTATTTTGTATCTTTTTTTTCTTGATTTACAGTCCCAAGAAGTATGCATATTCAGCAGCTCAGGCAGCCTCTCAGCCACACATGTACCCCAGGAGCTCTGAGACGGTCGTTAGCAACAAGGAGTATGTCTGAGCTTCCATCCTGCATCACCTGTAGTGTTAGTGGGTTATGAACTCCAATAAAGAAGTGAACTACTTCTTTATTCCGGTTCCAAGTTGCAATCTTCTGCCTTAATTTGGAGCAGTACCAGGAGGAGGTATGGCTTTCAATGTAAATAGGAATGGTTTTCAGATGTAAATAGCTTCCTACAGAAGATGCCGTGATGTGAAATCCTGTGGCATGAAGGTTTTCTGCATGCTGAGAAGCCTGGTAAAATTTAACCAGAGTGCAGTATATGCTGACACTCAAGAGCAATGGTTCCTATTTCAGCTGACTCAAACATGTGGAACTGATAGCTGTATCTGACTGCAAGTTCATATGCCTCACAGTTAGAAATGTGTTTTGTTTTCATTAATGTTTAGCTTCCTTCTTTTGTTTAGCAGCTTAAGCTTTTGACAAGAAATAAACGTTGTTCCACAGACTGAAACAGATTTTTTGACAAGTGGAATTCTCTAATAAGGATCTTATGTTATATTGAAATTCTTATTATATATGATAGTCAAGGTTTATAAAAGCTACAAAAAAATTTCTAGCAAATCTGCTAGAATCACCTTCAAATCTGAAGATGTGCAACAAATTTCTTGTTGGCTCTAACGCAGATACAGAAGATAAACAATACAGAATGAACAAAATACAGCTGGGAGTGGAGAAAGCATCTGGTGTGAAAATGCCTTGTGATAACTAAGAAAATGATAGCCTGAAATTTTTATTTTTATTTCTATGGTTTCAGCTTTTAAAATAACACTACTTTAACTTTGAGCAGTCTTTAACTTTGGGAACTTGTACTGCATCTGAATTGTCTAATTCATGTAATTCCCTGGTGGTTTTATTTTCTGTCATTGTTCCATCATTAGAATTTCTGCCTTAAACTACTCCACTGCTGGGAGCATATGTTTACCTTGTGTGAGCACTTAGGCAGATGGCAGTGAGCTAACTTTACTTCATATTTATGTTTTCAGCAAGGAGGAATGGAATTTCACCCTGCAGGTTCTCAGGTTCCATAACTCATCCCTTTTAAATTACAAACGTGTCCATACAGTTTGACAAAACTCTGTTTTGAATGGCTAATGATAAACACGTAGCAGTCTGATGTGGAAGTTTCATGCCCAACAGATAATTTCAGAGGGCAACCTGCAAGCAGTCTCAGCAGAAATTATTTAGCCATGCTGCTTGCATGCAGGAACAGCTGACTTGTAAACTGACACATTAAGGCATGAACTGGGCCATGTTAGACTCAGGAAGTAAAGTTAAAAGGAGTAGTGATTACTTCTAGATTGCCAGTGTCATCTTCTTCCCTCCACTATTGTCTGCATTTTTAAAAATTCCTTTGGTGTTTTAGAGAATAAGCTGAAAAGGCACTTGGCCTGCATGGTGGGAGCAGAACTCCTTACCATCTCCTGTATATTCTGTCCTCTGTATTTTTAGGTAATTTGTGAAGGTACTTTGGTCTAGTTGAACGTAAGGAAAATCGCAGAGACAAAGCATCAACCACTGTCAGTTTCCCACCAAAGGTTGTGTCAGCTCATTTAGATGAATTATGATCCAGTAGGGGAGAGAGAAATTCAGAACTTCCTTGGTCTGGCATCATGTCTTCTAATGGCATCACTGGGAAGTTTAATTTAAAAACAGGAATACAATCCCTGTGTGGTAACTCCTTCCTCTGTTCAGTACATGGTTATCATACTCAGTGTTATTCAGGGGAAGTCACTGCTGAAGATTCCATGCCTTTCTCTGGTTGGTTTACAGTCCTTCCAACAATTTTCTGTTTCTGCTGTTACTCCCTGCTTATCCATCCTCTTTCCATGCATCACCAACAGAAATGCTCTGAATGAATTTAATGAAACATCATCTCAGTTATGGGGGTAAAGTGTTTTAAGTACAGGTGATTTAGGAAGTGATTTTTTTCCCTTTGTTTTTAAAGTCTGTAGCAAGTCACTTCACTTTCTTTAAAGTATCTTCACACATCACTCTTTTTAAGTCCTTTGCTCAGCAGAGCAGACTGCTTTGGTATCTGCAAATCTTCTTCATATCTCTGCAGCTGAGACCAAAATCCTGCATTCGGTTCTGCTACGGGTCTGGCAGTTTTCACAGCCTAGAGAACAGGAGAAATAGTAGAAGCAAGGTACCTGCATTTGTGGGAGTCATGCAAATGAATTTTGAACTTAAAATTTTGAGATTTACTTTGGTTTTGATTTGGCTACAGAGTAACAAACTGCTATTTTGGTGAGCTGACTTCACTCTGTGCTTGCTAGGAACTGGCATGTGGGTGGGTTACAGAATAGATTCATGGGCAAGACACGAGACAGAGCTGTTGATTTGCTGGAAATGGGAAAGTCTCTCACCAAGTGCAGTGACACTGCTCACGTTTAAGATGTTAGTGTGCAACTTGGCCACTCACTGCACACCTCAGTGTAAATTAAGCAAATTGGCTTTCTAAAGTGATACACCTGACAAATGGGTGAAGACAAAACCTACAGAGCACAAGTAGTTTGTATTGGATAGTTTCCTAGGAAAGCTGACATGTCATTGCTTATAGCAATATAGCTGTGGCTGATAGCTAGCAGGTCCCTAGGCACTCAGCAGGCCTGACAGGATGTTCCTTGCCGTGTGGAGCTTTCACACAGGAGCAAACCCTGCATAACAGTTCCTGCACCCACTCACTTTATGTCTCTGTCTTCACTTATTGTGACTGCGCAAATGATAGAGAAAATGTTCACCAAGCAACCAGCTCTGTGTGTTTGCTATCTGTGCTTAAAGCCTATTTACATTTGTATTTATGTTCATCCTAAAACCCCACACTGAAAACTTATTAGACCAAGCTGGGCATGAAAAGACTTACAGGGAACCGTTTATTCGAATGTTGGATCTCTGTATATCTGGTGATGGGCAGGAGAAAGCCCTACAAGAAGTCATCATTACTCATAAGAAGCATTGCATTTCTTCCCCAAAAGAGCTGTAAATACGAATGTGGATGTAGGCACATTACCTCAAACGCGTCCTTGAGCGGGAGCTGCCGGTGTCTCATCAGATAAGCCGTGCAGATGGCAGCGGAGCGGCTGCGGCCGTTCTTGCAGTACACCAGGCACCTGCCCCCGGCCCGCACGGCCTCTTCGATGGCGGCGCCGCAGGGCTCGAAGTACCGGTACAGGTCCTCGGCCGGGTCATCGAACACGGGCACGCGGATGCCGCGGACGCGCCGCAGCGCGGGGAAGGGCTGCTGCCGGGTGACATTCACGCAGAAGGTGACCCCCTCCCGCGCCAGCAGCTCCTCGTCGCACGCTGCCCGGGCCGTGCCCAGGAGCAGCGAGGCCGTGACCGGGCAGAGCTGGAGCATCGGCGGACACGGGGCACCCACCGGCCCCGGCTGGCGGCGTGGGGCTCCCGCTGCCGGCACGGCCGCGCCGCCCGCAGCCACCCGCGCTCTGCTATATTTATCCGCTCCCTACGGGCTGGGGCGTAGAGGCTCCAGGCGGGTCCTAGCGCCGGCTGCCTCCTAGAGCTGCACTTGGAAAGCTGAAAGCACTTTCAGAGCCCACAGCTCACTTGTAAAGGCAGTGGATTTGTACAGGCGCTACCCCCTGAGCCGCTGCTTACCTGCTGTGTTCTGCACGGGAATACAGCTGCTGCTGCTGCGGGCGCTGCTGTTGGTGCAGTGGTGCTTCAGGCTGAAGTTGTGTCAGGGCGGGTTTAGGCTGGATGTTAGAAAAAGGTTCTTCACCCAGAGAAGATCCAGCTGGGCACTGGAACAGGCTCCCCTGGGCAGTGGGCAAAACACCAAGCCTGAGAGAGCTCAAGATGTGTTTGAACAGTACTCTTGGACACATGGTGTGACTCCTGGGGATGTTCTGTGCAGCACCAGGACTTGGACTCCATGATCCTTGTGGGCCCTTCCAACTCAGCATATTCTGTGATTGATTCTGTGACTTTCCAGAGCATCTTGGTGCCCCTTGCCTACAACAAAAGCATCTTTTGAGTGCCCAGAAAATGATTTACCAGCTGGCCAGATAGCGTAGTGCTGATCTTTCTGGACTTCAGTAGAATTGCTGGTGTGCTGCCAGGGCAGAGAGCATCTTACACCTGAGTGTGCTGACATGGGTTTGAACTGCACAGGATGGGAGGGGATGGGCCAAGCCCAGCCAGGTGAAGGTCACATTGGCCAGGGCCGAGCAGGTGCTGCAGGGCTGGTCGCAGGTGCCGGCTGCTTCCTGGAGGCCGAGCTGTTTCAACCCTTTGCTTTCAGGCCAAACAGGAGCATTTGATTGATATTTGCTGCTGACACAAAAATGAACCTGAACTGTTGCAGCAGCAGCGCACAGACCAGTGTGAAATGCAATGACACCCATTAAGGAGTTAGAAGTGAGGTATAAGGATTAGCTTTTATTTGATCATGGAGGAAGGAGAACTGGACCTGCCACATACCTGCCATCATTTGTGTCAACAGCAGCCTGTCAGGGAGATGTTGGCTCTGGGGCCAAAGGAGTCAGCTCTGTCAGGTAAGCACAAGAGCATGGTGTCCCCTCCTGTTACCCAGCACATGCCTCAGCTCTCCATGTAGGCTCATTCACCTGCCCCCTTGCTTCCTGTGCTCAGGGCATGTGGCTGCTGCAACGCCCCAGGGGGCTCGGTTCAGGCTGGGATCCTGCCTCTGGAAAGGAGAAAGCTCAACTGGAGACCCCTGATGCTGCCCACCCCAGCAGTGTGGGGAGGGCTCCTGGATTCCTCCACAGCCACTCTTTACAGGGATTTTGGACCTTCCATGGCAGTGGCTCTTGCCCAACTTAGCATTTCCATAGCACACCTCTTATTCTTGTTAGAGAAAGTCTGATGCCTCGGCTCAGACTTTGCTGGGGTATTTCTGGTCTTGGTGGCACTGCCAGTTGGGATACAGTGCCAACAGCCCCAGTCACAATGGCTGTCTCCTGCCCTCCTGCCATGCACCTCTAAAGTGCCTGGGCCCACTGTCTCGGTGAGCTCCCTGTATGTGCTGGGCTGCTGCTGGAGCCCTTGAAGCCTTCCATGCCTAGGGAAGCAGTGATATGTGGCTGCAGCAGAGGGGGAGCTGAGCTTGTACCACACCCTACACCTCCTGCAAGCTCTCAGCAGTGAATTTGCAAACATGCAGTGTTCAGTGACATTATGAACTGCAGAAATGTTTTCAGACACCTTCAGTAAACACCAAGGCGTAAGAGGCTGTTATTTCAGATCATAATTAGACACCGAGAATGCAAAGCAGGCAATTGGTGTGCACAAAACTTCTCCAAGGAGAAGACCTATATTTTTGCACTTGTCTGTATTTATATGAATGCGTGGATGTGGTGCAAATAGCTGTAGCTGGAGCAGAGGAACCTAAATAAATACCTACTCACTTAAGGGTATCAGTCAGTTTATTAAATGTAGCTGATATTTGCTTCCAGGCAGAAGGATACACTTTTTAATAGTTTTCAGTTACCAAGTCTCTCTTAGACATTTCATGAGCAGCTTCCAACACGTCACCTTGACAGCTGCATTCACCCACTTCTGGAAGTGGATAGAGCTCAAGCACAAACCTTTCTGCTGCACCAGTTCAGTCTCAAGCACTTGCTGGAGATCAAAGAGCCCCTTGCTGCTTTGCTTGCTGTGAGCCCGTCCAACAGCTGCACTGGTGCAAAGCCATGGTCTGCAATTACCACACTACTTTGGAATGACGAATACCAAGGGCATTTCTGATTTTTTACTCTGTTATGCCATGACTTTCTGTGCTTCTAGATGAGAAAGAGACAACTTAGGATCCTTGCTTTGATGGCTCAAGCCAGGCTCACCTTGTTCCCACAAACACACATCCACAGAACCCAGCAGCTGCTCCTCTGAACGGTACAGGAACGCAGGCAAATCCCTACTGCCAACACTGCCATCAGCCCATTACACACCTGTGGCTGAAACATGGCTTCATTCCTCAGGGCTCCTTACCTGGCCTTTATCTGTGCCAGATACTAACTTAATCTATACTTAACAAGTGAAAAAGAAAGAAAATGCCAGACTCGGCTTAAATGGAGAAGAAATAATTGCCCTGTAAATACAGATTTGTCTCCAGCCTTTTTATTTATACAAGGATTCAAAGAACATATTTCAACTTTAGATAAACAGTGCAAGAGAGTTACAAGTACCTTGGTAACAGAAAGAAATAGATAACTGTCCAGCTATGCTGATAAGTGAAATAATTCTTATTCCTGCAGATAGAAATGCATCTGTTTAAAGCAAAGGTGGACTTTAGATATTCTGCTATACCTTAGCCCCTACCAAGCCCACCAGAAAACAACAGGCAGCTTGTCATTTGTAAATGAGAAGTAGCTGTGCTCTCAAAGCCTTTTGAGACCCTCACCATTGTTTAAAACATACACGTTATGGCACAAAGAGCAGGCTGAAAGACAGAGACACTTGGAAATCCACCATTTATGGTTCTCCCCTTCCCAGGGATGGGGCCTTTGAAAATATTTTTTTCCTACTCCACTACCCCCTCCACACCCTTGTCAAGTATGAGGCTTTTTCCCACCAGAACACGATGGATCACCATCTTGATAACATGGAAGCAGATGTTTCCTCCCAGCCAGCCCAGTTCCTCAGAGATCCCCTCATGCAGCCAACCCAGAGCAGCCACCACACAGGGAGGTGTGTCACAGTGTCTTCCAGCAGGCAGCAGCCCGGGAAATGTCATTCATAAGCACTGAACATCCCCAGGTTCTGCACCAGCCTGACCACAAGCTCGGGACTCGTCTGGACCTGGGTTAATTTCAGCTTGTTCAGCCACACCGGTGGTTGCTTAGTCAGCACTAATTGCAGTTTGCTTTAGTTTAGAGTTGATATCCTGGGGGCTTTCAGCTCCTGGGGAAGGCAGCATGGCCAAACACAACCCCAGGCCACTTAATGGCAACAGCTGGTGAAACAACTTCAGGGCAAGGGAGAACAGAAAAACTGAGTAACCAGGGACCAGCAAAAATCAGCAGTGTAGGCTGACCATGGACAGATTTAAAAATCAACCCCAGCGTCGCAGGGCCACCACCACCACGGAGCATCTCTGGGCACAGAGGGGCCGAGCCCCCTGCACTGCCCCCACTTCAGGCTGCTGTCCTGGTCTCACCCTGGCTTGGCTTCTGGAAGGTGGAAGCTGCCACCCTCAGGGTCAGGAGGGATGTGGAAGTGGGAGCTCAACCCCAGCCTGGAGGCCTAGGCTTCAGCAAGGGTTTCCCTTGCCTAACAGAATTTACTGTTTCTTTGAGATTTTGCCTTATTAATTTGCACTAACAGGTTCTTTTATTGTAACAGAACCACTAGTTTGGGCTATTAAATTGTTAAAATACTAACTGGATAATCATTAAATTCCTGGCTTCACATTTAAGATGTGAAGGGGCCCATAAGAAGCTTTTGAGGATAACAGGCAGACAGAAAAGACTAATTGCACAGAAATGGAAGTGACTTTCAAGCTCCCATTCTGCAAAGCAAAACAATGTCCTCAGCATCCCAACCCAACTGTGTTTTGGTGAGGGTACAGTGTTTTAATTCTTCCTCCCTCCCCCCGGCTTCCTTTTTTTGCTTTGGATGTAAAGCTTCTGCAGGATTGGTTGTGGGATTGTTGTAACTGAAGGTTAAATTTGTATTTGCAATTCTGATTAAAAAAGTTAAAAAGACAGGAACTCTTTAGAGCAGTAAAAATCATGTGAATTTGCCATATGTCTAGGAGTAAATAAACCTAGACAAAACCACAATTTACATTTATCCTCTCCAGGGTTCTGATGGGTGTAGTGGCACTGTCTGTCCTTCAGCCATTGTCCAGCACCCAGTGTCCATTTCTGACACCCAACCAGATCAGGTATGATTTTGCCTTACAAGAAGGTGAGGCCAAGGCAGAAAGGATGCACAGTCAGGGACATTAATCACTGTGACTTGGAGGGGCTGGTCAAAGCTGGTCTAAAATCTCTGCCTAGTCTGAGGCACCCTCAGTGCCACCACTGGGCCCCAGGGAAAGCAGGAAACCAACTGGCTTTCAGCATTACCTTGCTCATGTCCTCATCTTTCCTTAAACTGCACACTTTAGAAACTGCTAATGTTAAAAATGGGGTTTTTTTTCCCTTTTATTAGAAAACAGCCAAACCCCAACCCATAATTTGCTCAGCCCAAAGGCACATCTCCTGTGGAAAGACAGAGAAGAAATGCTCAAATGCTGTGCAAAAGCAAGAGACAGGGCCAGCTCTGCCCTCTCTCTCACCCCAATACAAACCTGTCTGAAGCTCAAACCCAACCTGAGTGTGCTCCTGGCCCAAGCAGTCACAGTGACTGTGCTGTATCCAGCATCTGCTACACCTACGGCTCCAGCCCACGCTTGCTGCTCATCAGGCACAGAAGCCCCTGGAAGCCCCAAACACACAGCCCTAACAAGCACAGACACTCCTACAGCTAGGTCAGGACATCTATAACTTCACTCACCCCCCCCAGTCTCAAAACCTGGCACAGAGCCCACCCCACTGAGCAAACTGGGGTTAGGGCAGCTGCCCATGTCACCCAAAGGCTGGTGAGTGGTGGGATGGGGCAGCAAAGGATGAGCCTGGCCCTCCCCTGAGCCAAAACAGAGCTGCTGCCGGTGTCTGACCCACTGGCTCAGCCCGTGCCTGCAGGGGTTAGGGAAGGTGAATTGGATGATGGGGAAGGAACAAGGAAAGTGGGAATCTATTAAAAACCTACGATGCAACTGGAGCAAACACCAAAGGTAAAAAGAAATCCCAAACAAAATGTTTCATGTTCTCACATTCCCCCTGGTTGGTGCTGCCTTGAGCCAGTGCTCTGGGTAGGGACCATGGTGATCTCCACCAGCCTCTCCTGCCCCAAGGCAGCTGCTTGAAGGGGCGCAACCAGTCTCAAAGCTCCAGATAGTAAAATGTCCCTGGTCTCTCTTATTACCAAGAAAAAAACTGGATTCCTGTCTATGGCTGGGGCCAGGGAAGGAGGAGGCAGCACAACTGTCTGTCACACAGAGAATCTCACTGTGCATATTTGCATCTCTCTGTTACCTACAATGGTACTGCACTGCAGGTAGAAATTGGACCATGTTACTTGGGTAAAAAATGGCTTTCCAACTAGCATGCAAAGAAAAAGTACCCCAAACCCCAACCCCTAACACTCATTCCCAGTCACGTAGATGTAGGAAACCTACATTTCAAATTGTCATCAGCTACGAGCTCTAGTCAAAAAACCCACTCGTGACCTTCCCAAAGAAAAAGCGAGTTCTGCATTTTTGGGTCCAACAGCCACTGCCAAACTCTTTCAGTTCAACCCACCAAACCTGCTCACGCTCCTACGTACACCACTGGAAGTGAAGGGCCATCTCTGCCCAGCTAGGAAGCACAGAGGAAGAACCCAAAGAGCCCCTGAATGCAGCACGGGAGCCGTGCCGAGGATCCCGGTCTCTCCACCTTGGAGCCGGCGCTGCCCGCGGCACTGGCGCTGTCGCTCCGGCCCGCACCGGGGAACAAGGGCAGGGCAATTGCATATTCCACTGGAGGCAGCAGCACAGCTGCCCTCGGAGGGCTCAGCCGAGTTCCCCTGGAGCCCTCTGCAAAGGCTTGTTTTAGCCCAAGAGCCAGTTTGTGGCAATAACAAAAGTAAAACAATGAGGTATGGAAAGAAGGGCCCAGCATTGGGGAAAGACCTAAAAAGAAGAAAACAGCTCGAGCA
Source organism: Peucedramus taeniatus (assembly GCA_013400575.1). Taxonomy (NCBI): domain Eukaryota; kingdom Metazoa; phylum Chordata; class Aves; order Passeriformes; family Fringillidae; genus Peucedramus; species Peucedramus taeniatus. Next base: position 519,953 of record WBNO01007266.1, on the reverse strand, counting down.
CTGCCAGAAATAGCAAACTGAAACCTTCTGAAAACCTTTCTCTCCTCCTTTTTTGTTTTTTTTTTCCTTTTTTCTTTTTTTTTTGCCAAGGTGAATTAAATATGTCCTTTGGTTGGTTGGTTGGTTGGTTGGTTTTGGCAAAGTGAAGCCCTCAGCCGCAGTCTGTTTCCTGGCTGTGCCAGTGAGTTACCGCCACAAGTGCTGCGCGGCGATGACAGCCACCGAGAGGAGGAGGAGGAGGGAGGCAGAAGGCAAAGATCTGCTGCTGGCTCCATTGACGCCGTGTCCAGACTGCTTAGGAATAGCGTGTGTTTCTGGCTGCCTGGTGCTGGGGCTCTTAGAAAGTCTTTTGCCACAGACGTCATCAGGACAGCTGTCCCCGCTCCCGGAGCCGCTCATGTCGTCACCTGCACAGAGACAGACCTGGGGTGAGCACAGACTACCCTCCTTATGGTGGGCAAGGCCTTCCCAATGCTGCAACCCCGGGGAGCTCTGGCTACCAGCCTTACCCTGGCCACCCCCTGCTCTCTGCATCCCTCAGTGTGCGATATAAGCTCATACCTGACCTCCTGCTGGCTTTGATCACCTGTTGCTTCAGCAGCTGGAAACTCTGGAGCAGACAGGAGCAATGGCCCTGTCAGCAAGGCTGGGAGTGGAGACAGTCCTGCAGGTTTCAGTGAGGCACTGGGAAGAGCACAGCCTCCAGCCACCCCACAAATTGGCTGCACTCAAGCAGCCCCTCAGCAGCCCCAAGCCAAAAGCCAGGCTGCCACAGCCCCTCCCTGCCCCCAGGGCCAGCAGCAGCATCTGCAGGGACACCTTGCAGGCTGCAGGGACATCTGTACAGGCTGCAGGGACACCTGAGCAGGCTGCAGGACTGCTCAGCCCCCCTCACCCCCCTTGAACCTCTCTGGTTCTGCTGCACTCACTCGTGTCTTGGAAATCCACATCGTTGCCGATGTTAGCGTTGCCCAGGCGGTTTGTCATGATCTTGAGCTGCATGATTTGCTGGCGAATGGTCATATCTGGCTTGGTGATGTCCACCTCCACCTCTGGGTTGTTAATCTGGTTAGCCAAGCCATCCCCCATCACTTCAGGCAGGTAACTGGGAAGGAAGGCAGAAGGTTTAGGTGTCTCCCCCTCAGCTCAGCTCACCTCTTCCTACGCACACCAGGGATAATCCAGGCTCTGTGAGCCCCAGAGAGGCTGCAGGCAGTGCCACTGACTGATGGAACAGCGTCTGGAGATGGTGTTTGCTGGGCAGCCCAGCTCTCTGGATGGCCGAGGCATGCTGCCATGGCCAGATCCCAGCAGAGGGGTCTGAGCTTGCAGGAGGTGGCTGGGTGGCCTTGCAGCACCCCTGTCCCAGCATGAGTAGGGACTTCCTGCAGGAAAGGCAGAGGGCTTGCTCTCAGTCTGGTACCAATGGGCCCACAGTGACACTCCCCTATGGAAAACCTCTGTCCATATGGGAGGCTGAGGAGCATTTTAATCCCTGTTTGGTTGAACCCTGTGGAGACTGACACCCTGGGACCACTGAATGGCCCCAGCCCAGTTTGACCAGATAGGCTCCCAGGGAAGCTTAATTAGCTGGGAGCTGTCAGCCAGAGCTGCACTGCTGCCTTCCACAGTGCCATGGCCCTCCTGCTCCTGCAGATCTGGGACACCACTGGCGACAATGTGAAATATGGAAGAACTGAAGGTGTTGACTTCAGGCTGGCAAAGCCAAGCCCAAGAGGACTGTGGAGAGAAGAGGAGAAAGGTGCATGTCCAGCAGCTGCCAATCTTCCCTCAGCCATCCTTTAACCTTGGCTGGGGTAGGAACTGTTTCTGTAGGTGTTTGATGTCATCCAGGTGCCCCCTCTCAGAGGATGCACCATTTCAGAGCAGGTATGGATAGAGGGATGTGTATGCAATTCTCTGCAGCAGCTCTGGAGTTTGTGTGGTAAATCCAGTCCTGCTGCCTTCTGAGCGCATGTGGAATTGCAAAACCGCTTCCTTAGTAGAAAACTACACAGTTATTCCATGATGAGTGCATTTCAATGCTTAACCCTCAACACACAGCAAAATGACACCAGGCTTGACATTCCCAGCTACGAGGTTTTCCAGAAATGCAGCATTTCTATGGACAGGCACAGACTGCTCACGCTGAGCAAGTAGGGCTGGCTGTGATGATGTGTAAGTGCCTTTTCAAACCCTTCCTCTCAGCCCAGATTGGTGCTCCTGGCACTGTGACCCACTCCATACCTGCCCTTGGTCATCCCGTTCCAACATTTGTCATCCGATGCTGAGCTGGCCATTACTTTTTTGCTGCACAGGCTGCTGGGCAGGGTGATCCAGTATGTCTTGAGAGCTGTCAGATTCCCTTTGGCATCTAAAACCTGTAAACAAAGGGGATGCTCATGGCCACAACAACTCTGGGGTGCCCCAGGATGGAGGAAAGTACAAGGATTCTGCATATTTTTTGTTTTATCATCACAAAATCTGTTTTAATGCAAACTAGGATGTATCATCAACCTTCCCCTAAAGACCAGTCATCAACCCAAGTGCCCCAGGCCAAAGGTTACATGCCAAGGACTGTTCCAGTACCACAAGACCAACCAGGAGAAGACCATCAGACTAGGAGCCTCTTCAGGTAAGTCTGGCACCAAATCCCTGGGAAATTGGTTATCAACAACATAGACCCAACCATGTGCAGAGGCAAGAAGACCAGGTCTGCTTGGGTTACAGCAGCACCTGATGATCTGATCTTCAGCCGTGCAGCTCAGCAGCCCCCAGAGCGGCGTGACCCGACCCGCAGGACCCGGGACCAGCTCCAGAGACAAACCCACAAACCCACCAGCATCTCCAGTGCCTGTGCAGAGGATTTGGCTTCTAATGTCACCTTCCCCCGTCTCTTCTTGTCCTCACTACTGGAGCCTTTTGTGCTGATTTTGGGATTTCCACAGCCTTGGAATACCTGAAAAACAAACCAAACTCTCTATCCCATGTTTCGATGCTATTCCTTTAATTATTTAACATTCCACAGTTATGTTTTTTTTTTTCCTTCTTAAGTATGTTTATCCTTCCTATTGCCAAGATTCTCAGAGATTCTGGCTTAGTTTCTAGTGCCAGATGTGTTTTCAGCACATTGTAACTGGTTTTGGTTACCAGTACCAAGCAAAATATTCAGCAGTAACACATGTTTTTGGATGAGTCACCAATATTGATATTAAATTATTTATAGCAATTTTATCTGTTTTTCTTATGACTGGAAAATAAAATCCTGGGAAGAAAAAGATGGGAGTTGCTCACACTCATTACATCAGTGGTGTGGGCTTCAAGACTACAGAGCGTGGGAGCTTCACTGCTGGACAACGTGGGACTATCCCCATGACTCCTGCAATCAACATCCCCACTTGGGAAATCCATGTGCCTCCAACCAGGGCACTGCAAGGACAGCAGATATGCCACAGTCCATGAGGTTGGATGTTTCAAGGGCAAATTAGACAGCAGAACTGATTTATCTGTTATCTTCAGGTACCTTCCATCATCCTAACTACCTGCCCAGGTGGGCTTTGTAGCCAGAGGGCAGCAGAAGCACTTGCAAAGCACAAATCCTCCTAGCTGCCTCTAGGATGAGACGAAGGGTGTCCTGGAAATGCCTGCTTCTCCCAGCCTCTGCATCACCAGTCCAGGCAGCAACACCTCTGCTGCAGATCACCAGGGCTGGGCAGCTGAGCCTCACTGGTGGCAGGAGAGCTCAGAGGACCAGGCTGGACAAAGCATCAGAGGTCAGGAGGGGCTTTGCACTGTCAGTTTGAGTCAGAATACGCCAGCCTTTACAAAGGAAGCCACCTGATTTGAAAAGAGGGCTCCAAGCTTGTTGTGGTTGCCAGGGTGCTGTCAGAAGCTATTGATAAACGTGACTTTGCCTGGTGTCCCCTTAAAGCAGAGGAGGCAGGGCCACAGGCAGAGCTCTGCTGACACAGCTCGTGCCACCTGCTGAACCCGCTAGCTCGTGCATTTTGACAGCCAAGTCCTAACCTGGCCAAGAGTCCCTGGTCCATGTGTCTGAGGGATATTCAGCCCCCAAAGACCCCTCCTGGAGTGCCTGACCTGCTGACCAGATGGATCTGATGACTCCAGCAGTTCAGCACCAAGCCAATTTGTTTGTTCATCAGTCTCGTTCACTCTGTGCAAAAAACCCACCCTGAAAACTGCATGTAGAGCATTTTCAACTTGGTTCTACCAAAACAAAACCTTGGTTTCACTGCTGTATCTTGCTGGCCTATTGCTGGCCTCTTCCCAAGAGATAAAAGTCTGGGGAGGTGTCCAGGACAGTGGCAGCTCCAGCACAGTGTGGTACCAAGGTGAACCTCTTGCCACTCTAAACGTTCAGGTGAGAAATGCAAACTGCTGCTGGAGAAAACACAACTCCAGCAGACTGAGGTGGTCAACAGTTTCCTGAATGAGAGCAAACAGGCAGCCTCTGATAGCTCCTGCTGCCTGAAATCCAAGAGAGCCACAGGCAGAAAGGGAAGTGCAAGGAAGCAGGCAGAGGGCTCCGTGCTGCCCCGAACACAAGGCTTGGTACCACAAGTGCTTCTTTAGAGCTTCACCCAGATCCCAGCACAGCCTGTGACTGAGGGTGGCACTGGGGCCAAGGGCCACTCCTGGCTCCTCTCAAAGAAGGCATTCCGTGGGGAGGAGTGCATTCTGTGCAGGTGGCTGGGGTGCAGCTGCAGAGAGAGCCAGAGGCTGTGAACTGCCCACCCTCTGCATAACAAAGGGCATAGGGACCTGTGGCAGCAGCCAGGTGACCAGACACTGAGAGAGCTGGGTGAGACTTTTGCATGCTTGGAGGGGAGGGGATAAAAGGCATGGGGTTCCTTTGTTGTCCTCAGAGGCACCAGCTCAAGCCTTTTTTGTGTTACTGTGCTGTGAATAAATTGCTTTATGGAAGGAGAGATCTGCCGTGGGAAACCTGGGATGGAACCAGCAAGGAGACCTGGTCTGGCTGTGTGAGTGGGGTGTGCAGGAGTCAAGCAGGGACCTGGGGGTTGTGACCTGCCACTCCCAGGGGCTGCAGTGACACCATGGTGGTGGGAGTGTGGCTGCCAGAGTGCCTCCTGACTGGCCAGACTGGGAAGTTACCTTAACAGCAGTGCCCTTGGCCCGGGTCATGTCCTTGGCTCTGAGATGGCCAGGACTGGCCTGGGACAGTCCTGAACTCAGCTGACAACAACATCCTTCATCTGATGGCTTTGACATGCTCAAAAACAGAGCTCAGAGCTTTGCAGCTCCTGCCCTCTGCTAGCTGTGCCACCAGCAGAGTGCTCCATTCACCTGGTCACCAAGTCATACTGAGGAGCTTATCAAACATGTTTGGTTGTTCCAATCAAACACCAGTTAGACTGTTTAGCCCCTTTCATTTCACCAGATTTACTGTATTCCCCATGGAAACACCCATCTTTGCAGATGATGCTATATTTTCCCACACCATGGATTTGCCTTTATGCGGAAAGCCTCAGTCTCACCTAAGGAGGGAAGAAAGAACCTTCCTGCCTTTCATGTCAGAAAAAAAACCTAACCCAGTACTTGGAGGCACATGGCTGTTAGTGCTTTGATGTGTGCCAGTGAATTCCTGTTTGCCAAGCAACACTTCTGGCCCTTCCCTTATCCAAAACCCAGTTAGGACCTGTCCCAGTTCTTTCATCTGCATCTCTGCCCTGACTGTGGGATAGCTGCAGGACCTGGGGAGTGTCTGGGCAAAAGACAGGAGCCCTGGAGGGCTGATTTTGTTCCCAAAGCTTCTCTTACCTGCAGCTACAGAGGTGACTGTGGTTAAGTGGATAAATATACTAAAAATAGAAGACCAACAGAAGAGACTTTCATGATACATACTTCTTGGGAGACAGGTGAGCCTCAGGAGAGCCTGGTTTGTACTCTCCAGATGGACTGCCAGATTGCAGCTCTGTCTCATGGTACAACCTGATAGCCCAGTGCTTCCACTGCAGAAGATCCCCTCGAGGCAGGTTAAAGCAGCTGCCTCCTGTCACTGGGGACTGTGCACTTTGTGCAAATGCCTCAGCTCAGCCAAAACATCTCAAAACTCTTCAGCACAGAGGGCCCTGACAGCAAATGGCACATATCCCCCCCATCACTGTGTATGCAGTTCCACCTCCTGTGCCTGTACCCAAAGGAGGCTGGCTGGATGTGGCAGGGAGCAGTATTTGGAAACACCTGCAAAGGTTTTTGCCCGTGTCAGATGGGTGGTAGGAAACCAAGGTAATTAATAATTAAAAGACTGGGCATTTGCCCTCTTTCACTCTTCATCTCTCCCAGTTCAGCTGAAGAGTGAGCACAAAAGAACATCTGGTCCTTGCACATGATGTGTCCTCAGGCAGCCCCAGGCACATGCTCCTACCTTGCTGGTGATTGAATCTTTGTTTTCCTGCAGGTTGGAGATGGCTTCAGCGATCCTCATGTGGATAGTGCCTATCACAGTGTCCACGTTGTAGGGTCCGTCAATCCGATCGGCCACCCCGATCAGGGAGTCTGGAGAACAAGGAGGGACAGCTCTCATCATCACTCTGGGCAAGCCAAGGCAAAGATCAGCTCATGCTGGGTGGGAGAAGCTGCTGGGCCCTTGGCAGGTCTCCTTGTTGGGAGACATCTCTCTATTTTCACCACTGCCCAGGTGCACCCTTGTTTTCCTTACTCTTTGTAGGTAAAGCCACTCTCTGTGGCAAAGGAACCTCCTGCAAATGGTAAATACACTTTGGGCAGTGTTCACCCAAAGTAACCAAAATTCCCCTGGGAGATACAGAAAGGAAAACCAGAAAACTGGTGCAGAATTATTAAGAAACACACAGCAATACTCGGCCCTCTCCCTCCTAATTCAGTGCATGTCTTCAGCAAAGCATTGCAGCCAGAAGAAAGTGGGAGAATTGGGGTCAATAAGGTGCCAGAGATAGTGGATGTGGGAAATAGTTTCTGTGGCAGTGAAGGAGTGAGAAAAGCAGTAATTCTTCTCACCTTCACCTCTGGAAGGACAACAGCCAGGGAGATATCAGGCTATACAGGTACACAAGCAGACCAGTATGCCCACAGGTAACTGGTAAACAGGACAGGGAGTGACTGAGGGCTGCCTCAGCTCTCAGCTCCTCTTGGAAAGCTCTGATGCCCAAGCACCCCCACCTGGCCTGGAAGTTCCTGCTTGAATGGCTGCTTTTGAACTGTGCTTGGCTTATAAAGAATTACCAATCTCTATCTACCCCCAGAGACAATTCTCAACACTCCAGTTGGGTCTGAAGCAAGGACAGCCTATATGCTCTCAATATAAGGGAGTAAATTTTGGTAACTTTTTTTTTTGTATTCTGGGAAATAAAATCTTCTGTAACACTGAAGAGCTTGCAGTTTAATTTTGCTGCCACTCAGGGGTTGTGGTGTCATCTTTGAGACTGTATATTTCAGACAAATAGTGCCTTGCAGAGGCACTAATCTTGAGATACAGACATTTAAATCAAAGGTTGCACCCCTAAATAGTGATAAATTATATTTGAACCACTTACTATAAAAATCCCCCTTAATTTGACCTGCCCTAATTTGTCAAACTGAAAGAGTAACTCTGTATTTAGGGTAACAAAATTGTCTCTGGCTACACAGAAGGGCCTGGAGAAGGGTGAAGGAAGGACACCACCAGTGAACTGCTGCCTTCGACTCCACGATTTGCTCCTGTCCTTGATCAGTTTGTGACCTCCGACACTGAAATGTAAAACTGCAATTTGAAAGAAGCTTCTATTTCCCCCTAGCTGTCACCCCTTGACAGTGTCTCTTGGGAAGAGGAAGCCAGAATAAATGCAAAATGCACATGGAACTGCTTCCCTGTCAATCAAGGAAAGTTGTACAGTGGTGTTTCAGGAAAGAGGCTGTCATCCTGCCAGGAGAGAGTGACAGGAACAGTTGGCTGGTTCTGGTCAGAAAGGCCAAAGGGCCACCAAACCCCTGGGGAAGGGACAATTCTCCCTCTCCTTTGCAGCAGGCTCCCCGTTGCTCCCACAGAGCATTTCCAGTTAGCTGTGGCACAGCTGGCCTGGGCACCTCTCCAGGCAGCGCCCCAGCCTCACTGTGCTCTGCTTCCCCAGCCATGCTGCAGTGTCCCTGAGAGCCAGGTGACACTCCTTGACTTCGCTGGGGCTTTTGTTCTTAATGCCAACTCCCAGCCAGCCCGGGGGCTTGCAGATGGTGCTGAGCTGCAGCTTTGCTGGTCAGGTAGCAGCTGCCAAGGCAAGGGAAAACAAAGCCAAGCCCAAGGGCATCTCCTTTGGTGCTGCCCTCCGTGAGCCCAAACACCAAGGCTCCCTCAGGTCTCACATCACTCCAGCTGTGCAGGTACATTGTGAGAAAGAGAGAAGAGCTTACTGGGTGATGCTGTGTGGGCACAAGGAGGATTGAGAGCTTCACCACTGCAAACAACCTCCCTTGAGCTTCCCACCGTCCTCTTTACTTGCCAAACATAGCCTCAGGGAGTTCAAGGGTGAGAGGCAGCTGTGCTGCAGCAGGGAAAGGCCATCTTACCCATCAGGTACTTCCACTCGGTGCTGAGGTCGGCCTGGTTGGCCAGGCAGCCCTTCACGACGTTCAGGCAGTAGTTGTTGCACGGCTTCACGCTGGCCATGCCCCGGCAGTGCGGGCAGTACATCAGCTTCATGATGGCACGGGTGCACTCGTGGCTCAGGGACACCTGGGGGGACAGGGCAGAGTCAGGCACAGACTGCTCAGGGGGATGGGGGTGACCTCCACCCTTCCCTGGGCTGAAGAAGCTGGCTGTGATCTGAGAGGCAGCACAGACCCCTGGGTACATGGACCAGCAAAAGCCACTTCCCCTCTCTCTGCCCCTCCTTCCCCCGCTCTCCCTCCCTGCTGGTGGGACAGGACCTCTGGAGCAGCTGCTAGTTCCTCAGGCTGTGTTTGAACCCAGGCTTCTGGGAAAAACCTGTGAGCACCATCCTCCTTCCAGCCAGGCCTTGTGGCCACAAGGACTTCTCAGGCTGTCCACCAGCTGTAACCTGGACCCTGGCATGGTGCATGTGTGCCCCTAGAGCCTCTGCCATCAGAACCATCACCTTCTGCAAGGGTCTGCTGCCACTGTCCTGCAGACATGGGTGTCCCACACAAACTGCACCTCCAGCTTCCTTGGGGGGATGCACACTGGGACCCTGGACACAGAACCTTCTCAGCTGGCATCTTTGGAAAGGAGAATAGTCTTGGGGGAAGACTTGCACAATTCCAAAATGATGGACAATAGAGAGCACTTGACACTGGGAAGTGACTGCTCTCTGGGAGCGCTTCAGGAACCACAGGCAGACCTGGGCCAAGCCACACTGTGGCAGCAGCTCACAGGCCCTGCACGTGCACCTGCTCTTTGCAGGACTCTGGAGGGGGCTTTGCCACCTTTAATTAAACCACCCTGGTCCTGCAAGCGCAGAGCCAGCGCAGGGGCAGAGCCCAGAGAGCAGGGCCACAGCCTCAGCAGCACAGCAGTGCCCCCCCAGCCCATCAGTCAGTGTCCCCCCAGCTGCCATGGGCAAGGGCTGGCAGTGCACTGAGGGGTGAATAACAGCCTGGCAGACCCTACAGGGATGCTGGCAAAGCTCCACATTCCCCTGTCTTGTTCTTTTCTCTTTTGTGGTCATTTTCTGTCTTTGCTTAGATCCATTTGTAATTCCCTTGTAAATCTTTGAAAATCATTTACAAAAGAGAAAATGAATGTCTGTATGAAATCTCCCTTGGTTTCAGATACTTGACACTCACAAAGAGCCCAGAGGGGAGAAAAGTGACAGAAGGGCCAAATCTTGAAAGGAAAAATCCCTGGGCCCCCAGCTGCAATGCTGAGAACTCTCTTTACTACTTGTGAAAAATACTTTGAATGTGGCCTTCTGGGGGACTCCAGAAGGATTCAGTTCTGAGGTACCCTTGGGAGAATGTGAACATGCTGAGCCCAGTACCAGAGGCTGTATCAGAGAAAATCCCTAAGCTTCCCCCCTCCTGATACTGCCTGTGTGGTAGCTCCTTGTGTCCCGTAAACCTTGGAAAACAGATGCTGGACGGAGCTGAGGCATCATTGGGCAGGAACAAATTAAAATAACCTTGTGAGAACCTTCTTCAGGATGAGGACAAAAATTTTAAGTTTCAGAAAGAGAACCCAAACAGAGCCTACTTCCCTGGCCCGGCAGCCCAAAGAGGCCCTGAGGTGACTGTGGATAAACCTGGCTAGAGGGGCTGAGCCTGGCAGGAACCCCCCACACTCCAAAAAGCTTCCCTCAGCTTCCTGGGCCAGCTCTGGGTCCCTGTCCTGGACAACTCCTGCAGGCAGAGCCGGCTGCCATGTGGCTGTGCCGCCAGGAGATGGAGGCTCTGTCCTGCTGCACCGCACAGACACGGCGCGCTTCAGCACAGGAGCAACAGTGCCACCACCGCTGCCTCAGCGGCGCAACAAAGCCCAGGACAGGCAAACAAAGGAGCAGCTTATTTTCACCTCAGGGTTTAAATAAGGATGGCTGAAAAGACACCAGGTAAGAGCAGGGTGCATGCTAGCACAGGCTGTAGCTCCAGACCTTCTGAAAGCAGAGCACTCACACAAAAAGCAGGGACGCAGAGGGGAAAGGAGCTGTGACCTCCCGTTCCCCAGGCAGAGCAATCACCAGCATGACACGGTGACACTCACAACCCAATCTTGTAGCCTGGCCAGGCCATCAGCTCCTGAACACAACTTGGCCCCTGTGCTGTCCTGGCACAGCCCATCCCTGCTCATCCAGCTGTGGCCATGGGGCACTGCCACCTCCCAGTGCACAAACTGGGACCTGGGGCACTGCTAAGTCCTGAAACGTGAGGCTTTCCACGGCACTGAGGGCAACCAGAGCAGCATTTGCCTCTCCCACCTACATCCCTGGCGGCACTGCACAGACTTTTGGAGCGGAGGGAGCTGAAATGCTCTTTGCATTTGAAAACGGGAACACAGCTTTGCCTGCAGGAAGCACCCCTGAGGTGGTGTGGGCCAGCCCCCCAGGCAGAGAGGACAGCCATCAGCAAGGACAAAAAGCTGCTGATACCCTGCCAGAGCCCATGGGAGGCACTGAAAGAGGCAAGAGACAGATTTTGGCTTAGAAAAGTATCTCCAAGGCCCCGTGCTGCAGAAAGCTGCCTTCTGTCCTCCTCCCCATGCCACTGCCACCAGTCACACTGCCATCAGCCACACCACCCACGTCCATGCCCCTGCAGCTCCTCTGGGATGCTGCCACCTGCCCTGGAGCAGTGGGTGCAGGCAACGACGGCGCCTGAGGCTCAGTTTCAACTCCTGAGAGCGTGAGGGGAAAAAAAAAGTACTTCTGCACCTCAGTTCCTGGATGCCAGAGGGTGCACTGGCAGTCTGTCACTCTCACAAGGTGGCTTTGTCTCCTGGAGGACAGTGCAGTGTCCCACTGCCCCAGGAGTGGGAGCCTGGCCCCTGCCCCACAGCCTCTCTCTGAAGAAGAGCAGGTGACCATCCATCACCAGCCATTGCTCTGTTGAATCTGGCAGGTGTCAAGTGTTCAGCCTAATCTCTTGGCAGAAAGGATAAATATTAATTTTTGCAGGTGCAGGACACCACGCTCCACTCCCTTTCCCCAGAGAATGACTCCAGCCTGTCCTGTTGGCAGCAGCAGTCCTTGGGCACAGGCTGCAGAAGTGAACTGAGAAAAAGAAGGATAAGAGAGCAGGGAGAGGAATCACACTGAATATTTTCTCTGTGTTTTGCTTGGCCAGAGCTCAGTTTCTCACTGTTCCACCCAGCCCATGTACTACTGCTCCACACGGGACAGCAGAGAGGGAGGGCTTGGGGCTACCAGAACCCCTCCCAGCCCTGATCCTGCACCTTCCCTTTGGGGCACTTGCAGCATATTAAAGAACAGAGTCCTTCAAACATATCAGAGTGCTCATGGATTGGTTTGCTGATGTTAGCTTCCAGGTTTTTTTCATCAATGCTGTATCCACACAGGGGAATCCCAGCCCCAGCCCCAGTGGGGGGCTAAGCTTCCCTCCCAGGATATGGATCCAACAACACAAGCAGGTGAGCACTGCAGCTGTCCTGCCTCTCTTGGGCACAGCCAGCTCCAGCAGTGCAGTGGGGAGAGGAACTCCTTGGGCTGGAGCTGTGGGGACACCCTCCCTCCCTGGTAGCTCCTTCCAGATGAGCTCTCTCAGTGGGACTGAAGCAGTTTCTCCAGGCTGGCAAAGGCAAGACTGACCTCCACCTGCACACTGAAGCATCTCCACCTCCCAGTGCTTCTGCTCTCACCCCTCAGCCTTCAAAGGAACCTGAAGCATTGAGTTCCCCCCTGCCCAACAGCCAGTGGGTGCCAGGTAAGACCTGCAGGGAGTCCCTCCAGCTTCCCAGCACAGACCTGAAACAACTGATGGATCCATGAGCAACATCCATTCACCACAGGTGGCCTGAGGGCAGGAGCATGAAAAGTCCTGCAGCTGGAGTGAAACCTGACCAAACTGCTCCAGCTTCAACGGATCTGGCACAGCGTGAAGGCGGTACATGGCAATCATTGATTTCTCTAAGTGCCATCAACCTGGCCCAGCCTGTGGCTGGTTCTCCCTTAAGGAGGCTTTAGTGGCACCTATAGTCTTTTCTTAGCTCAGTGACCTAGAAACTGCATTAAGATGTCAAGAGAACATGCACAATACAGGGGAGAAGCCATTTCCCAAGAATCTGAAGAAAAGATCATTATTATTGAGAGATATGGCTTGGAGCCAGGGCACTCATTCAGTTGTCAGAGGTATAAATAAAAATGCAAAATAAAGCTAAGCTCAGCTTAAAAATACATTGATTGTATGTCACTGCTCAGCTCAAATCCACATACTCTATTCTGATCACAGTGACATCCACAGATCTAGTACTTTGAAGTGTAAGCCCAGTGATGAAGTGATAAGGAAAAAATGTTATCTTCTAAGATATGCCCAAAATAGGGGACAAATCTTACCGAGCAATAAATAATTTTAATTAAAACTACTTTACAGCTGGGGATCCAGTACTAGCAATGAGTAATGCAAGGGGAACAGGTGGCTGCCTCATAAAAAGCCCAGTTGCACCACAAGCACTGTGATTTCGAGGAGGCTGCCAGCAGGTCCAGCTCTGTGCTTTTCCATGGCCACTTTCCAAAGCCTCGTGTGCCCATGTTTTGTTGGTGGAGCCACCCAACCAGGTGTGAATGGTTGGGGGCAAAGACCTTTGCAGGCTCTCCTGCCTCCTGCCCTGGTGCTGGAGCTTATCACAGGCTCTGTGAGCTGGGATTTGCTGTGTGACTCCCTGGCACGGTGTTTGCTCAGCAACCAGCACAGAACAGGAGCGTGGGGAGATAATTTGACAGAAAATTGAGAACACATAATTCACTATTCAGAGTGGCATTGGTTTCCTTAATTTTTCCTCCTCCTGAGTAACGCTTAAATCAATTACAGTGAAATTAATGACTTTCACAAGCCATTTGCTGAGAGGATGGGCTGGGGGATTAGGTGCTGACTGGGTTCCTTGCCACCCCCCAGCCAATTTAGAAAACATTCAGTGTGAAAGGCTTTTAACAACAAAAAAAAAAAAGGCTCCTGCCATGTAGTTTATTAACATGCTTTCCAAGCAGAGAATCACAGAAACACAGGAGGCTTGAGGATAACAAGAAGTCACCAACTCTCTCCCTCTGCATTTCAGGAGAGTGAAGTTACCCTTCAGAGCACCTAAACACAACTTTAGAACAACTGCAAACTTTCTGAAGCATAGGGAGGACAAAGTACTTGTAGGTGGGGCGAGTACTCAGCTCTAGTGCATGAGCCACTGCTGCACAGGCACTCTGGGGCCCAGAGACACCTGAGTGCTGACAGCTGGCATGGCCAGGGCTTCAGAGCCCACAGGACACACAGCAGCACTCGGGCCAAAATGGGCTAGATTTCTCCAGAACAGAGGAAAAAAGCTTCCCATCCTTCCTCTGTTCCTATGAAGAACAAATAAAACTTGTGATTTGCATGTTCAGCTCAAGTTACCCATCTTTGGACACCTACAGATGCTCAGAGGTAACAAGAGCATGTCTTCTAGAACCATGGAACACTTCTCCCTCAGCCCCACTGTGGTCTGTTCTGAAGCTCCTACCCAGGTTATGTGCTGATTTTCCAAACAGCATCCACTGATCTACAGGGCTCTTTTTACAGTGTAAGATTTGGTGCAAAAGAGGGGTGCAATTCCTCCTGACCCCAGACCTTGCTGAACCTGCAACACTGGGAGGGATTTTACTCTTCTGAACTGGGACCTTGTTTGAGAGGTCTCACCGAAGAACAGAGAGGGGCAAAGAGGAAAGGCATTTTCTGTCATTACCCTAATGCCTAGGGCTTCAAAAATATTCAAAGCCTCCAAAAATACTCTGAGCCTATGAAGGCATGAAAGAACCATGGAAGTGATGATCTGATTCACAAACAGCTAAAAGCTGCCATACTCTCCTCACTCTAAAAAACATTTCTTTATACAAGTCAATTATTTCCTGAAAAGGTGCCTGGAAGGACCAAAGTGTGGGATGCAGAGAGGAAGGCCTCAGGGAACTGCAGCTGAGGAGGCATTAGTGCTGGGACCAGCTCTGTCACATCCTGTAGTTACAGGGTCAAGCAATGATCCATCCTTTCCATCCCAGCTTCCTGAGAGTTGGAGAAAAGGGGAGTTTTAGGAAGCCACAGGTATCTGGACAATCTTTCCACCAGTGGCAGCACCAAGCTCCAAGCAGAGCAGCACAGAGTGTTTGTGCTGTGCTCAAGCACAGAGCCTGGCTCCGGATGCCTTCCAGGCATGGGACTGACTTCAGGGCCAGTGGCAGAGCTCCTCTGTGCCCAGCAGGAGATGGCCAGCTCCTCTGGCACCCAGAGCCTGCAGCCAAGCTGCAGATGCTGCTTTTGAAGTGCTGGCTGCAAACAAAGGAAAGAAAAAGAAAAAAAAAAAAAAAAAAAAAAAAAAAAAAAAAAAAAAAAAAAAAAAAAAAAAAAGAAGAAAAGAATTATCCGACCCCAAATCCTTTCTCCTTTTGAAGCCTGGCTTAAAAGCAAATGAGAACCTGCAGCCTAGTTGCAATGTGACTGCACTCCTTGGCCTTCAGGGGCCTTTAAGTACATCTGAAAGGCATTTAACACCAATAAAATAAGTTGAGCTCTTGCTGGTATTTTTCCTACCCCCCTTCTCCCCTTGCACATTCTCCCCAGGCTCTGTGAGCCATCTGTGCCTTGCTTCCCAGGGGAAACAGGGTTAGGTAGGGTGGAGAGATTCGGGTGTGGAGAGCGAGGCCAGCCTGGGTGAAAACTCCAGGCTGCTGGAAGCGCTGTCACACACCCCAGACTGTCAGAGGGACAAGGGCAGGGCAGCTGATGGAGACTGAGCTGGTCATCAACACTGCTCATGGAAGTGATGTTCTGTGGGCTCTAGTCCCTCTAAAAACCTTGACCAAGACAGTGAGGGTGGCCTGCAGGGAGCTCTCTGTGCTGTGGTGTTGGTGTTCCCCACACTGCCCATGTCCCTGCCCTGGCTGCTCTCCCATTCCCTTCCTGGCTCTCATCTCCGAGGAGCAGTGCAGACCCAAGGTGGGCACTGGGACCTGTGGTTTTGGTCTGATGTGGGGTTGTTGGGGTGAAACACAACACCTTCAGATGTGTCAGGTATCTGTCAAAATGTACCTGCACTGACTCTCAGGTCTGTTTTCCCAGGCAGAAGGCCTTGCTATCTGAATGGCCATTCTAACCCCCAGAAGCACCAGTTAAACTCAGTGACATCAGACAATTTAGGTTTCCAAACCAAGGGATGCTCTGGAGCCAGCAGGCAGGTGTCAGAGGCAGGGACAGGTGCTGGGCAGCTGGAGGCAGGAGCACCTAGAGCTGCAGACCTCCCCAGGGCTGGGGCTGAACCTGCCTCATGGGCTGAGCCTTTCCTGGCACCCTCGCTTATGGGAATTCTAAAGGCAGGAGAGGGAAGTTCTGCCAGCTGTGAAAAACCCTTTCTGGGGTAGGGTCTAAGGGAAAGCAGGTCAGCTCTTCAAGCCACAGATCAGGCTGTGTGTGCTGGGAAATGCAGGCAGGCATTCAAAGCCACTCCAATTACCCCAAATCCCTCAGCTGGAATCCTACAGTTGGGATAAAGTTGTCAGTGTGGAGAACAGCAGCTACAAAAACAGGTCAAGCAGAGGAGCTGATCCTGCTGGGCCAGCAGTGACGAGTGCTCCTGAGCTTCCTGTGGGATGCCCAGCAACCCAGGAGTGGGCTAAGAAAGCCAGCCTTGCTCTCTTTTAGAGCAAACCAGCACTCAGAGGAGAGGTTTGTGTTTCACAGGGGAGCTGGCCAGCTCTGTGATCAGAGCTATCTGCACTGTGGCCATTTCCTATTGGGCAACATTTCACTTTTACAGTCTCCCCATGGAGGGACCCTCAAATATTATGATCAAAACCCCGAAGGGCTGTGATGTTCTTTGCACCTCCATGTGTGTACTGGAAATCTGCTCCATTCACTGGGCAGTCAGTGCCAGTTTCTCTGGTGACAGGAGTGGGAGCTGCAGGTGTGCCCAGCCCTTGGCTGGTGCAGGGGAGCTGCTGTGGGGAGCACACCCTGCTCCCTCCACCACATGGTCAGCAGCTGCCTTGTGCATGTTTATGCCAGCCCTGATGTAATTAGCACCTTGACGTGTGTTAAATGAACCAAGCTTTTCAATTTTTCAGAGTGAAACTCTAAAAGAAACAGCTGCAGGGCTGACAGAAATATGATTCTTTCAAAGTCTAATGAATTGTATAATCACTTCAGTCATTATTTTGCATCTTCCTTCCATAAATGCACAGCCACGAGTCCTTGGAGCACGGTGAGGTTTAAGCCTCACCAAGCCCATCATTCAAGATCCATCAAGTTCCCAAACCTGTCAGGATGAGGGGCAAGCAGGGCACAGGCACAGTGCTGGGGGATAGCTTTGCTGGGGTCTGGTGACAGAGAAAGGATACAGAAAATGCCAGCACAGTTCAGAGCCCCTCTTGCTGTCACCCTACTGTGTTCAGCGCTCGCTGCGGGAGGGACGTGGAGGACGGGGGCTGATGCCAAATCCGTGCCCTTCATGCTCCAGCACACCAGAGCTGCTGTTGGGCCTGAGGCCAGACAGACTGCCTGGGTCCAGCCCTGACAGCCCAGCAGCCAAATGGCCATTCTGCAGACTCAGGGAAAAAAAAAAAAAGGCTAGGGTAATTGAGGCAAACTGGGGCATCAAAACAGGGAGGAGCATTGCTCCCATCTCCCTCCAGGCAGTGGTGAGCGCACCTGGAGAGGGCAGGGACAATGGCTCCAGAGGCAGCACCCAGACCTAACTGGGAGGATCTATGTCTTTAGACTCCTGTCTAGTACCTAACTGCCTTCACATATTAAAATGAGAGAGATTCACATAGACAGACAGACTGCTGTCATGTCCTCTCCCTCTAGAGGAAAATACTGCAAGCCAACACCTGCCAACAACTATTCCACACACTCCCTGCTCTGTTCATTTACAACAGGTATTTCCAGCTGGTACAATTTTCAATCCTTTGAAAACCAGATTCAATTGACTTTTAACCACCAGGTAAATATAGGAGACATATATCTACTTTCCTGCATTATTTCTATTCTATTCAGAACACCTATGGGTTTTTATCCCTGAAGGGTTGTGATTGAAACATAATAAGGGATAGAAATACTGAAAAGTAATATGTGAAATACATAAGGATGTATTCAAGACTGCATGCTTCTCATTCAGCTTGATTTGAATCTATCCAAACAAATTCCAATGTTATTACAAAATTCCCTCCCCAGCTTTACATGCAGCAGTGCTGGAAAGGAGCAGTGGTGTGTGGGGGGCTGCAGGAGCTGCTGTACCAAGGTGTTTAAAGCAAGAAGGCAGCTGGTGGCAGGGTGATGATCCAGGGAGCACAGCCAGCTCAGGGAAAGGGATATTAAGCTCCTGGGTTTGCAGGAGGAATTGAGCTGACTGGAACTTAGATCTAAAATGGTTTCAGCCATGCAATCTCACATACACACTGCCAGGGACAGTCGACGGGCAAGAAAACATGAGGCACTTCACAGAGGTGACACTTCCCTTGGGAAGGAAGGGCAGGTCCCAGCATCCTTCAAGGTCACCCAGTCGTGGGCAGGTCTGGGCAGCCATGCCAGAGGCTACAAGGGCAGAAGGCAGCCAGCACAGGAGCTGCTGCAGGACCAGTCCCTGAAGGTCAAGAGCTTATTCCAACCTGCACCCTCAGATTGTTCACAGGAAGGGGTGTCTGCAGCACTGCAGGTTCCCATCCTGGGCCTTCAGTCCTCCTTGCCCTCCTCCCCAGCACAGCCCGTCCTGCAAAGGCTCCCTGGGGCATTCTGCACCTTGTGGATTGCTGCTGAGTCTGCGGCACCACAAACCTTCAGCACAGGCACTGACCAGCTCATTTTTGGAAAGCCTCACCAGTGGTTTGCAACAACAGGAAGGAAAACCAAGGAAAAGCCCAGGCTGCTCCAGCAGCTGCTGTTGGTAGCTGGCTGTGATGAGCTGCACCCCTGCACCCTCCCACCTCCACTCCTGCTGCTGACACCAGCACCTGTGGGACCTGCTGCTCCCTGCTGCCACGTGGAAACTCTGCAGGACACAAACCCACACATCTCTGCCATGCAAAACCTGCACAGCCCCAAAGCCTGGGCTGGGATAACACCCAGGGACAAGGAAATAAATGTGGGGATATGAGGGTATTGTCACTCGACACTGCCACGGAACAACACTCTCATAGCATCTACTTACAAACACTAACACTGTCTTCTCAGGATCAAGAGGAAGCTGATTCAGATAAATGCTTAGTACTTTTACAGAAGTGAAATCCTTTAAATGAAATAACATGTTATTTAGGGCTGTGTGTACTTGCTGCTGATGCTCTCAAAAAAGATCAGCCACTGGAAGGATGGAGATGTCCCACCAGAGTTCACTGCTCTTGAGATGCTTTAGCACAGTGGTTTCATGGGTGGGAGAAGATTTTATCTTAATTTAATTCAGTAAGATCAATTTTATACCTACTCCACCAGAAAAGCAAGTGAAACCTGAAAGACAGAAGTCAAATATGTCCTTTCAACCTGTGGAAAAAAATGGGTATGAAAAATGGCTGCAATCTTAAAGAACATGAGGACCATACTGTCTTTGTTATGTTATTGACTTGTTGGAAATGCAAAGCATGTTTAGATAAACATTATTTTCCATATGTCCTATCAGCCCATTTGCTTAACCATTAAAAACATTTCTAAAAATCTATTTTTAGGATTTTTTAATTGGAATTTGGTTCCCAGACTGACCCACCATGTGTTTAAAAATTACTCATGTGGTAAATAGGAAAGCTGCCATGTACCTTATACTAACAGAAAAGTTGAAAAAAATAAGGCTGAAATATATTGTGAAACACAGTATTAGCTAAATAAAAATGTACTGATAGCTGACTTCAACTTTCATTGGTAAAATGAAATACAGGATTTAGTGAAAAAGCTTATAAAGAATGTCACTGCATTTTGTTTCAAACTCAAATGAGAATCATCCATAAGAGCATCTACTGAGAAAAGGAAATGCAAACAGCTATTAAAATCGATTATTTGAGTGTTTCTTGCTTACGTAGCTGGTGTTGCTTCACATCAATCTCCACTACCTTGAGAAAACTTAAAATTTAGAAACAAGAACCAATGAAGACCCACCAAAGGAAAGACTGTCATAATAACTCATTTTCTGACTGATGAGCAAAATTAATTTCAAATCACTTCCTCTCGCTGCCTTTGGAAATGGAACATGATGTGTCTGCTCTCTGTGCTCTGCCTGCCAGCCACAGGCTGCCAGGGCTGCAAGGGGACTTGGAGGACTCTGGGACTTTGGCATGCACAGGGCAGCTCTCCTGACTGCCCATGGATTCAGAAATGCAGCACAGACCTGGGCAGCCTCCCTGCCCTTCCCAGTGTCCTGTCTGTCCCTGTCCCCATGGCACTCTGTGCAGAACTGACCCAAGGGGGATGAGCAGTGTGAGCAGCACGTGACAAACCCAGCCAGGGTCACAGCCACTGCTGTCTGTCACACTGCATCTCCCTCAGGGTATTCTGCTTGTGTTTATCAAGGGTTACGTCTCAGCCCTTGCCATTCCTTCTGTCTCAGCTTTGCTCCCCCAGTCCTGCAGTATCCCAGTTCACTTCCACCACATCTTTGCCAGGAGCGTGCACAGCAACTGCTCACAGCAGGGAGGGAGGGTCTCTGGGCAGCAGTGAGGGAGGACTCTGGGCAGCAGGGAGGGAAGATTCCTGGGCAGCAGCTGGCAGGCAGCAACTCCACCAGCACAAGGCCCTCTCCTGCTCACAGGACGCTCAGAGCTGGAGCAAATGCTGGTTTTGGGCAGCTGCCAATCTCACAGCCAACAAACAGGATCCTGAACAGAACTGGGATATTTGTTCTCTCTCACCATGTCACACAGCATCCCTGGGGGAGCTCCTTCTTCAAGTGCCCTGCACTAGGGATTTTGTGGCTGCTGCCATTTTGGTGGCTGCTACCTCATGCCAGCGATGAAAAACACACCTGGCATTGTGCAACTTAGATGAAAGCCTGCAATTTGTACTGCAAGCACAGCTACAGGAACACAGAACCTGCACATGGACACAGAGGTGCTGACCCCCCCCACCCCCAGGCATGGTCCATGGTAACCCCTTGCTCTGTGTCAGGGCAGGGTGCCTGTCTGCACATCCATCCTCACCTGCCAGAGAGCCACTCCAAGCCCAGCCCGGGTCCCAGCCCAGATGGCAGCACTGCCACTGCTGTGTCAGGCCAGGTTGGTGGCAGCAACCACCAATCAGAAGTTTTAGGACTTGGTGTCAGAGCCTGCAGTGTGTCAGGGTGACTTTGCCTTGAAAGCTTGGATGGCAGTAAAAATGAAAAATGGTTTTGCCATTTTCTCCCCATCTGCCCTCAAGCTATTTATGCCCAGCAGGACACACAGGGGTTGCTCCCACACGTGGCTCCTCTTCCTATCGCTGCCAGCCATTGGCCAAGGGCTGCCTGAAGCTGTGGCTTCCTCTGAGATCAGGGCAGCTGAAAGCTGGGGAAGAAACACCCTTTGGGCACACTGGAGAGGCAGCAGGGATTAAAGAAATCTCATGAAATCCATGCCTGTAGCTCATTCAGGGAGGCTCTCTCCCACTTAAAGACAGCCAGGAGCTCTGGCAAACAGCATCAGCCCTTCTCTGGAGTGCCCAGTAACGCTGCCTCTGCACAAGGACCTGAGAGAGGGGATACACTGAACTGGAAGTGTCCAAGAAGCTGAAACCAGGAGGGGTTTAGTAGAAATCCGTAGTTTTTCTGGGATTTGCAAATAAATAAAATCAATTTTTTCCCCGAAGTCCAAAGCTAGCTAATTTATTTCTAAGTGTTTATTTCAACAGGCTTCTTCAGTCTTCCTGACCAAAATATTCACCAGTGCTCTATATGAAATTCCAACTCAAAAAGATAGTTTTAAAGACTGCTTCTACCAGCTGACAGGAAAGCTGAATTCCAGTTTCTGACCTTCTTCTGATGTCATAAGTATAGAGCAACATGAAAAGTGACTAGAACCAAGGCACCAGTTGTGGGCTGAGTCAAGCACTTGACATCCATTTGTCACAACTGTAAATCCACAACTAAGAAATGGGTAAAGAAGACAGGGAAAATAAGCCACTTTTGGTCCTCATAACAAAATCAGCTCCCAAGAAGGTTGTGCTGAGGTTTTCTGACTCAGTTCATGCAACAGCAACACACTGGGCTAACTGCAATGCCAGGGAGGGCTCCAGTGAGAGAGGAATGGTTGGAACCCTCCTAGAAAACCCCTCATCCTCAAGGAATGGAATGGGGGAAGCTGAGGAAAAAAGAGGATCTGTGACTTGTCATGTTCCCCACATCCTGTTTGATAAGTGATGCCCAAGAGAAGTAAAACTCAGAAAGGGGGGACCAGAATCAAAATCCAGTGGGTCAGAAGCCTAAATGAAGACGGGGGAAAAATCTGCATGTTGGTATCTCAGGTGCTTCCCTTTGGCTGATACCATGCCTGCAGTTGCTCTGCCAGCCTGTTTTACCCACCCATCTCAGCTACAGGCAGGATCATGCCCATTGAGCTGGAAATCTTTGCCATTCAGAGGATTTATGAAAAGTATTTTGCTTTTGTCCCCCTGAAATTACATCATTCTCCTCTTTTATCTGTCATAAGTGTCAGCAGAGTGTGATGTTAATGAGATGTACAAAGGCTTTTGGGTAGCTGAGCAGTTTTATAGTCCCACATTGATAAATTAAAGCATTTGTCACTGTTACCACGTTAATGTTTCTTCCTGAGATCAAAGTCTGGATTTGCTGCATTAAGTGGGACCGTCCTCTGCTCCACATCATCACACGTTACCTTCCAAGGAGATGAATTGTGGTTCTGCATTTTTACATTCACAGTTTAATCACACCCTGATTCTCACACCTGCTGATTCCCATCTCCACATGAGGTATGCAAGCCTTATTTTTGTTATGGATTTTCTCCTTACTACCTGTGTGAAAAGCCTGACTATCTTGTTTCAGGACAATCACTTTCTTCTGGCTCTGAAAGGCTGCTTCTGCAGTAAAGAATACAGACAATTTCCTTCCTTCTGGAACCCTGGATTCAGTCATATTAATTTACATTTATATAGCACCTTTCATCCCTGACGATCCCAATGTACTTTACAAACTCCCCCTCTCTGTACACAGAAGCTGTACAAATAGACAGGCTACATAAACAGACACAGGATCCCAATGCCAGCCTCTGAAACACATCCCTCTGCCTGTATTCCCAGCACACTTGTGGCCATCCAGCTCTGCAGCATGTCTCCATCAAGGAGGAAAACACAGCAGTGTGATTTAGAGGCATGTCAGGAAGCACGAGGGATCTGGGCAAGCAGCAGAATGGCTTCACAGCCCGGCTCAGTGACATCTCTGCTGCACAGGTTAAAATGAGGCAAAAGCTGATTTGGGGTGAGTTACATCTCACGGCCTCAGTGCTGCCAGCAGTGCCTGTAGAAGTCCAGGTTTGCTGCTCCTACTGATGGTAACCCTTGAGCAGTTTATTTTTTAAAATTGGAAAGCATCTGCTTGCAATGAAAACAAGGGGAAATAAACCCCCCTCCCAACAGCGGTTGGGTGGCTGCAGCCAATGTGAGGATGGAGGAGAAGGGAGAACCCAGCATACCTGAGACACCTTTCTGACCACGTCGCTGCCCACCAGGAAGCCCTGTGCGTAGGAGCGCGCTGCGATGAAGGCTCGCGTTGCCTTCACCTTCAGGTCCCTGGGCACCTCCCCAAAGGGCTTGTGCTGCTCGGCGTGTTTGACCATGCAGTCCAGGTACTCGTCTGTGATGTGGTACTGGGGATTCAGCAGCTTGAAGAGCCTCTCCAGCAGCCGTGTCCAGAACTCGTTGAGGGCCTCTTCCAAGTTGATGTTGGAGCTGCGGTAGTAGCGGCGCAGCTCGCTGTACAAGTCCTTGAACACCTTCACGTTTTGAGTGTACAATTCTCCGTACAGGCTTGGAAAGGCATCATAAAGGGCCTTTTCTGACTTGTTCAACAAATCCTGGAAATAACCTGAAAGTGAGAAAAAGGAGAGGTGATGTATCAGTCAGACAAGCTGGAATCCAACAGGCTGTGTCATTGGGCAGCACAACTGAGTACCCTGAGAAAAGAGAAGGGCCCTAACAGAGCTTTTCCTCCAACCAACATTACCCACACTCTCAGGTCTGAGCCTTAGCCCTGAAGACAGAAGGAGGAACCCCCCCCTGTCCCTTCATGCTGGAGAACCTGGTCTGGGCCTCTCCAGCTCTTCTGGCAGCCTCACCTGGAAGCAAAGCTGGAGCTCTTTTCTGAATCCTCAAGGTGTCACAGTGTCACTCATAAGTTTTCTTCAGAACTGGCATTGCATTGCTTACACAAACCCTAAGCTGCCACATGCTATTTCCAAAGCCCTGGTGAGATGAAGCAGGGCTGCCAGCACGGTGCCAGCCCTGCCCAGGGACATCCCTGGTGGTGGCAGCCAGGCTGGCTCTGGGCACAGCCAGAGTCCAGGTGCATGTCAGGAACAGGCACATCTTCCTGGGGACCCCAAGGCAGGGCTGCACCCCAGTGCTTTTTAAACGAGGCCAACCTTATCTGGCCTTCTCAAAATCTGGGCTTCTCATCCCATTTGCTTACTTGCGTGTGCATCCTGCTTTTGTTCCAGCATAAATAACAGAGTGCTTTTACACTCATGGTTCAGAGGTCTCAGATGTGACAGAAATGTGACTCTCTTACCCATAGCAGGGTAAGAATGACAGATTTGACTCCTCCCTTACCAACATCTTTAGGTATTTCCATCATCTCAACTGCCAGATACCTTCAGGCTGAGACTGCACAGTAGGGAACTCATAGCAGGATTGGCCTGATCCAATTAATAGATTTACATAAGCAACTTTAATCATCATTGAAGTCAGTGAGAGGAAAAATAATTTAAATAATAATTTAAATTTCAATTACACTTGTACTTTTAGGGTCTTTTTGAAGCAAACCTGATTAAACTATTCTTTAAATCTAAATTACTATTATTTTTTTTTGGTGATGAGTGATAAGCTCTAGTTGGAAAGAAACTGTTATTCAATTAAAACCAAACAGCATGTATTTAGGTATAAAAATTAACTTCACAGTGCTAGACATATAAGAAGAGAAGCCCCTGAAAAATGCATACTGCATGTACAAAGCTTTACCAAACAAAGTATTTTTTGAGGGAATGGCACTGACTACAATAAAAGACCTCTAAAATTGTAGAACTAGAAAAGCTCAGATCCATAAATCTTGCTTATATTTACAGACTGAGACAGGCCATACAAGCTTTCCTATATTAATAATCTCTCACTGGTTTCTCAGATTTGAATGAAGATAAAACTTAACAGGTGAATCAACCAAGTGAAAAGAACCCTCTACATCTGCACCACTAAACCTCAGTATTAGGTTGCTAATACTGAAAACTCCTGTGCTATTTTAACAAAGCTACATTGAGCATTAATAGCCTGGCTTTCTCCAGCCACTATCATGTGCTGCTTAATAAATTAAAATTTGACCTAAGAGATTTTTGTTTTTAAAAGATTGTGAGCAAACTAGGTCTTAGCAGAAGTCTGGTTTAATTACTTATGCAGAAGTAGAAAGTAAAAATCTGCTATCTGGAATGTTGAATAAAAACTGGTTTTCAAATGTAATTTGGGAAGAAATTTATTCTTATTCAACATGACTGGGTTGGAAGTTTTTATCTTCAACCATTTTTATTTGGATCCCTCCATCTCTCAAATGACTGATCATGCACCTTCCCCACTAAAACTGGATTTCTCCCTACAGACGCCAGGTGCCAGGGCATCAAAGTCACCTATGACCTTGCAATGGGGGTTCTCAATAGGGAGAAAAGACAAAAACTGATCCCACCAGATTAATAAAAAGAGATGCTGCACTCACCTGCAACAGAAACGAAAAATAAAGTTTCTCTGATGCTGATGAGGTGTCTACAAGCTCTTTCCTACCTTAATGTATCACTCCAAACACTGCAGGCTGCCCATTCACAGGTTAATTAAACTGAGCTCAAACTCCCTTCCTTGTATAATCAGTGTTCTTTTCTGTGTGACAGGAGACATGAACTGAACAATTTGCTCAGCAATTGAGGTAGGTGTGCAGCTTTCCACTCACCGTCAGGAGGAAGAAAACACCAACAAACACAGCCCAATTTGTCAATTCAAGGCAAAATTACTTTCTTTGTTTTGCTACAAGAGAAACAAGATATATATTTCCCTGTCAAAAAAATTGGAGACTGCTCTCAAAAAAGTCAGAGCTAATTAAGGGCTGATGAACTGTTACTTCTCACCCAAGTGCGGGAACACTGATTACAGCCAATTCATCTGTGGCTGGTTCTCACAAAGTTCTTCTAGATTTCACACACTGAGGGAAAAAAATCTACACTAGCCAAGGAAAATTAATTAGCAATTAAGTCTACACGTGTTTGTGATGAATGGCTGACCTGGCAGGGAATTTAAATGCCCATTTTGCAGCATCAGAAGGTACCACAAAGTGAGGTTTGTCAAGAGGGATGCCAAATTCCCTGTTCCTCAGTACAGTGTCAGCTGAGATCTTCCAGTAACACTGTATCCTCTCCTTAACACCCTACCCGCTGATGTCCAACCTTTTAATGAGTTTAGACATATATCACAGATGAAGAATATGCAGGGCCTTGGGATAAGACAACCTGCTGAGGCACAGTTCAGGCTCCTGCCATTTACCTTGATTTCAGGTAGAAGGGATTATTTATTTGAGGGGGAGCAGCCCATTATCTGCAGCCATGGAGGGTGGGGAACTCTCAGGTAATGGGGTGCTCCAAGTGTCCAATAAGGCAGCTGTCCCACTGTTTCTATCAGGAGTTATCAGTAACAGGGCCAGCAGGTCCCTTTGGATGTACCAGCTCCCACTTGGTCACCACTGCTGGGTCTGCCCTGGCCCCTAGAGCACCATTGGAGTGTTCAGCTCAGGAAGGGCATGAGCACATGGAGAAGCTTCACCCAGGTCACAGCTGGACACAGCCCCGAGCCCCTCAGCTCTGCTGCTGCCACTTTCTCTGTGCCAGCAGCAGGCTCAAGCCATGAACTGCACTCAGGCACTGCAGGACAGGGCTTTGTCACCTTGTGAAAGTCTGGGATGGAGGGAAAGGGCTCACAAGGAGCCCGTGCTGCAGCTATAAAGCCCTTCTGGCTCCAGGAGGTACCACTGCCCTCCCATCCCTGGGGGCAGCAGCACAGCTGAGGTGGCTCTGCAGAGGGTTCTTCCCTCTGAAAGGATGCATTTGCTTCCACTCTGAGTCACAAGAAAGCAGCTACAGATTCTGTGGACCTGTGTTGAAAAACTCATGGCTGTTCTTGGCTTCTGCAAGCCCCAGGAATTTGACAGTACCAGCCAGAGACACCTCCCTGTGAGTCACCTGCTAAATCCATGACTGGCCTTCCCCTCTTTCACAAAGTTTTCCTCAGGAGCCATTGACAGCTGAGTCCTTCCTCACCACTGTCAGCTGAGGGACACAACACTGCCAAGCCCAGCAGGTGCCTTTCAACACCAGTACTTCAGGCAAACCAAACTCAATTTTCCCTAGGCCAATGCAAGGCAGGGCTTCTCAACCAAGGCTGCTCCTACATGAAACATCACCTTTCACACCCTTTTGCTGCAAAGTATTCAAAAGAAAAATAAAATGAAATGGAAGTCTGTTTTATTACCATTATTATTGCTTCTCACTTCCAGGCTCAGAAACGAGACAACTGGCTTTACTCAAAAGAAATTTGCCTTTTGGCAGAGGCCAGGTCTGAAGAACTCTGCCTCAAATGCAAAGATGCCAGAAAGTTATGAATAAAGAAATGAAACGTTTCTACAACCGAAACAATTTTGCCACCTTGGCTTTCTCTTGCTGTTGTAGTGACAAAAACTTTCTTCTCAGAGAATTAAGTTTTCAACCAGAATCTATAACCTTTGCATTCAAGAGAGATTGCAAATCCCCACCCATTTGCCTGCTTCACAGCTTCCCAGTGTTCGCAGCTCATATTTTCACAGTTTCCACATTTTCACAACTCTGGATTCAAATTGGGAAGCTGTGAACAGCACGGCAGGGACCGGCAGTTTCTCTCTGAAGATAGAAAATTTTGAGTTTCTCCTTCCTCAGCCCCCCCAGAACCAAATACTTTATCCAAGCTCTCTGCTACCATTTGATCACTCAACATCTGGAACACACTGGGGTTTCTTCAACTAATCCAATGATGGAATGGGAATGGATGCAGGAGGGAATGAGATCACTGAAGGAAGAACACCCAAATGCTCTTTAGGCAGGCGGCAGAGCTGGCTTCCTTCAAGCCCCATCACATTTGAGAGGCATGCTAGAGGAAATATGAGAAATGGAGAAAGGTGACTGAATTACTTTCAATCTCAATATTAAAATTTTAAGCAGAAAGCTGCAGCACAAAATGTCTTACACACAACAGGGAAGAGTTGAGAGTGGACGAATACCAGTCTTGTGAAAATGCTGCAAAAGTTTTGCAGCAATGGGTGAAATTAAAACCCTCCTGCTGCTCAAGACAGCTTTGCCTGGTGAGCTCTGTTTGTGGTCTGAGAGCCTTGCCATGAACTCCCAGGACAGATGTACATGGGGCAACAACATGAGGAGGAGGAAGTATCAGATCCTCAGTTTGGAGGATCAATTTCTTGGTTTTGAGCAAGCACACGAGCTTGTGGTGGAATTCATGCAGGGCCAGAGCCACGCAGCTCTGGAGGAAGGCTGGGCAAACACTCTATGAACAAACTGCTGTGTGTCAGGACTGGACTGAGACAGGAGAGGAAATGTAGCTGCTTCTGTGCTGTCCTGAACCCCAGCCAAAGCAGGGAAAGAAAGAGGATGAAGGTGTCTGCTACAGCAGGGCTCCTGCTTGGTGCCAGCCCTGTTGGTCTGAGGAAGAGTCTTTTCCTGGGCTGAGCTCCCATTTAATACCCTGCTGCACTTCCCAACACCAATTTGCTTCTCCACTTGGTTCTAATGCTGTTCTTGCAGTCAACCTACTATTAGGAGGGAATAATTCAGCAACAGGTTTAAGCCATTAAAATCCAAATCTAATGCATTCATGCCTATTTTATTCACTGCAGCAAGTACAATGAACTTTATTTATAAAATTGTTATTACTAATTTAAGCACTACCCATGGCTGTGCTGAAGAGCTGATATCAATCCAAGAGCAGTGATATACTCTGGTTCACACCTTGGCTGTGTCCTTCCACAAGGAAATAACCACAGTGAGACTGAATGGCTTAGCTCCATGTGCAGACAGCCCTGGATGCAGCAATCCTGGTGCCATTTTCCTGGCAGTTACCTCTCTCCTCACAGCTTCACACTCCTGTAAAACTGCTGCTCTGGGGCTGATTCCTCAGTCCTGAGCCACCCTGGAGAACACAGTCCCTCTCTGCTGTCTTCTGGATCACTCCCATGTACATCACTCCCAACATCCCTGTTTGGTGGCTGTGACTGAAGAGGCATCAGGATAAACCAAGACACAGATTGCAAAAAAAAGCCCAAACAAATGGAAATAAAATCAGCTTTTCCCTAGAAGCCAAAGGATGAGCATGAATGAATGTGTTGGATGCAAGAATTATGAATGTGCTAGGATGCAAGAATTATGATGCCTTTAGATAATACAATTTAAAAACTTTAAGGATTTGCTCCAAAAGCCACTTGACTGATACTTCCTCTGCACACTGTGTCCTGGGAGTGTGTGCTGAGAACTGTGTGGGAACACAGAACTGAAGAGATGTTGTGGGTCAATGAGACAAAAAGTGCCAGCTCTGCCATGCAAGATAAACTTTGTGCTCTCCTAAATCAACTTTGTACTCTCCTAAACCTGCTCAGTGCCCAGCACAAAAGCACTTCAAAATTGTGACCTCAGTCCTGCTGGAAGGTTGGTCCAGGGCACCCCCTCTGATAGGAGGATTTCTTTTCTCAATTTCTGGTTGAAGTTCATTCTTTATCCACTTCCTATTGGTCTTTGCCAATAGGGTCCTGTAGTTTCAACTGGTTTTGCGGTTTTTTTTGGTTTTTTTTGTTTCCCCCCTGGAGTTCACTCTTTGAGACATTTACAGACCAAGTCTCACACTTTCTCAGCATCCATGCTGCCTTCCTACACAAATGAAGGTACTTTCCCCCTCTTTACACCTGACAGGCTCTCCAGACCTCTGGATCACTCTACTAGCTCTTTTCTTCACCTCTTCTGCTTGGCTTTAACTCTACTTAGGTGTGGGTGGTCAGAAGCACAAAGAACAACTCCTTTCCTTCACTGGCAATAACACTGTGAATACTGCAAGGACTGCACTTGCCTTTTTTAGGAACGCATCACATTAGCATTTCACAGACTTT
This sequence comes from Peucedramus taeniatus, assembly GCA_013400575.1. Taxonomy (NCBI): domain Eukaryota; kingdom Metazoa; phylum Chordata; class Aves; order Passeriformes; family Fringillidae; genus Peucedramus; species Peucedramus taeniatus. Next base: position 489,913 of record WBNO01007266.1, on the reverse strand, counting down.
CTGCCACCAACTGGTACATCCCTAATTCTCCCCCTTGCTATTTCCAACCAATTAATCCCTAGCTGTATGCCTAACTCTGAAATATTGAATTTCACTTATTTCTATTATTTTGTTTGTCATGATATCCACTATCCTCTTCAACAGTGACAACTTTTCCCAGCACTATGCCACCAATTAATCTCATGACTGCATTTCCTGTCATTTGTGCCAGTTTTTAATGAGGCTGTTAACTAGGATGGGGTCTAGGCCTGTCTTGAGAACCATGACTGGGACCTCCCTCCAGGCCAGGAGCTCATCTTTCAACACAGTGTATTGCTGCCTCCCCCTTAGCTAGTTCACCTGATAATTTCTTTACTAATTTCCATCTTCTTCAGCTTAATTAATTACTCAAGGCACAGTTGCAAATGTCTTTGAAGTCTCCTGAGATGGATTAGTTGATAGAACACACACCACGAGCAACAGTGATATAGGATTTGACAGAATCTCTATGATCTCTTACTCAAGCTGCCTTTGGGTAAGAGCAAAAGCTGGCCTTCCTTAAACTCATTTAGACTGGGACATACAGCAGACAGCTTGCTTCTTGTGGTAGGGAGAAGGAAAGCTTTTTCAGAAAACAACAACCTTTTCCTGCAAAAGAGAGATGCTGTTGTATGAAAATGCTGTTTGGAGAAGGGCTCTGCTGGTGAAGAGAGGAGCTTCTGCCTGGGAGGAAGCATCTCCAGTCACCCCAAAGAAACTGCACTTTTCCTGCCAGGACTTGGATAATGTTTTCATTTCATTGTGTTGAATGGCAGAGAGATGCAATTATTTGCAGCTATTTCTTCTTCTGCACATTGCCTCTCCTCTGTTTCCACAATTTTCCAAGACAGGTTGCCTTTATCTAAGTCAAGCAGGACTGGATTCAGCTATCAAAATAAGGGAGTGGAAGATGTTCCCTGGCAGGGAGCCTCCCCAGAGGAAAGATCTAGCCCTTACTCCAGGAACATTGGGAAACTGGATATTCTCCTTGTCCTCCTGATAAGCACCAGGGCCCAAAAGGGTGTCACCCAAGGCAACACCAACAAGCCTGGATGTCACAAGCACAGCCACAGAGACCCTCTCCAGCCCCAGCAGCAGCTCTCTCCAAAACATGGCTGGTGAAGAAACCACTTCAGGCTTTGATGATCCCAATGCACCCAGTATTTCCATCCTGATGACCCTTGGAAACAGCTCTGTGCAAACCTTAAGACACCCCTGAAGTCATGTTCAACAAATCTTCAGTGATGAGAGTCACTTGGGGCTGGGGGTAAAGAACACAAAATGATCTGTAGGAGTGGCAGGACACAGAAGCAAAGCCTGTGCATAGACTGCAGCACTGACAGGAGTCACTGATGCCTTGTGAAGGCTGACCTAGAACAGAGTCTAGACAGAGGTAAAGAATAAAGTAGGGATTTATTAGGAGGCCTCAATGGATCCACCTTGGGCAGCACAAGAGCCCAGCCAGGGCTGCACCCAAGATGAACCAAAATGGTCCCAAAATGCACGACCGGTCACGGGGTCTCTCACTTTTATAAGTTCTGCTCCATTTGCATTTTGGGGTCAATTGTCCAATTACACCTTTAGGTTATGAAGCCCCATGCTTCTTGTTTTTCTCGCTTCAGTTCACGTTGTTTGTGCTCTTGGGCCTGAGATTTGGATCATTTGTCCTTGGTCCCCAGCTAGAGAAGGAATTGTTTTGTCTCCCTGCTCTGTGAAAGAGCTTACTATCCCCTAAAATGAAGCCCAGAAGTACACACTAAAGCAGCACATAATCTGAAAAATATAAAAGTTAAAACCTGAGGCATCATTTCCCCCTTTGGAGCACCTGAGCCTGCTCCAGCATTCCCTCCTGCCTGGCAGTGTAAGAGCGAGGAGGGAGCTGGATCAAGCGGCCTGCACTTGTCTGGAGAGGAATTCAGGCATCACACAGCCCTGGGATATAAAATGCCACAACATGTTCTGCCAGTTGCTTGGTAGGTCCTTGATTGTATAGGCTTGGAATTTCCATGTTGGGAACTTGGGAAGCAGGGCAGGTGCAGGGTGAGGGCAGCTCTGAACTGCTCCAGGCTGCACATGGGGAGGTGCACCCCACTCCAGGGGTGGGATGATGGAGCAGGAGGTGGCATTGTGTGTGCCCTTTTTGTGTGGCTGTGAGCAGGTCAGAAAGGCTGCACTGGTGCTCCCAGGCACAAGTACAGTGTGTCAGAGTGTGTGAGAACCAAAGACAAGCTGCACCTAGGCTAGACTGTTCACAGGGGGTTTTGTAACCATCTAATTCCAACCCTGCTCCCTGTACCTCTCCAGCCTGCCTGGCAGAGAATGAAGAGCTGTGCTGCTGTGAGGAAATCTCCTGTAGACTGAAAGCCCTTGTGTAGGGGATTTGCTCTGCTTGCATCCAGGGTGGGATAAGCAAATACAAGGGATATGAATCTGAAGATTATTTACCCACGTGTTTTCCTGGGATCTTAGCTGGCAAGGGATTTTAATCATGGCACCTTCTAAATATACCTGTGCTACAACCAGAGACTTGCAGCAAATGATGAACTGCAAATATTGCCCCAGCAGGCTCTTATCAAACACATTTCAGAGCAACTCCTCTGTTAGATAAGGACTGGGGAGATGTGTGGGTGGGATTCATAACCTGGGAGTCAAGTCTGACCTGGCAGCTCAGTCTTCACTTGAGCAATGGAAGGCACCTCCCTCTTTAACATGAGCTGAGCTCTTCTTTACATCCACTCCTTTCCCTCTGGACTGTAGTAGGAGTTGGGATAACTGAGCCAGAGCAAGCTGAGCTTTTGGATAAAGAAATTTTGTGAGACAAATTTAGCTCTCATTTTTTCCTCCAAGAAAGCCTGCATTTAAAGGCAAACCAATAAGCACCACAGCTATCACTGACAGGAACATAAAGGCAGTAAAATTAATTGCTAATACTGCCTGTTTCTTTCCAGGTTTACTCAGTAAGACCTGAAGGGCTCCATTTCTCCAAGGGTAAAATAAACTCAGAGGTTTAACAATACTGAGGGTTGCTGGCAGTTTTAAAAGGTGTGATATACACCCTGGATACAGCACACACCTCTAGAGCAAAGGTATTTTTCACTCAGAAAAGAAGTGTTCCTTTACTCCAGCTGAGCACTGAAGCTGGTGAGGTGCTGCAGACACATGGCAGGAATGAGACAAGCAGTGGATCTGCTTGGGATGTGCCCATGAAGGTTGTCACTTTCCCAGGAACACCATCACAGCCAGTCTCACTGAGACTGAGTTTGACTTTCTGCCCTGTCATGGGTTGGAAATGGGGATGTCTATTCTATTCCCATCTGTCAGAGGTGGGGCAGTTATCCTCTGTTCATTGGGCAGTTTTCTTTATCTCTCCCATAACCAATCCTCCCTCCAGAGATCTCTTCTGTCCATGGCCAGTGAGTGTCCCTGCAGGGCTGATAAAATTCCATCATCCCATGGGGAGATGCTCCACCCAGGGGAGGAGCCAAGCATTCCTACCTGGATCCAATCTGACCCTGGGAACAGCACAGCAGCCTTTGCCCACTGCANTTTTTTTTTTTTTTTCTTCCCTAATGAAAAACTGTTTTTCCTGCTCCCATATCTTTGCCTGAGAGCCCCTTAATTTCAAAATTGTAACAATTCAGAGGAGAGGGTTTACATTTTCCATTTCAAGGGAGGCTCCAGCCTTCCTCAGCAGACACCTGGCTTTTCAAACCAAGACATGCCCCTTTCAGCAAACTCCAGAGGGCTGCACCTTGACCTACACAACAACTCAGGGTGCTTCCCTTGCTCCCATCTGCACTGCTTGAGGTGGAAAATAATGAAGCCTTTATACATTTCATTATACCTATTTCAACTTCTTCCTTACTTATAAAGTATACTATGAACCAATTTGTCATTCAGTCAGGCTCTTTGCAGTATTATTTTAATTGAGAAAAATATCAGTGAATTATTACTTCTTTAGAATTAAATGTATTTGTCTCTGAAAAAAAAAATCAGAGGAATCAACCTCATGGTTTGTGTCTATTTTTGACACTTTCTGCATTCACAGAGGGGCTTGAGAATCCTCATTACATAGTTTTAGAGATCAAAACTCTTTGTTGAGTTTTGCAAAAGCTGTGGCAGTGAGACAGAACTGCCTTTTTATCTTCTTCATTAGTGTTGCCCTCTGCTCTGAATGGCCTCTAAACAAACTATTTATTGTTGGGTTAATTAGATCGTTTGGATCTATGCTTGCCACTGCATTTTTGCAGTCTAGAGTATCTAAGACACATGGTCCTTGAATCTCTAAGAATCTGGACTATGTGACATGTGGGCTTTCCCAAAGGAAAAAGGAGGATAGGAATTACTGGCTGTGGGGATAATATTCCAGACAGGATAAGTTCCCCTGTTATTATTGCAGGAGTTTATCTAAGTCTGTATAAAGCCCTTAATCTCTAGTGTTCTCTTCTTCAGTGCCTTCAGAAAATAACTTGCCACTTTGTAAAAATATTTTGCTCCCATGGAACCAGTATGAAAAGGAGAAATAGGTAGAGATGGCTGTAGACAGCTGATGTTGAGATGCAACTTGAAGAATGCAGAACGGGTATACCTCTGACAGCTGGGAGTGGACAGAATGTACATACAGATGGAAACATGCACATCTGTTATTGGAATCTTAAATTTGTCTTAATTGCTATTTTAATATGGATGAAATATGGATATCTTATATACAGGTTCTCTAAAATAATAGTAATTAATAATATTTATATTTACTATTAACATAATATATTAATATCTTACTATATTTATTAATAATAATATTTATATTCATTATTAATAATTAATTACAGCACACTTTTAGAAATTTGGAACAGTCAGAAAGATGTGGTAACGAAGCATTCCCTCAATGCCTGGGGATTTCCCCAGGGATAACCATATGGAACTTTTTTCCCCAGGTGCCTGCTTCAAAAGAAGCAAATTTTAGCAATTGTTGAGGAAAGGAAATTCATGTTCCCTGGCAGATATTACAATAATAAATTCAGTAGCAAATTTTACTTTCTGCCCCATCTGATGGCACCCGCTCTGTTAAACACCTCTAACTTCACCTTGTCCAAAGATAAAAATCTAGATAAAGACAGATTTTCAAAAGACCCTAGCACCATTTAACTACTTCTGTTTTAGAATACAAATTCACTTAAAAAGCAATCCTAAAGGGAGACTTAAGCTTAGCTTTCCAACCTTTTCCTTCAAAGTGTTTGTTGTTTTTTGAAAGGTTGCTAGGCCTATACTGGCTATAACCAGACTGGGATAAAAAACCACTGGATTCTGTGAGCTTGGGAGCTTTGCTTGGCTGCAGCCCACCTGAAACCCCCAGGCAGTGCTGGCTGCAGCCAAGGAGAGGTGGTTGAGCACTCAGGGAGTGTTAGATCTCAGAAAAGCTCCTAAGCAGAAACACTTTCTGTCTAAATGGATGGATGCAGACGTGGCACCGGAGCAGCCCTAGCTCAAGTGTCCTCTCCCTTGACTTGGTGTTGAAAGCCTCATGAAGAGGATCAGTTCAAAACCAGAATGACTTAAACACTGAGATACCACAACCTACAGACACCTAAGCTTTAGCTGTACATCTACTGAATTACTATTGGTTGATTTTGCTTAATTTCACTGAGGTAGAAAAAATACCTTGTCCAGTACTTAGACCTTTTACAATTATGTCTGAATATATTTTCTAACAGACATAAACATATTTTTTTTCAGTTTGTGGACTATACACATTACATATTACTGGCTTGATTTATTACTTGTGTATAAATCACACCATGACTGTGACCAGCATGAAAAATCTGCCACAAAATCTATTTGCTTTGGGATATTGGCAGTCACTTCCACACTGCCAATGGACATTTAAAACTCAGCTGAACGTCATATGGAGGAAATACAATTTTGAAGGCTTGGGAAAGAGTCTGCGAAAAGTTGAGAAATGTCTCATCTCCCATCCTCACTAATTCCATTCTGAGATGTACACATAACACACATATTTGAACCAAACATAAATCACTTTAAAATCTGCAAGCACAATAAAACCTTAAAAGCCAACCTGCCTGGGTGCCTTGTGCCTCTCAGGACTATGACTGGACACATCAGTGACTGAGGACATCTGCATGCACCCAGCTGACACCCATCTGCTGACACCCAGCTTATGGAACAGAGACCAAAAATGCACCCTAAAGAAAGTACTAGCTGGGAACTGGAATGCTTAACTGCACTCTGGCTGCAGCTACACTTAGGAAAAAACAGAGAGGAAACTACACGTGCTCCTCTTTTTAAAAATTCATTTACAACAACTAAAAAAAGGCTTTGGTTATCCTGAGATGCTGGCACGCTCCTCCTGCCTGAGTTGGGGTTTCTGCTGTTTTTGAAGCATCTCTGGCTCTGGTCCAAATTTCAGTGATGGGAGAAATGGATATTTGTTAAAAGCATGTGCTTGATTCACTTAACCAATATAAAACTTTCCTTTTTTTTCTGTCAGATTTTTATCCGAAGTACATTGCACCAGTGAATTGGACATGAGTAATAAACTCTGAGCTCCTTAAAATGTCCTCCCATGAATATAGATTGACATCCTCATTAAACACCTTGATAAATTAATGAATTTATAGGGATGCACAGAGAGGTTGACAAGCAGCTGTCATTCACCTTTTCCTCTAACCACAAGTGTTTGAAGCCAACCAAAATAATCTCAGATCTGGCAGCAGATTTAGAACAGACAAAAGGAAATACTATTTTAAATAGCCAAGTTATGGAAAACCTAACTTCTGTTACAAAATATATTGGATGCTGAGGACTAAAATAAATGCATAAGATGATCAAATCAGAAAAAAAGCAAGTCCACTGGGTGGACATGAAACAAAGCCAACAAGACATGCAGGGTAGCAGAGGAACCACAGAACACTCTTGGGGCAGAGGCACAGAGGATACCTTTGGAACTTTCTCTGTATGCCAGGGTGCACCTCATTAATTACCATTGTGCTAATTGGCCCAGGATACTGCCAAGATCAAGGCAAAAATCAGAGTGAATTTTGTTCTCTGGGAAAAGAATACTTAGAGCACACACCCAGCAAAACCAGCCCAGAGCCACCACTGGGTCCTGCTTGGCCCACCAGGGATGAGGCACCTGCAGCCTCCTACCAGCAGCAACTGGGGCTTGGCCAAGCTCCTCTTTCCAGCACTGCCCCCTCAACCAGAACTCTCCTCCTGATGCAAATACTTTCCTGTGACCTTATTGTGCCTCAGTGTATCTCCAGAGATCTTCCATAACCCATAAGCTCAGTGATTAACTTAATCAGGACAGTAACTATGTACCTCCTGTTAAGGAAAAGGTGTGTGCTGCACCACTGTTTGCTGGTGCACAGAAGTGCTCTCTGGACAGGAGCTCACACTGGCTGAAGCAGATCATGGCATAGCCCAGCCCAGTAACAGCTTGGCCAGGTGACACAGATTCAGCTTTTTCTTTACAAACACACCAGTGAGTGAGACTTGAACATCTCCTCTGCCTGTAAGTGAATCCATGGAAACCTACAAAGTTATCTTATACTACCACTGAAACAACAATTATAATAAATGCAGCTTAGTGTCGGCCCTGGGCAGAGGCAATAGATAACAAGACAGCCTGAGCAGTGCCCTCATTAAGGCTCTCTGGTAAGGAGAGCCCATCCTATATATTGACTTTTCCATGCCTGTTGTGGTGCTGGGCAATTTGACAATTTGCCTTTAATTCCCTTAGGATGCTCCATCTGGGCTCAGATCAATGGCCCACCCAGCTGTTTCAGCTGAACTCTGCTTTCAACTTGCTGACTGTAAAACAGTCATATAAATTCCTGGTGTGCTCAGGAGAAAATACTAGTGGTGAGGTGATGGATATTCCCCAGAGAACATCCTCTGAGTAAGCCAATTTGTGTGTGGAGGAACCAATTTTGGGTTGTGCGAGCATTTCAAAAGGACATAAGTACAATTCTGTGCAGTTTAAATAGCAGAAAGCAAACTGAATGACCTTTCCTAATGTAGGGGAGCAGAAGAGCACTCCCAGCCCCAAAAACCATGGATGTGGAAGCATCTGACTGGAGGAGGACCAGACCTTGACTGGGCACACTGTCACAGTGCCTTTTCCAAAATCCCCATTTACACCATAGAACTGCTGCACAGAACTATCAATTTACAGAGTCGATTTCCTTCTCTTTTAATTCTCATTTCAGCTGCATGTTTGGCAACTTTGTGTTTATGCTGGTCTAATGTCTTTGAAGAGACAAAAAGTAGCTCAACTGTTGATTAGCAAGTTGAAGGGTAATTTCCCTTCTTTCCAAGCTCCCTGAGTCCCTCTGACACGCCACAGGGCTCACAGCATTGCATTCTGCACACAGAAAAGGACAAGAACTACAAAGAAAGGGTGGCATTTTTGTGCCAATATCAGTGAGGCAATGATCTATGAGAAGACACTCCCCCAGCCCCATTTCACACTGCAGATAACCAAACCTCCAGCCTTCACAGCTTTTGACACTGTTGCCTTGATCTTTTGCTGCTATCATTCTCCTACACAACCAAGCTGCTCTGCATGATCCATCTGCCCAGGCCTTCCTTCAGCACCACACAGAAGTTCTGCCAGTCATCCACAGATGTTTCCTCTCACGTGCACTTGCTTACATCACACAAATGGAGGCCTCAAGCTTCAGTCTCCCCTCAATTAATTAAATTAACATGCTACTCTTGTGGGGCCACCTGCCTGCCCTTCATAACAAATGCCTGGGGAAGGAAACCCCTGGCATTTGGGAGCTTGCTCCTGCTCCAATTCCTTTCATCAGTGACCTGCAGCAATACAAACCACTGCTGCTTTGTGGGGCTGGAAACAGGGAAGAAGTCCTTGCAGGTCTTTGCTTAGTTGGTGACAGAGGTGCTGATGCTACTTGGGGAGGTTTTTAGTGTGCAGTCTCACATAGCTGGCAGTGTGTAGTGTGTCTGTAACATACCTGAAACGAGTTCATATGTGCATGTGGAAATCTGTGCAAGTGCACTGAACAAGTTAAAAGAAAGGGGGAAAAAAAAAGAGCAGAGTTTCCTGTCTACGGTAGTCCATCTTCTAGGGTGGAGCTGAACATGCTGTTGCTGATGAACATGATGATGAACATGAGGATGAACATGAATGCTGGTGGATTCAAATCAGGACTATCAAAAAGACTGAATGAGATGGGTTTTACTCGTTTTACACACTCCTACCAGTCTTGGGAAATGAGGGAGTGAAGGCCAGGGAGAAGACAGACACACTCAGCGTGCTGTCCTGAGTCATAAAACCACAGAATGGTTTGGGTTAAAGGGGCCTGAAAGCTCATCTAGTTACAACCCACCTGCCATGGATAGGAATGCCACCCACCAGAGACCAGGTCACTCAGGACCCCATCCAGCCTGACCTTAAACACTTCCAGGGACTGGGGCTTCCACCTCTTCTTTGGACAACTGTGCCAGGACCTCAGCATCCTCTGAGCCTAGAACTTCTGCATGGGAAAGGCTCAGAGAGCCTTTGTCTCACTGACTCCTGGGAAGAATATGCAGGGGGCAGCACTACAAACACACTGAGTTCAGGAACAGCTTCAATGGGATCCTGCATTTCTCTGACATGGAAGTCAATTGCGCATGAAATACAAAGCCCTAGAAAAACAGATTTCATTAGTTCTAGTGCTCACGGAACCACTTGGACAATATGTTAAAAAGTAATAGAAAAGCTGGTCATAAAATATCAGCAGAATGGTGCTGCATGTCCAGAAGCTAAAATGAGCTCTGAACAACTTCTGAGCTGCAACTTATTTATAAGAGATCTATCGAATAAATGACCCTACTGTACCCATGGAAACTACTGTACCAATTCATCCTCAACAAATGAGAAAGCAAAAGCTGTTTCCTTAAAGAACTGCCTCAGAATGAACTAATCTGTAACAATATTAAAGCAGAACATATTCGTGGTGATATTTTTTTTTCTTAATTACACAGCACTACTTTCTTAAGTCTAACAGGCACTCTTCTGGGCAGGACCTGTTACACTCTTCCTGACACTTTTCAGGGGAAAGCACCTGAATGCAAGTGACTGGGAATAAAAGTCACCTGCATTTGCCTGTAAATAGAATGCACAAGTGTGAAGCTTCTCTGCACCTCTGTAGGGGGCAATTGGTCTGTGATGGCTTCTTGACCACAACACCAACACCACAAATCCCGGTGAATCAGCCTGAACATGGGAGAGAAAAACGGGGATTCAATTCTAAGCAGAGCAAGCCATGCCCTTCCTCTCTGCTCCTCTGCCTCTGGATACAAGAGCTGTGTGACAGAAACTGGGATGAGACCACTTGGAGAACACACACACACACACACACACACAAACACCACACAATCAAAGGTGGAGTGTGCACTTTGGAACTAACTTTAGTTGTGTTACTGAAAGCTTGAACTAAGTCTAATTACTGTTTTAGCTCTTGACATTTCTAGCACTTGGTCTGATCTAACAGCAGTCCTTTTTCTAATCCCCTTAAAATAGGCTGTTTTAAAGGTTTGCTCAGGCTGACACTTGGACCATGATGCTAAAGTACTGTTATTAAAAAGAAAACATATTTGGTGTTCATTAGCAGGGTGACAATCAGCTGCAAGACAAGTGTTCCTTGAACCACAGGACTCGTGCCTCTGTACTAATTTGATCTGAAGCTCCTGAGGACACCAAAGCACTGACAGTGCTATCAGAGGTGGGACAGTGGCTCCTTGGGCTCCCTGTGGCAGGAGGGCAGAATCCCACAAAGATCCCAGGCAAGTGCCCTGCCCACCTGGGAGTGCCACTTGCACAACCACAGCCACTGCCATTAGTTCTGTGGAACTTTCTCCCCAAAATGTTCTTCTTCTTCCTTTTCCCTTCATCTTTTTCCTTTTCCTAGTGAGGCTGTGATGTATCTGAAGGGCTTCTGCAGTCTTTAAACTGAATTAGCTTGATCAGATTTATTTTTGTCTGTCTGTGCCACGTGAGGCTTGGAATGGCTTTCTGAAACTTCACTGTGGTAGATTTTGGGGATAACAATACTGATTCTGGTCTTTAACCAGCTGTCTTCTCAAACATAATCCATGTCTTCTTTTCTCTCTCCACAGGAAGAATAGTTAGTCTATATTTGAAGTTTTACATCTTTGATAACATGTTTACCACTGCCTCCTTGAAGGACACTGGATCTCATTTATTTGGACTTCCTCTGTTCTGCTCTCTCTGTGAAGAAAAGCCCTTTATGTTGATGTGACACTATAAAAATCCATAACCATAAAGTTAAAAATAACCCCCTTGCTAGAATAAGATCAGCTGAATATACTTAATTTCTTTATATTTGGGTCTGCCTTGTTTTTTCATGTTTGACTTCAATTAAATTACTACAGCAATTCAGAGACCTTTCAGTAACCATGTGGCACTGAATATAAAAATCACATATTTATTGCACAGATAAGAGTGCACACCATCCCAGGGTGTCTCACTTCAAAGGTCTTATTCCAATACAAATCTGCTTTTTATTGCCCCAATGGGAGGAAACATCAACCAGCACCATCTGAACATTCCCCTCACTGCAGGGGTGAGGAGCTCTCTACACACTTTCTGACTTTTTCTACAAGACCCACTGATCCTGAGGAAGTGTTTGGTAGGTAAGAGGAAGGGAGGAAGAACATCCCTTCGCAACAGAATTCTTCATCCAGAGTATTTATTGCAATTTTGAGTAATCTGCTATGGTGGGGAGTTTGATTCGCCAATAATTTCACACTACATAAAAATCGAATCTGTGATAATTTAGGTAGGCTATCAAGTATTGCTGATCTCAACCATAAACAAAGCAAAACCAGTAATTGCTTTTACTGAAAAATTATGTGTGTTTTAGGGTTTTAACACTGGGCTATCCCTGGGGAAGGAGAAGAAGATTGGAAAGCGGTGGTTTCAACAAACATGAAATTGCACAAAAAGTAGCAAAAATTAGATGACACTGAATTTCCACACATAAAAGCAAATAAAAATGCTGTAATATTGGCTTCATCAATTTATTCTAGTAATCTTTGAGATTTACATTTGTTTTGATATGAAAAATATCAATTCATCACAATACTGAGTTCTGCAATTTGTTGTGCTGCCATTAGTAAGAAAAAGCTATTGATTTAAACAATGCACACATAAATGTGTTTTTCAAACAAGAATTCCTATTTTTCTTAAAGTTTTTTCTATTAATTATTAGAATTAATCAGCACATTAGCAGAAACTCCCAAGCACAGAGGACTAAATCTCACAGCCCTTGCTGGCAGTGCCCATGCATGAACACTGCATTTGCAGCCCTATTTTCTGTGAGCAAGGAAAAAATAATAATTTTATGGAAACAAAAGCTTTCCCCTCCTGTAGCTCACAAGCTGCACGGCAGCTCCTGGCTGCTTGCAGTCAGAAGTGTTGCAAAATTTAATATTAAGGCTCAGGGATTTCTGCAACTTCAGGAGTTACTCTATAGATGAGGTCAGGAAGGCATGCAGAGGGGCCCCAACTAAACTTATTGGAATCAACGATCTTAAATCTTTTTAGAATTTAAAATATGAAACTTCCCTCCCTATACTGCCAGAGTTTTATTCCCTCCTCTTTGCTGTTTCACAGTCTTACAACTGAGTGCCAGTAATTCCTAAAAGAATTTCAGGGTTATCACATAGGATTTCTACTTCTACATTTAAAATATTCTATAAACTGCAAAAGGCAGGCCTGGGGCTTGGTGATGCAAAAAACGCTCCAACTAAAATTAGCAGAGTGATAGACTTGGCAATAGATTGACAGACTTAGCATCCTGGAGGCAAGGAGCAGGGAGGCTGTGACTCCTCCATGCCTCTCCAGGGCTGCAGAGCCACCACCCCACCCATGGGGAGCTCACCTTGAGCCCCACAGCAGTTCAGACTATAAAGCATCCATTATTCTCGCCCGGTGCTTTCTTAAATTGACACAGATGCCATTTCCTATTATAAATAATTTGTTCCACAAATAGACATTTTCAGGAACAACATCTGTGCCTGTGCTTCATTTGCAGCATGCTGATTGTCTTACAGGAGTCAATGGGAGAGGTCACACAAGTTAAACGAGTTCTGAGAACTGAACTTGGTGGGACTGGGGGTCTTGGTTTGCATTTTTCTTTAGTTTTGCCTTTGCCTGTCGTGGGTTTTGTGCTTCTTCAGTGTCACAACTTCCGTGGGGTGTGTGGGAGTTATTTAGGTGTGATATCTGTATTTCAGCCTTTGTATTTCAGCTATTGGTTTAACATGAAAAATTAAACATTCTCAAAATAATTTCAGACTGATTTGGAAGCTTTTTTTTTTGAAAGGCAATTTTTAGGAGCATTGACTTTAACTATCCCATGCTGCTGGTCCCAGTCTCCACATGTTCATCAGGGTTCATCCTGCTGAGCCCCAGGCAGTGCTGAACTCCTCCCAGCAAACATCCATTGCCCTGCTGTTGGAGGGTCTGTGTGTGCTGTGGCTTTGTACATCCAGCCTCAGCAATACACAGAAAAGGTTTCTGGTGGCAAGCATGAAAGGTGAGAGGTCCCCAATGTCCCAAGGGTATATTGCTGCTTGCACACAACAAACAGTAGATACCAAACTGCCCCCAGGAAAATTCCTGTATTTGTAAGATCAGGAAATTTTACAAATAATTCCTTCCTCCTCTTCCAATTTTCTGCACACCTATAATCTATAATTTCATGTCCTGCATACACCTGATAGAGGGCAGCCCTGTTGATATGCTGCAATAACAAATAAATGGTTGTTATTAATGGGACTATAAAACACATGCTCAACCCCTGTGGAGCTAATTGTAGTGCTTTACATGCTGCCTGCAACACTGCCACTGCCAGTGCAGTGAAACATGGCATTCTCTGCTCTACACAGCCAAAAAACCAAGGAGATGAGGCTGCTCCAGCCACCCAGCAGTGGCTGTCCCTCCAGGTATGAACAAAGGGAAGCTTCTCACAGCACCACAGCTGTGTGAGAGAGGATCTTGACAGAAAAATGAATGTATTTATTTGTCTCTGGTTTTGGTAAATGTATTTGTCTCTGGTTTTTATCTCTGGTTAATTTACTGCTATGGCTATATGGAAAACTGAATGCTAATTGAGCTGGTATGTCTGGGCTTCCACTTCTCTTATCTCCGTGAAGGACTGGGCAGTAGGTTTCCCCACCCCACCAAGGGATGACATTGCAGCAGAGTTCCATCATTCAGCCCATCCACAATTTGCAGTTCCTCTGATATAAACCCAGCAGCTTGGCATGTAGCTGCAGGCTGCCAGATCCCAGCAACCATCAGCTGAGGTGGTTAATCATTTCTTCTTCCTGCTGTGAAACTCTTACAGGCTTTCCTTCAGCACTGCCTTCCTTGTGCTGAGGCTTAGCTCAGGCAGCTCCCTTGGGACCTCAAAAAACAGCAGGGTTGTTATTTTCATGTGTGTTTAACAAAGGGGTGAGACAGACTCCAAAGGCCTATCTGAATAACTATCAGAATTTTTTTAACTATCTGATTTTTTTTAAATTAAAAAACCTCCAAATCACCAGAATCCCCTGCTGCCAGTTCTGGTGATGTGCTTAAATGAAGTCCTTGTTCTGCTTGGAGTGGGAAATGGAATGAGTGGCACCAGCTCAGTGACGCTCTTCAGTGCTGGAAGGACAGAGGTGCTGTCCTGAGCATGCACTTTGTTCCAAGTTTGTCCTGCTCCTGCTAAGAGCAAAGTGGATCATGTTTCTCCAGGATATCTCCCCATTTCTTCTGTCCTATGCTAATCAGAAGACAGGTGAAAAGAGTATCATTAAGGTTGGAAAAGACCTTCAAGATCACTGAGTCCAAAATGACTGAATGAGATGAGGGAGGCCAGGTTACCCTGGTGACCTCTGCAACACTGCAGGATATAATAATTCCCTTTTTCTGTGTGAGCTGGTGCAAAACATCAGTGTACTGGTGCCTGTTCTTCTGCAGGGCCACAGCTGTGTGGTGACACGTGCTGCCTCATCAGCACCCAGCTGCAGGGGATGAAATGCCAGGAGTACTTGGGATGAGAGTGCTGGGTGCCGGGAGTTGGGGAAGGGCCTGCGCTGATAATGAGAAACAAAAACGCTCACTTCCAAACTTTCACCAAAAATCAGGCCATAATAAGTACTTGTCAGCAGAAGAGGAAAAAGTGTTTCAATACCAGCTTTCAGGAGAGTGAGAAGAGAGCAGAGCAGCAGCAGGAGATGTATCATCTCATTGTTTCTCGCAGGCTCTCTGCCCCACAGTTAGGGATTTTTCCAAATCTCCCTTCCAGGATGACATTTCCTCCACCAGAGCTTTAATGTGTATTCATTGCTGAAAGAAAAGAATGTATCTACTACCAAATTTGTTGCTGACTTCTGGCAGGGCTCAGCTAGGTTCTTGTGGCCTGAAAACATGCTGAATTAATTTGGGCTGAGCAAATATAGACAGTAAAACATAACACAAGAGCTTATTCTGTATTATTTTACATAATAGAAAACTCTCTGCCCCGTGAAGACACCTCCCTTCCCCCGGGGAGGTTTTTCAAACAGCCCAAAGCATGGGAACTGTCCAGGTCAAACACAGGCTCTTTAATCTCATCAGAAATACATAAACACAGACTTGCCCATCACATAATCCAGCCTCCTCCACCCAGCAGCATGAGGTGAGCAGCTTTTATCAGTGCCAGACTCATTATCTTTTCTCCAGAGGATACTGGAGAAGCACCAGTCCAGCCAGTGTCTCCTGAAATGAAGACTGCGAAAATGCAGGATGGACCCGCTTGGGCTGAGAGCAGGAGTAAGAGCAGAAAAATATGAGACAGAAATGTATAAACCAAAGGAAGAAGTTGCCAAGACCACGAGGAGTCTTTCCTGTTGCACCAGGCAATTCTGATGGGTTCACCTGTCTGGAACCACCCCACTGAGCACAGGGTTGTATTGTCATAGAAAGAAAGAGCAAACTGCAATTAAAACAATTTACAGAAAGGGTTAACCAGCATCACTCTGCCTGAGCAGCATATTCCTCTGGCAGTAATCTCTTCTATTTTTGAGAGATTAAAAACTAAGAGCAGCAGCATCTGGCTTCTAATTTGAAGAAATAACAAATCAAATGCCCCAAAATTGGTAATTTGGTAGATTAAATTATCAAAGCCTACTCTTTTGGTGTCCACATCTGATAGTGCTTTGATCTTGTTTATATCTTAGAAATTGTTTCATGGACTAACTTTGTTGATTATCTTCAAACTGGGATAGGTTTTATTCCATCAGCAGCTCAATTTCCTTCCGAGCAGCAGCCCGCTCTCTAAAGTGCAAATTAAGAACCAGAGAAGAGAAGAAAGGCTGGAGCTGTTTGAAGGAGCTGCTGGATGTCAACAGAGGTCATTGCTTTGGTTTCATTTCTTAAATACATATGTACAAATGACCTGATGCAATCCAAAACTGGAAGGTGTGACCAAGAGGGGAGGAACAGCCAACTCCAGAGTCTCAGCATCCTGAGCAGTGGACAATGGGTCTGGCCACACCAGCCCCAGCCGCTTGGGACAGTTCTGTGGAAGGGATTATGGGGGCCACAGGAGATTCCCTCCTGGAAAGCCTACACCAGAGGGATCTCCCAGTGAGCTAGAGGAGAAGGCAGCCTACTCTTTTGCTAAAAATCATAATAGCACATGTAACTGGGAAAACACTAAGCAGAACAGAGCTTACAAAAGTGCATTCAAGGAGCCGGCCACAACCCAAACACAGGGAAATGCAGATGATTCCACCTCCAACTCTTCTGAGTGCAGAAGAGGCTGAGAGAGGCAGCTCTGAGCTGGTGACTGCTGCAGCTGGCTCTGTGTCCTTGGGAGCTGCCGCTGTGCAGACTTACTGTGGCTTATCTGGCAGGAGATGCTGACCCAGGGCTCTCCTCAGGGCTCTCTCCAGCTGCACAAGGCTGCAGGTGACCTGCCCTGGAGCCCAGCCCTGCTGCACCACGGTGACTGCGGGGCTGCTGGTGCCCAGCTCTGAGGGCAGGGCCAGGAGGTGCCAGAGCTCAGCCACCTCCCAGAAAGAGAAATGCTCTAAATTAATGTGCTCTGTGACGAGCTGCCAGTGTTAGTGTGGCTTTTGAACTAGCCCCAATGCCACAGAGAGATTAAACCTTTATTTTAACAAGATTATTATGGTTTCCTAGGCAATCCAATGCATACAAACAATGGAGCTAACAAAACACCAGATAAAGGCATATCACTTCAATTCCCACATACTGCAAAATATTACTTGCCCTGGGGGAACTCACTGGGGAGGATGAGAACACTTCAAGAAACTTAACCCTGAAGAAATGAGCTGGAAACTTCAAATCTGACCAGTGTGAACATGTTAGAAACTGTACAGCTGACATACAATTTCCAGCAGTAACGAGTAAGATGCTTTACCCCTGAGCCAAGGTTTTGCCTGAATCATGTGAAAACTTTTTATAGACATAAAAAGAAAAAATTTGCATATGCACACCTCTACCTTAAGAAACAAGATTCTGCATCTGAGGGACTGCTATATGATCTTTAAGTTCAGCAATAATTTTATTGTTAGTTTTTGTGTTATGATGCTTCCATGCAGCAATGGCTAGAGTCAACTTCAAATTATTAATGAAATAAACACGCACAGAGATCCCAGGGGCATGATGCCAAAAGCCAGCAGGCGGTTCAGTAAAGGAGTGTGAATTCATCCAGAGTTAAAATTCAAAGGCAGACTACTGTCACAAAGCCCAAACAGTTCCTCCATCCCAGACTTTGCATGAACTAATTGGCTTAAAAATACATGACTTTTATGCCTCTATGCTTGACACTCCATGTCCTCTACTCAATCTGCAGCCAGTGTTCCTGGGGAGGACTCACAAACCAACATCACAGCCAGATAAAGCAACCCTTTCTCTTCTCAAAGGGGTTTCCTCCTCTGCAACAGAACCAGCAAAACATAGCTTAGGCCATTGAACAAGCTGCTTCTGCAGAAGTACTCAAGAATACTCTGTTTTATTATTAATCATCCCTCATCTATAGAGAACTTTGGTCTCACCAAAAACCTCAGAAATACAGAATCATCTGAGTCACACCTTGAGACCCTCTCTCCTATCTGATAAAAAATGGCATACACACAGCTGCAAACAAAACCAAGTAGCTCCTCTCCCACAGAGGTGAAATCTGCCAAACACATAGAGAAAAGGGTCCAAGTCAGTCTGACTTGTGGGATTCAGCTCTGTGTTAGCAGCTCCACCTGTGCACCTCCTGCTCCTCCTGAAGACCAGTGACAGCCAGGGCACAGTGTCACCCAACTCATTCTGTACTCCCAAGCTTCACAGTGTAGTAAAACATAATGAGTCAACAAGGGAGGAAAATGAACAAAGAGCTTCTTGGGGGTTTGATGGGGTCCACTCAATGCACTCATTCTCCTGAGTGCTGCCATCTGGGACAGGAGCTAACCACAAGCTGCTGATAAAGAATTTACATTGCTTTGGTACAGCACACTGCTCATCACTTCAATAGCTCCATTCCCTTTTCTTAATAAACCTCAGGAGACATCTGCATTCCCTAGCTCACCTAATCCACGGGGCGCCTCTCAGAACAATTCCTTTGTTTCTTCCAAAGTTGATGGCAGTAATAAATTGCATTTCCACAGAGGAAATCAGTGCATCACAGAAACGTTGCAATGCTGCTTAGAGCAGAACAACTTCAAAGAACACCAGTTCATGTGAGCCAAACCCCACAGGGCCCAGGAGCTGTTGGAGAGGAGAAGCACCATGGCCCTGATAAACAGACTTGCCTCCATGTATCTCCTTCATATAAAAGCTGATATGGTAAAAGATGGAGATCCTGTGACAAATTTTATAAAGAGTAAGGCTCTCTTGGATCAGGCTTGCAACCAGGTCCCCCTGCTGTATGGATAGCATGGGTTTGAAGGCTGTGCAGAAACTGAAACCATTAGAGATACTATACTTGCCTCCAAAGCTGTTACAGGAAGCTCTCTCAGAGCATTAAGTATGCTTACCCTGCCACACAACTCCCTTAGACTCAGCCTGTCTCATGGACTAATCTGGACTCTATAAGTACAGCACCTCTGAGAAGATGTGAGCAACATCATGTGATCCTACTTCAGAGAATCACAGAATATGCTGGGTTGGGACCCACAAGGATCATCAAGTTTAACTCCTGGCCCTGCACAGGACATGCCAAGAGGCACACCATATGCCCAAGAGTATTGTCCAAATGCTCCTTGAACTCAGACACGTTTGGTGCTGTGTCCACTGCCCTGGGGAGCCTGTTTCAGTACACAACCACCCTCAGGGTGTGGTACTTCCACAGCTGGAGAGACCCTGAGTCCAGAAGTGCCTGTAGGCCATGCAGGCTGACCAAGGCTTATTCATGCCAGAGACAGGTAAGTTTCAACAGCTGCATCACAAGAAGCACCCTAACTTGCATTCTGGGAATACATATCTTCAGAAGAGTTTATGAGAAATAAACTCCATTGCTCCTCTCAGAAATATGTTCCAGCAGTTAATTTTCCGGGGTGCTAAAACACACACCTTAGTTTACATCAAACTGATTTTAGCACCCAGCTTGCCTGCTAGCAAACTGCGAGTGTAACACAACAGGAGCCTTGGAGAGCAGAACCTCTCAACCCAGCTCAATGAAACCAGACAGGAGGAGTTCCAGTGGCAAAATGCTTGTTCAGGCGTTTAGCAGAAAACATGGAGTTTCTTCCTTCTCTTTTGGGTGGAATATTTCAGACACCAGAGGTGAGAGTCACAACTGTAACTCTGAAGCAATCCCATGTGAAGCACTTGGGCATCCAGGAGGAACTGGGGGAAGGCGTGTTTTGCACAGGTACCCACATCATTCCTTTCATGCATGGATGAGCTCTTCTTAAAACATCTTAAAACATTTTGTAATCCTACAAAAATATCAGTGATTCTGTGATTTCTGTCTGTCCTTCACACGAACTTTTGCTGCTAGGATCTTTAGGGCCAAGGATTGTCTCCTTATCCCATATTTATACAGCACCCACTGACTGAACTAAAACTTCCAAAGGTGCTTATCTGTACCTCTGTCAAGGCATTTCTTCAGTCCTGTTGGTCCAGAGTCTCCCTCAGCAACAGAGTGACTATTTACTCAACTATATTTATTTTCTTTCAAAGTATATTCTTTTTTTCTTTTTTTAAAGACCACGTGCTTGTCGTGTTATTTTGGCAAATAGTGCCAAGAAATTAAAAAAAAACACCAAACCCTTGGCAAATGGTGCCAAGAAATGCAGAAATGTATTTCTTCACCCTACACCTCTTCAACATTTCTCTGCTCTCCCCAACAAGTCCCTGTTCTCTCTAAGCCCCGGGAGCACTGGTGCCCATGGTCATTACAGAAGTATTCAGGGTGCCTGCCACAGCTGATGACAGCTCTATAATCGCGGTGCAATTGGATATGTGGCCATGCTTAAGTCAGCTGGTTTGTGTTGGAGGTTTCAGTGTGGCATGCCTTAGAACTGATGTAATTCTCCATGTTTTGTCTGAAAAGTGTGGCTTTTTGGCAAGTTCCTCTGGAGTCCAATGAAAGAAACCTGTATTTTCCAGGCCCTCCTTTGCCGCAGTGATGGTTGGTGGTGGGCTGACACATGTAATTCCCAATCTCTGCTGGTCCCTGGGCAGCTTGCAGAGTGCTTGCCACAGAAAGACAACCGTCAGCTGAAACCCACCCAAATTCCTGCCTGAGTCTAAAAAAAGAGATTCAGCCATTCAGAAGCAACTGAGAGATCTGCCAACCCAAACGGAGTCCCTCCAAGAAATTAACTCCCATTTGTTTATTACTGAGTATTTGCCACCTCTAAGTACCGTGAATAGCTGAAACATATTCCAGCCAGGGAAGCTGCCAGGGACTGTTTTCTCCAAAAGGCCGACATGCATATTCTGGTCTCGCTGAGGCCACTCCTTCCAGTCTGTGCCCTCTTCTATCAAACCAAACCCCTCAAACATTATCAGTCTTTTCTGCTTGCAGCTGCTGATGGCACACCGGGCTTGCCCTGCCTGACTCTGGGCCCCCTCCTTCAGGAGTGGGTGTTCAGGGCTGTTCTGTCAGCAGGCCAAGTGAACACTCTTTCCCTTCTCCCCAGCAGACAGGTACAGGAACACTGCATTAACTTGGATTTTAACTGGCTGTGCCCAGCCCTGTGCTCTCTAGGAGCTGCAGAGGCAGGATCCTAAGTTCTACTTATCCTTTCCAAAGGATAAAGAAGTGATGCTGCTTCCAGAAAGTTCCAGAGCTTGGGAGATGGAGAGTACCATGGCAGTACCTGACTATAGGAGTACGACACAGCGATTTTCTATTTAGGGGGAAAATGGGCTTCTGTACAAGATTTCTACACTCCAGAACCACTGGCTAACTTGAATAGAAAATAGAAAATGGAAAATAAAGATATTTGAAACCTCATAAATGACAGTAAATCAAAATAAGAACATCCTTGTCTCCTCTCACTGCAGGCAGGTCTGAACAAAATAGCAGGATTCTCTGCAATTAATTGCTAGTGTATCCAAAACAACAAATCAACCATCTTCATCTGCTATCTGTGTGTGTTTCTGTCAAGGGAAATGTAAATTTAGAGCTAATGAAAATAACTTCTGATGACTGGGCAACAGTGCTGGAAATTATTAATTCCTTTACCCTACTTTTTAAAGGTACCTTTCTTTATTCCGTTTAAAAATTAAGCTACAAAACATTGGATAAGTCATGGGAATTGCCACCTTACTGATATGGCATTAGCAGCAATCAGCTCATACATCACCTAGACTTGGCTCTTTCATACTAGGTCACTACTCCAGAAAGACAGTTTCAGAAGGAAAGCAGTGGACTAACCCATACAAAAAAAGCTTTTCTGAGGGCTCACTTTAAGACCCAGCAAACAAAAGCAGAGATGGCAGCAGCTGAAGGCAGACAGCAAACTTCTTGTGGATCTTTTCCCTTCAGGCAGATCACTGAATATACAATATGCAACCCTGTATTGGAGACACTCCAAAATCCTGGCTACCAACACCACAAAGGCTTCCCAAGCACTCCCCTTTCACACTGACTCACATTGCCTTCCACAACCCAGCAAGTACACGAAGTTAAAGAAGAGCAACTGAAAGTGACCTTTGAAATGAAAAAATGTTAATTTAAGCTATTGTTTTATGTATCTTCAATAATTAATCCCTGACCTGACCCAGGTTGCTGGGCTCTCCAGCCTGCCTGGCTGTGACTGTGCATGTGTAATGTGTGCTCAGCTCCTGCGGCGCGTCCTGCTCCTCCTTGACCTGCTCCCCAAGAGCACAACTTGATGCTTTTGACAGGCCTACCTCAACTGTCTGTGCAAAGCAGAAACTGGAGAGCAAAGAGAAACTGGAATGAAAGGTGCTTGGTGAAAGGTAAAAAAGAGAATGACTGAGAACGTACCCAGACATCCCTTACATACAGAGCTGCATGTGTGGTTTGGCCAAGGTGAGTCCTTTGGCTGGAGGGCAGCGGTGAAATGACAGTCCCAGTAGTGGTAATGTTCAGTGAGGCTTGTACACACACAGAAAGGTTTGGCCATGTCAATAATTAAATCACATCTCTCCATATGGTATATGCTTTTTCTGTTGTTTCTTCTATTTCAAACTTGATATATATCATGCTGTTTGGTTTACTATATACACACACATAGATACAAAGAGATAAGTATCCAAAGTGTTTGGGCTTTAAGAGTCAGGAACTGGGGCTGGTTCCATACATAATGCATATGTTACACACAAAGCCATGACTAAAGCATTGTGGTAACATTCAGAGGAGCCTCCAGGTGATGATGCATAATTAAGGGACTTGCTAAGCCTAAAGCTACTGAGAAAAAACAATTAGAGTAAAACCAAACCAAAACAAGCCCCTATTATACTTAAATCTAGTTTTAGACACCTGTTGTGGGGGATTTATAAAATACCCCTTAAAGCAAGTGATTCATGAGCCACAGGCAAGTGACTGGCCAGAAACAGAACCCAGCAAGCTGGTGTGGAGCCTGGCAGAGTGCTGGAAGCCTCACACGAAGCACCCGTCCTGTCACCCTGACACACCCTCTGTGCGCCTTAAAAATGCTATGACTCAAAAATCAAACCACAAAAAACATGTTTCATAAGAAATAATATGTGGTGGCAAGTTGCCTACAGCAACATTTAGTATTTTTTCTTCTGTCAGCAGGAAATCTGGAATTTTTTCCCTTGCCAGATGAACACTGTCCACACTGAACACCAAGGGCACACAGGCCTGCACAGTAGGGAATAACACTTCTTGGTTGCTTTCATTAAAATCACTTACTTTTCACAGTATTTAATAGAATTCAGCTTGTGCTGCAGACTTCTCTTTGGGACTCATTCCCTGTACCCAGTTGAGAAAACTAATTCTATCTAAAGACTTAAAAGAGCTTCCTGGGAGTCTAACAGATGATCACTGAGGTCTGAACCTCAGGAACATTTCTGTGCACACAAATCTTCCCATGCCAATTCAGATCTTTGAATTTTTCAGAAATGTTCTGGGATTTGAGCTTTTACTTAAGCCAACATTTTCCACTCTGCACAATTCAAAACAGTTTTTTATATTAAACCCAAACGATGCCACAGTGGGAACCACTTGGATGATGAGCTGCTGTACAAGTCAGTCTGTCGAGATGAATCAGTTTGTTATAGATCAGCTTTGTATTCATGGAGGAACCCATTTAAGTTAACAGCAGATTACAGATGCTTCCCTCAACACGACACGAACTCTCCCGGTAAGGTTATTTTTTTACAGCAAAATCTGATTTTAATTGCAGCACAGGAAAAAACGTTTAAGAAAAATGTTCAACCTGCCCTGAAAAATTAAGAAAGCCCATGTGTGAAGCACATGTGTACTCTGCTAAACACACTCCGACTGTATTTGCACTGTGGACACTGCCTTACATACAGACAGCAGGAGGAAATATTCACCACGTCACAATGAACACCCTTCATGCACGTCAAGAAGGGAAAGAAATGCAACAGATATAGAAGAAAGTGTAACATGGAATGAAATTAGTTACCTATTCAGCATTTTCTGTGGAAAGGCAGACCACATTCACAACTCGGAGTCTGATTGAAAGCCCTTTAAAAGAAATGCTCCTACTGACTTTAGTGGGATTTTGGATCACATCCACCAGATCCCAAATACTGTCCATTATTATATGATGAGTGTGAATATACACCTTCATTAATACTCAAAATGTCACCTTTTGCGAACTTCATAAACAGACAAATACAGGAGAGTACAAAAAGAGGAGATATACAAGAGGAACTGATGAAGAAAAAATTCAAGGTTAAAAAAAGGCAAACAAGAAAATCATTAATGCTCTTGAGACTGATGATGGAATATGATGATGGAGAACATACCTCAAAGGCAGATGGAAGTCTGAGCTGTGGCTTCAGGTTCCCACACCCTCAGACACTTAAATTCCACCACCGGCTTCCTGGTTTGCACAAAAACTTTATTCAAAAGTTTGGGTTTAGAGAAACAGGCAGAAAAATCACTGCTTGTTGCCCATTTATCCAAGCACATCCAGTTTGCTTTCCTTATGTTGTTTATGTTTGTGTTCCTACTAGCACCTTTGAGATCTTTGTTTCTGCTTCCTGGTGAAGTGTGGCAAGGCAAACTGACACAACAACCATAAGGGTGTCAGCACCTAACTCTCAGAACTTGCCTGTGCTTAGATTGATTAGGAAGTGGGCATGGGTTCTTGTATTGTTTAAATTGTTTTTCCTTCTTTTTACTGAAAGTTTTCTCTGACACTGTAAACAGTGTTTTAGGCAGGCAGGTGATTAAACGCTCTTTAAAACAACTAATTAGTGCAGTACCAAAAGTAAGAGATTTTTATCCAGTACCTTAAGTACCTTAAGGGCTGGGGTCTTCAGAGGGAAAAGAGTTGATTTGAATCAGAGAACTGACAGAGACCCAGGGCCTTTGACAGAGCCTAAAATGAAGCCTAAGCTGCAATTGATGTACCAGAATTATAACATCTACTGCGGTCACCAGCAGATGTTATTGAACAACTTCAAAGCTAAACAATAAGTACAGAAGAAAATAAATATTCTTCTGTACTAAGAAAGGGATTAGCACATCATAGCAAGGCCTGCAAAATAAATATCTAACTTCTAATTGTAGCTCTCAGCATTCTAATTACTTATATGCCCCCCTAGACAGACATCCCCTGTGCTGGGAGCGCTGGCTGGCTCTGAGCTCACGGAGCTGCTGCACGTGGAGCTGCACAATCTGGTGACAAGTGCCCTGATTGCTGTCACAGCACGAGAGCAGTGCTGCTGGGAGGCTGCTGACAGAGCCCCTTTGCTCACGTCACAGGCAAGCAGAGAGGGCAGGATCACCAGCTCCTGGTACTTCCAAACTGAAAAAGAATGCTCTGCCCTCCGTTTAGAAGATGAGACTTACTTTGTCAAACAGTTTTCAACATCATTTGCAAATAAATGCTTCTATAAAACTGCAGGGACTGCATTTATAATCTGATATAAAAATCAACAGATGCCTGTTAAGTTATTACAATGAAGAACTTGTTCGATAGGATTATATTCATTATTGTAAGTGATTTACATCCTATAAATCACTTCTTTGGGGATTTACTTATTTTCCCTTTGGCTGGCAGAACTAGTCATACTGTTCCTGCTATTTTGGAGATGAAAGTTTGGAACATCTCACATATGTAGAATGAATAAATATTACGAGACATGCTGAGAAAAGCTGTCCAGTTTGTCAAGTGCCTTTGGCTAAAGGAAATTCTGAGTTTCTTGAACCATCTGTGTCCACATACACTTACCACACTGAAACCCCTTCATGCAATTCCAGCCTCACAGCCAGGTGTCCCAGCTGGGTGCAGCTCAGCAGATCTCCATGGATCTTGGCTGATTCCAGGCAAGTGAGAATCTTGCCTTACCCCAGGAATGATTTCTGTAGCTGGTGCAACACTGGAGGATGAATCACAGTGACCTGCAAAGAATCTACTACTACGTCAATGGAGGAGATGAGAAACACTAAAAATGCGGCAGCCTGAGACAGAGTGAAGATGGGTTTCATGTGTCCTGAGCCTCCTGCTTGCAGTGCCAGAGAGGGGAAATCCAGGCTAGGCTGGGCTTGAAGTCATAGGAAAGTACTGCAGGCAGAAACCAATGACATGTTTGATTTGTAATCAAGCTAAATCAAAGGGGAAAGGTACCCATAAAGTCTGGATAAGCAAAATTTGATGCGGCGCAGAACATGAAATCAAAATCAAAGGGAAAATAATGCCAGGGAAAGAGACCTGGAAATGGAAAGTAATTCCATCACAGTCCTAAAGGCTTCACGTGCCTCCCTGTAATTAAAGCATGTCTCCAGCTAAAGCCATCTTCAATCTACAGAATGTAATGGGGAGACACAAATGAATAAAAACGATTTCATGTACAAAAGTTTGCAAGACTGGTCCTAACACCAGAGCTCTTCCCCCAGCAGCTCCCACACAAAACTGTTACTCAGCAGCTCCGTGTGCTCCAGCCTCCCGATCAGAGATGCAAGAGGAAAGCCTGCTTTCCTTTGACTTTGAAGATTGGCTGATCACTGCAAGCTTTGTCTTGCCTTCATCCCTTTCTCTGTGCCTTGGATTTCAGTACAAACTTCACGTACCCAGAGGCAAAGGCAGAATTTTGAGTGGAATTTCTTGTCTGAGAGCCTCTAAGGAATGGAGGTCCTGTTCCCAGAAGGTGCTGAGAATGCTAACAGTGTTAGCCAGATTGGATACACAGAACATGATAGAACTGTATCAGAGTTCTCTGGTAGAAAGGTTATTATCAGCCTTTGAAATGCAAGTCTTTAACAGGGAAGATTAGACTGGTAAAAACTGACAGCAAACTCCGAGGAAGTTTCACCTTGGAACTGGCCCTTTGGGAACCATAAGGATGAAACAGGATCAAGTTGAAGTGGAGCAGCACTACCATGGCAAACTGACCATGACCAATGGCTTTGGATGAGCAAGGGAGGCCTTCTGGACTCTGTGTGCCATGCTGGGTCCCTGATGGAAATCTAAAACAACAGAAAACTAGTTAAACTAAAGTTCTAGATAAAATACTCATCTACTGCCCAAACAGACTGAATTCTATTGACTTCCCCACATCAGAAATCATACTATGGAAAACAAAACATGAGCAGCATCTGGAGAAGTTCTCTAGAACTTTAGTGTCCTTTTTTTTTTCCTTCTTCTTCTATTTTTTTTTCTTTTTCTGAAAGCAGCTGGAATACAGAATACCCAGGGGAGCCAGCAAAAATACTGTGCCTCCAAAAATACCAGCCTCCAGCTGGGGCTGGGCAAACAGGCATGCCTGAGGGGCCAGGTGTCCCCAGGGGCTGCTGAGTGACCACCTGGACATCCAGTGGGGTGTCCGAGCGTCCAGGGGCAGCAATAGCAGCCCAACCTCGCGTGTCTGCAGCCCAACAGCTGCGCTGTGGAGCCTCCTGCATAATCATTCCCATCCCTCTCCTTGTCCCAGAGGGGATTGGCAACTGCTCTCTTGCCTCCATCTGGAGAAGCAGCTGGACATGACATGCCAAAGGAAAAAACTCCAATGGGGCAAAAATAAAAATCTCTTGACAAGACAATTTTTATGCTAGGAAATGTTACCAACCCAAGTCCTACAGGATCTCACTAACTAGTAATTTAATCATTCAAATCCAAAGGTGCAGTATTTCCCCCTGAAGAAAGAAAGAGTTGGGGAAAGGAATGTCTGTGTGGTTTTTCCTCCCTTCCCCTCCCAAATGAAACAGTGTTCCTTTGCTCCATGAGCACTAATTTGGCCCCTCAGATAACCTTTCCTACGAGCTGCTCTCTCCATTTTAACCACGAACAGCCCATGTGTGGCAAGAGCAGTGTGCCCATCCAGGGCAAAGCCCCTGCACCCCAGCCTGGCTTTGTGCCCACCCCCCATCTGCAGCCCCAGGGAATGGTGTAGGGGACCCCAAGCCCAGGGGACCCCAGGCCTGGCTGGCTGTTAGCCCGGGCAGTGCATCCCAACCTGCTTTTTCAGCCAGAGAGAAGGCCTGTCCCATCCATGCTGTGCCACCTCTGGCAAACTGCAGTAATTTGTCCCGAGTGGTAATATCTGAAAACACCCCCCAAAATGGAAGGGAACAGTCAGTCAGCAAAAATAACCAGGCCCTCAGCCACAAGGCTGACAAGACCCCTTCTTGTTTCAGGAGGCTGCCCTGCCCTCTACTTAAAAACCTGGAGTCACCTCTCTTAAGTCAGGGCTCCTCTGGGGAGGTTATTCAGGCTTTTAAATACACAGCTTTACTCTCTAAGAAAATGAACAAACACACCAGCCCTGTATTTCTCCTGGAAACGTGCACTGTTATCTTTAGTAAAAATACATTTTTATTTTCAGAAAGAAGCTCCGGGGAACAGTGCTTCAAACCAAAAACTATGTAATTTCTCAAACAGCCAAGAATAGTTGCCTTCATTGTGGCTGGTCTTAAAACTGGGATTTCCCCCCAAATGACCCAGTATCTTTAGAGAGGGATGGACAGAAGTGCCAAGAAAAGCTCTCTTAGGCATGGAAGTGAAGTAGAACCTTTGGCCAAATACACAGAGCCCAGGAGGTGTGCAGGCTCCCACACTGCCCCCATGGGACCTGCCCATGTGCCCCCTGTGCCCTGCTGCCAGGCACTGTGTGGAGAGCCAGCTCCCTGCACCCAGCCCTGCCCTGGGGAGCTGTGAGGGGCCCCTGTTTCACTGACACAGCTCAGGGTACTCCTGGCTCCCACTGCAGCACAGGCTTTAGTCACTGCAGAGATGGAAAGCACGTGGCCAGGGCAAACCAACCAACCACATGTTCTGTGCAAGTAAGAGCTTACCTCTGCTCCTCTTTTCAACTTCACACTTGCTCTTCACTCGAGCAAGAAAACTGGTTTTAAGTTGGAAGTTATTGTAGAAATGTGATGTTTAAAAATCAAACATTTTAAAAATACAAGTTTAAGCAAAGGCTTAAGCTGTTAAACCATTGAAGCCCTCTGCAGAGGGAGAACAACTAAATAGAACTCCTGTAAGCTCTTCCCATGGTGGATTGGTCCTTGCAGATGCAGGCTGCATGCTGGGCAGCATTTCCCTGTCTCCCTGACACATCTGTGCTCTAATCCCCACAGAACCAGCTTTCAGGGAAAACAAGGTTAGGGAAGCACTAGGACTTGTCAGAACTCTCTCAGTATTTTACCTGTGTAGACACTGCTCAGTGAGTAGATTCAGTGCTATCTGTGCACAACATTTGGGACTACACTTCTCCTCTCTGATGCTCATCTTTCTGTCTTCATACAGTGTGCCTGGTTTTAGACAGACTGTTCTCTTCCCTAAGTCTACCACTTCCTCCCTCAACAACAAAGTGCAGAGGAATCACACACAGTCATCAGGAGGTGCCACCTCAGGTGGTGCCACCCCAACCATGCAAGCTCAAACAGGGTGCAATGTGAATGGGGAACCCACTAGGTGACCATGCCTGGGCTACTACAGGAATACACTTCTCCTTCCCAATGTGAAAATTGCCTCTGCAGTACAATTCTCCTTCTATCAAAGCTAGACTTACCAGAACACACTGCAAGCTCTTGCAAATTGCTGTTTTCTGGACATGCTGCTTTTATTTGTGCAAACATCCCTGCTCCATCTGCTCAGCTTCGGGCACATATTAATGCTGTGGCAACCTGAAAAGCCCCTGCTTGCTGCACAGAGAGCAATGTGACTTCAATGACAAGGGTTTGGAGAGGATCTGGTGCCAGAAGGAGAAATGAGTTCGCCATCAGCTACGCTGTGAGCTGATGAGTAGCCCTGGGGGCGAGGAGATGCCAGGGACTCACCAAAAGCTGAGAGGAAATGGGAGGCTTCCCAGAGCATAGGAGGCTTGGCAAAAGCAGTTAGTACTGGAGGTGGTCCTGAAAGTGCAAGTGACAGTAGAGCTACAAATAGAAAAGGGCACAGGGACACATGTCTTGAAGAACTTGGGATCCTGGAACTATAGTTAAGGGTAAAGCATGTTTCCCAAACCAGAAGCTTATAATCCAATTGTTCATAACATACCCATAAAAAAAATTAGGAGCAGAGAGAGAAGATGTCAGTTAGTAGAGAGAAGCATGCACAAGCCTGTTTTGGGCTCGTCAAACTGCCTGGCAGCTGCCTTGGCTGGCAAGGCCCAGCCTGCTAAAGACCATGCCAACATCAGTTGCCGTGAAATGAATGGCCCCACTCTTCCCCAGATCCTCTGTGAGACCAGCCACTGAGGATGGGCCCATGGGAGTGTGCACAGAGAGACACTGACCCTCCCTCCCCACTGAGAAAATGGTATTTCTGTGGAAGGAGACCTCAGAGGGCTTCTTCCAGGCCATTTCCCCAGCTCCCTGTGCTTTCCCAGCAGTACGAGTAACACGTGTCTGCTCTGGGCAGTGCCTCCAAGGCAGAAGGAACAGGCACAGCTTTTGCCAAGGGCAGCACAGGTTAATTCCCCTCTCTGAACATCCTTGCAACAGCACGGGCTCTTCAGAGGCCATGGCAGGGACAAATGGAATGCCTGAGGTGCTTCTGGTTGACCAAGCCTTCCTGCCTTGCTTTATTTCTGCTTCATCATCCAACCCTCTCTGCTTTTGGGAAGTTGGAGCAGCTGGTATTCAGCTGGACAAGACTAAAAATATGCCTTCTCCCCACATGTGTGGAAGAGGAATTTTTGTAGCTGTATGGAGCTGCTTAGATCTGAGGGCCAATCTTCAGCTTAGCTTTGTTGATGTCCAGTACCTTTGCCAACTTAAGCCAGCTAAAGAGTTGGTAGAAAACATGTCAGACTGCTGAAAAACAGCAAAGGTTCAGTGACATCATATGAAATCAGAAGCAAACACACAAAAACATAATAAATCTAATAAAAATACTATCTGTTGGTTTGCTTTCCCTTTCATGTGCATTAAAAGTAAACCAAATTCCTCCAGATGACTCTTGCATGAGTTTTGAAGAGGCTGCAATCAAGGCCAATTGATTAAAAAGCCTGAATACTGAATGTGCCCAAACACTTCTACAATCTAGCAAGATGTGGGTTGGATAGGAACTAATCTTCCTTACTACACCAGCCTGATGATAAGATCAAAACCTTCCTTTCTGTCGAAGTTCAAGCCTCTATATGGTCATGCTATTAAAAACTTCATCAAATTCCAGTATCAGAACAGGCACATCTGAACCAAATCACAGTCTCATATAACTGAAAGAGATAAGCACAGGAATAAAGCATTTAGAAAACAGTCAATTTTAAAGTTTTATGTATTTTTTCTACTCTCGGTTTTATAGTAAAATACTCACATTTGACCTTTTTTTATTTATTACTTTTCCTCCTGGATTCCAGATTGTGACACTGCAAGTAAGCCCATAATAATGGGGAATATGCATTTTTGGAAGCAGTAGATAAGGAAAGAGCTCAAAGTCCAAGTGACTGGACAGAATATAAACTCAGGAATACAAAATTCTAGCCTGGTTGCTGTACCCAAGAGTTTGAACACTGATAGAAGGGGATTACTGACAGCTGCCTCAGCCAGACATCACTGCAGAGAAATCAGGTAAAGCTGAATTATATAATGGATTTGGGTTGAAAGGTTAGGGGAAAAAAAAAAAAAAGACAATCACTTAGAAAGTTTAGGAGAGGAGAAGAGATAAAGATGAGTAGGCCAGAAAGAAAACAAAATGGAGGGCAAGGAAAGCAGAAGTGCTGACAGCACTAATATAGAAGCAGATGACAGGGAAGACAAGGAAGACAGTTTGTGGTGAAAAGTAGGATTTATGTATCATAATTCTGGCACCATTCCTGAACATTTCTGAGGGCAAAACCTCCAAAAAGAACTAAATTTTATGTAATGTATATTCAAAAAAGCTTGTGCCCCTCTAGCTGCCTCAGCTGCTGACTCCAAGGTTTCCTCCTCCCCAGCTCAGCTCTCTTGCTCCTTTAGTTTGTGTGACCCCAGCTGGGCTCTCATCACACATTAACAGTCCTGCTCATTACCACATGAGGTGATGAACACACCGAATGCCTTCAGCCAGTGCAGGAGCTCTCATCGACTTGGAGAGAACAGTTCATTTTTTATAGGAGTCATTTAGAGCTAAATGCCAACCTTTCTGTTCCCACAGCTCCTCTGACACCAAAATGCATGGCAAATCTCTTCAGAGCTTTCAGAAGGGTTTGTGCAATAAATCTTAACAGCCTGCTAAAACACGGCCAGTTGCTGAGGTCCCAGTAGATTCATGTGAAATTTGCCCCTCTCCCCTTATAGCCTTCACTAAAGGAAAAAAAATAACACTCCCCCTCGAGCATGAAGAGCACAGAGAGAGAAACCCTGTACAACAGCAGCCTGCACATCAGAGCAGCATTATTATGGTCTTCTGGGCTATTCTGATAGAACAGTGCTTCTTTGTTAAGGCAAATGTCAGCAGCATACACTGAACACTTCTTCCAGACCCGAGCTTTCCACTGTGCAACAGTCTCCAGTGATCAGCCTTGCCCAATTTATGTCATTGAAACATGAGCTCCAGGGCGCTTCAAATGCTACAAGCAGCTGCCAGCCAAGCTTCAAGCACTAAACAAATGTTTAAAAAAAAAAAAAAAAAAGAAATAATCATTAAAAAAAAAAATCATTTTGTTATCTACAGGTACCATTGATTTATCACTTCTGAAACTCTTTCCAGAAGCTCTGAGGATTCCATGTGGAAAACAGTCTGCAGGGAAGACTTTGCAAGCTGGGGCACTGTCACTCTTTGGGCAGCTTTGGCTTTCACCATTCCAATAATCTTCCTGCAAATATTGAATCAGTTGCTAAGGGATTTCACTGGACAATATGATATAACTCTGTTATTGCACCACTGACTATATATCATCCCTTGAAAACAGAACATCATTGTTAAACACAAACTGAGTTTCTTGTCAATACAGCTGTGGTTGGAAAAGCTCAAGAATCCATCTGGTGTAGCAGCTTCCCTCAGCTGCTGAGGCTGCCAGGGGTGCTTTCCCCAACATGAAATGCAATACTGCCCATTACAGTGGGAAATCCTGGAGCAGGTAGGACAGAGATGAGGATAAACCGTGCCTTGAACAGCAAATACAATCTCTCCCCTCAAAGCAAATACACAGAAGCTGATTGCAAAAGGCACGTTGTAATAACACATCACTTCCCAAGAACCAAAGCGTATTCATAAGAAAATCTCAACAAGGGCTTTTATTCCTTTAGAAAATCTGGTTTAAGTTAATAATTTGTGATATGGGATGGTTATGCATGTTACAGGCAAAGAAATGGTAGTCAATTATTTAATTAATCATCCTTCTTAAGTACCAACCTTTTATTTGAAGAACCCTAATGATTTCTATAGGCTCTTTTAATTTTATGAGCTTTATCATCAACTTTTTGCAAGTAACAACTGTTGCTCTGTATCATAAGCTCCAAGGAATGCCAATCTCTGCAGAACCAGGGGCGAGTTTCAGTTTCCTGAGTTGGATGAGAAGGTCTGAGAACGTTTTGGGGCTTTCCCACAGCTCAGTGAAAGGTGGAGAAGAAGCACCACTAGGTAACTGCACTTCTGTCAGAGCAAGCCAAGCAGGTGGCACAGGCACCTTCCAAGGGAAAGGGGATGAGAGGTAAGAGCCACTGCTTGGATTTGCTCTGTATTTCAGGATTCTATGTGATACCATGGCCTGAGCTGCCAGAGGGTGGGGAACACTGGTCTGGTGCTGCTGGAAAGCAGTGTCCAACCTTTGTGAACATGCACCACTGCTTTGTCACAGGGGACCAGGTGTGCTCCTGTCTACACATGGTCCTGTTGGGTGCCTCTCTCAGCCCCTGATCTGCCTGATGCCAGAGCTCCTCAGCAGGGCTTGTCAAGCAGAGGATCTTTTGATGCATAGGGAAATGCTAATGCCACTGCAAATGCTCAAATGGGCACATTTAAAATTCTCCTCTGCATCAACCTGTTGCAAATCAACCCCTCTTTCTCAGCTATGCAAAGGACTTGCAGAGAGTAAACAGCTGAAGTGTCATGATTTCAAAACTCAGCCACTCTGGGAGTCACCTGGTGGTGCTCATGGTGGGCTGAGGCACATCTGTGCACATTTCCCAGGGGGTCTGCAGTGCCAAAGTACATGAAAGTCTGCAAAAGGGTCTCTGGTTCACACTGGAGCTTCCCCCAGTTCTCCCAGCAGAGCTGGATTCCTCTGGCAAACACTCCCACTCCCACCCAGGGGCTGGGCTGCCCCAGCCACAGCCCTCCTCCTCCTCCTCCTGTTCTTGCAGGGCAGGCAGCCCACACACCTACAGGTGGGACTGGCCTTTTTAGAGCATCAACTTGGACCAGAGTATTTATAGCAAGTCACAGATGAAGGGTACATAATTAGTGATAAATAACTTCCTAACAGGACCAGCACATTTGTTCTTAATTAGCCTGTATTCACATTCAATGAATTTACGTTGCTGCTGTTATTAAAAATCTTTGCAGAGGACAATCAATATAAAGTTACGACAGCAAAATGCTAACAGGCGTGTTATACATGGATGCATTTGAAAATCTCCATGCAGTGTGAAAATGACCTTCAAACCATAGGAAAACAATATCTGCATTTCTAATATTCCTTCTTCCCAGCCAAATGGATTTTGCTGTACTTTTGGACGCAGTCCCCCTCCATCTGAATCATTTAATGTGATGAAGATGATTAGGATCACTGATCTGCTCAAGTCACTGAGTTTTTCTGACATCACCATCAGTGGTAAAAAAAACCCCAAACAAATCACTACCCCCAAAACCACCACCCAGCCCAAAAAGTGCCCGATGCTCAGAGAGCATGGGCTCACATTGTGTGACACAGGCAGCAAGGGCAGAAGTGCCGCTGTTTGACTTTTGCAAAATGCAAGGTGTGACCTGGTATGATTAAAGCGTTTCTGCCTGGCTCTGTGCTGGAGCAAAGCAGGGAGTTTTGCTGGGTGGGGATGAAAAAAAGCGATCAGAAAGTTCTTGCTACTGAGTCATGACACAATGGATAAAAATAATTTAGTTATTTCACATGCTTGGGAAGAAAATAATTTCAGCCTGTGGGGACAAATAGGGATTATCTAAATCAAACACAGAGAAAAATCTGACTCCGTCTGGTATTTCTTGTGTTTAAGTACGCAATACTGTGATGGGTCACTCCATCAAAATCTCCTAAACTTGATCCAGCTTCTGCAGGTCTGGATTTCAGCACCACATCAACAAAATACGTTTGTAACAGCAACCGTCATCTTTTTCCCCTTCCAAAAGATTGATCATTGCTTACTTTAATAGTTATCTATTAAAAAATTACATTTTAATTTTAAAAAATTAAAATAATTACCTATTTTCCTAAAATGGGAATTCTTCCTACTGAGCTGAAGGCTGGCCAGTGTTTCGAATCCCTTCCTAGCATGGCCCAAACCTGACTGGGGGATACAGAGCCTGCTCTGCCCCACGGTCCTGTCCTGCTGCAGCACCACCACCCAGCCTGCAGCAAAGAAACCAAAAAACCAAAGCACCTGCTCTGGGCTGCACTTTATAAAGTGGACAAGGAAAGAACAGGCCACAGTGTCTGTTCTGCAGATTAGCAGCATTGAATCCCGCTGTACAAAACACCATCTATTTTAGAGCCCAAATTAGCATACCTTCAAGGGTATTAAACAGCCATTAATAACTTCTTGAGAAACCAAGTAAATTAAATAAATATCATCCTTTTTGACACGTCAAGGGCAGTACAGCAGAATATTGGTGGGCAATGAGGAGTAACATACATAAACTGACTGACTTAAAAAAAAATCAATAAAAACTTAATCACAGAAGAACATAACCAACATATATCTAATCCACTGAGATGTTCACAGGGAATTTCAGTTTCAGCAATAAACTAAATTCATTTCAGGTTAAACTAATATGGACATCTTGAATTTATTAGTGGAAAATGAAAGTAGCGTGAACTTTAAGTTTTCAAAAGCAAAAAGACATTTAATAAAATCTCTATCTTTTTGCCATGGGACTAAGGGAAAAATCCAATAATGTATTAGCCATGCAATTCTGGTAAATTATGGATTCTTATTTACAACACATTTTAGTTGATTTTATCTTAATATACAGTAATGATTTGCTGTCATAATTGAAATTTGTTGTATTGTTAATCATTATAATAACAAAGAAAAATTATTTCATTTATAACTAAGAGAACACAACTAAATATTGCCATTAAAGACAATCTGTGGGCATGTTGCCTAAGGCTGGTGTGACCATTACCTTCTATTAAACAGCAAGTATCGATTACTTTAATTGGCAAATTACTTTGAAATGGGAAAAGATGACAAATATTTTCTATGGAAACTTGTATGGCTGGGAAAACGTTTTTAAGAAAAGCGTTTTGCCAAAACTGTCATTTTCCAAGGACCTGAGATATTTCAGCCTGTGAGAGGGACTCACACTTCAATCCCTCATGGCAACCATTCCGTTTTGGGTTTGGGTCAGAGCACATTCCTGAGGATGCTCCCAGTTTCTGAGACACAGCAGTGGAGCCTTGCAGCACCCCAGGCAGCCCAGCCAGCAAGGATGGAAACATCCCACAGCTCCTGGCATTGCTTCCAAATAACAACTCTGAGTATTGGCCCAAATGTTTAATTTGCAATTAAATTTGTAATGTTTAATTTGCAGCTGACAAGATAAATATGTTTACAGAAAACTGACGCAGGTTTTTCTCTGTGTTTGCAGTAATATTCCATCAATTCATGCCTGTTGTCAAGTGACCACCAAAAGCTGTGTTTATAGGCTTCAAGCACCTTGTGGGTGCCACGTGGGCAGCTAAAGGGAAGAAACACTTGTGACAAAGCAGGGCTGTGCTGTACCTGCCAGGCACCCTCGGAACGCTGAGGGGCTGCAGGCTGCACCAGGCTTGTCACATCCAGCCTCATGTCAGCAAAGCTTCCTCAGACCTACTCGTCTGAGGATGTCTCACAGGACTAGAAGTTGAAATCAGCATTGTATTTCCAGCTACTAGTATTTTTTTTTCAACTCTGAAAATACATGTAATATTGGGATTTCTTCTTCGGGAGACAGTGTGATGAAGGGCATGAAGAGGAAACACGATCAGTGCAGTGAATAAAGATTGAAAATCCATCTGACAATGAAAGGCTGCTATGGAACACTAATACTCAGTGATAGCAAATGCTTCTCAGCCCATGGAGTACTGAAACAATGCTGACACAGTGGAAGGGAACACTGCCTACATCCAAATTTTCTTCTTACTCAATTGTTTTTGATAAGTAGATCTAAATTTTAGGGTATATTTATTGTACATGTCTCTAGAAGTCCTGCCCACCTCACACAGGACACCTGTGCCTGGCACACAGCAAGCCCAAACACACCACCCCACAGGGATCCAGTCCATGCTCTGAAATACTGCAGTAAGAAACTATTTCAACTTCTAAACCCCATCTGTTACATCACAACACCGTCTCTGTTTGCTTCAAGACACAGCACAGCCCCATGATGGGCCA
This sequence comes from Peucedramus taeniatus, assembly GCA_013400575.1. Taxonomy (NCBI): domain Eukaryota; kingdom Metazoa; phylum Chordata; class Aves; order Passeriformes; family Fringillidae; genus Peucedramus; species Peucedramus taeniatus. The sequence goes on along the minus strand of WBNO01007266.1, from coordinate 452,240 downwards.
GGATGGTGCACACAGGTATGCAGTGACCCTGGAAATACCCCGCTGTGGAGCCCAGAGCTGCACTCCACAATGGCTCATGGCATGGGCAGGGTGCCCCTGGCTGTCCCAGCCTTTCCACACAGGCACAGGGCTGCCTGCAGCACCCACAGCTCCTTCCTGCTTCAGGGCTGCTCTGCAATGCTCTCAGAAACCCCGTGCTGCTGTAAGAGCCATCTGCCATCACAGAGACCCTGCCCTTCCAGCCCTCTGCCCCCAAGTCATTTGCTCAACCCTACTCAGATTGCACATTTCTCCTTTCTGTGAAAATAACAAGAAACCTCAGAAAGAAGCCATGAAAAAAGCCTTTTCTGTGGCTGCAAGAAGAGCCCTGTGTGAACAGATCCACCAGACGTGTAAACAGCAGGTTGTGCACCCAATGTTTGTTTTTCATCTCCAGCAAGAAGAGTGTGCTTAGTGATGAAGGGGGCTGAGCAGACTTTTATCCAACCACTTCTGATCTCCCAATTTCTCTTGCACATCCAGAACTGCCTGAAGGCAATGCAGAAAACCCCACAAAAGGCATAAAGCACAAATCCTCAAAGCAATGTTTGTTCCTCTCACAGTTGTCTCATGCTTTCTTCCCCCACTGCTCTCTTCCTCCGCCCTCTTCTCCTCCCTCTCCCATTGCTCTGCAATTCATTTTATTTCTTCAAAAACATACTCCTTACTGGGCACATGCCTATGTGGAGCTCCAGCGAGCTGCCAGGTTATGTGACAGACATTCATTGTCTCTCTTGCATCCAACCTCTTTTCCTGCACTGCTGCAGCACAGGTGAGGCAGTACAGCATCACCTCCATGCTATGAAATGTCTGGTGTGTGTCTGGGTACTGCAAAAAATGAGTTTTAAACACTCCATAGCTGCAAGACAACCCTATACTTCACATCTTTTCAGACACTTCTCATATTTTCATTCCAAAGGTCCCACTCCTTCAAGACAAAGACTTGCCAAGGACCACAGGGCCACCTGTGCTTACAGCATCTCCCCACTCAGCTCCTCCTGTGATGCAGTGCTGAGCTCCACCACAGAGCTGGTATTTATAGTCATACCTCTCCCAAGTTCTGTGGTCATGCAGTCCTGGAGGCTTTGGTTAGGGCTTGTCTTAACTTCTTACTCCTCAAGAACAGTAAAACCTTGTTTAATATTTCATGCATGCCTTAAAAGCGAAGGGGCACCTCCCTTCTCCCTGCTCAAGCACCAGGGGCTTTCAGCAGGGCACAGCAGCCTCTCCCTGCTGTCAGGGAGCAGGGCTCCCTCAGGGACGTTGTCTTTTGGAGGTTTCCAAAGAGTGTCACACACAGCCAGTACTGAGCCTGTCAGCATCACATCTCTGCACTCCAGAACCAAAAACCTCTGACACAACAGACTTCAAAGTTAGGGTCAAAATGCAGCACTACCTTGGGTAGAAGAGACCTTAGAAAACCATCTTCTCTGCTCCTCCTGAAGCTGATAGTGAGAAATTCCCTTTCTTGTCTCTTCTGTGTGGCTGCTTATTAAAAATACTAATTACCATGGACTTCCTGTGGAAGGAGGAGAACATAACCTGGACAGAACAGCTGTGCCCACGTGGTCTTTCTGCAGAGCCTCTGAAGCATACTCCATACCCCAAACAGACCCATGCTCCAGTGCAGAATAAAGCAAGGAGGGCTCTAGAGCCAGAAGCAAAATGGACAAGGGGAAGAATATTAAGAAAAAAAATTAAGGATACTGCAAAGAGCTTTTACAATTACATGGAGCTATTTCTCTGCAGAACGAGCAGACTTGCCAAAGATAACGCAAGGGGGAGAATAATTATATTTCCTCAGTATTTAGAAAAAATTCGGATGAATGCAGTGTTATCACAGGGTGATGACCAAATTTCTCATTCCAGCAGAAAAGCAGTAACAACTGAAATAGCACATTTAAAAAATCCAAACCCTTCAGCTACTCAGTATCTGGAAGTGCTAAAACTGCTGTAACTTTTATAGTTACTTTTAGTAACCCATAAAACACTGGACAAATTTCAGATGAAGAAAACTGTGAATGCTGTACAAATTCTGAAGAAGGTAAATGAGCAGCTGCAGCTCTGCCAGCCTGATGCCAGTGCCCTGCCTGACCTGAGGTTTGACTTGTAAAGAAGTATAGTAAAGATGGGAACTTACAAGCAGCCTGTCAAACCAACACAGGGAATTGTCTCCGAACAGCTCTTTTGAGAGAATAACAGTGGTGCCAATAATCAGTAACTAGAAGGTAAAGAGGATTAAGCCACACTTATTTATTGTGAAGGTAAAAACAGCCTGCGCTACAAGCTACAACTGAAATCCCCACCACAGGAAGGGTGAGTCCAGTCCAACTACCCAGAAAAGAAGATCTCTCCCTTGCCTCTTAGTCTGGTCATCAATCGTGCTGGAGCAATGAGGTCTGGATCTCGTCTTAAAAACTCCTCATGCACTGCTGCAGAAAAGAACCAAGAGCACAGAAACACTTGAGGGCTGGGAGGATGCTGGAGGGAGGATCCTTTGGCCTCTTTACATTCTCTTTAGTTTTCTAAGCTTCTTCTGCAATGCCATTTCTTTGTCCTGATTCTCATATCCATTTACATTCTCTTCCTTATTCTTCACAGTTCAAATTCAGCACCCTCTTTTGTTTTTCATGTAGATCTACTTAGAAATTAGCTGTGATACTCTCAAAATACTGCACATTGCTGAGCTAAATCTCACTCTACACTCTGCAGTCCTCTCTACACCTAGATTTGATCCTAGAAAATCACTCCTATTCTTTTGCAGACCACAGTTGGCCAGGATCTCACTATTGCCAGAGGTGGATGCCATTGGTAATGTGTATGTATTACATACAAGCAGAAATCAATGCTGTGTGCTGTACATCTGGATCAATAGCACAGAAATAAAAATGGATTCTGGACATATGAATAAAAAAAATATATATACGACAAAGAAGAAACCAGAAAATCTTTAAAGTAACTCATAAAATGACAGGCAGGAAAAAGCAGCAACTGCACCACATAAAGGCCTAAATTCATTTCCAGTGTGACTATTTTTAGATACCCCATTTTAGTTCTAACCTGCATTTATTCTAACGTGGGGTTGGTGGTTTTTCTTTTAACTGTCTGTGCAAGATTTTTGGTCAGATATAGTAACGAGCACTCACCACAGTAATTTTAATTAACAAGCTCTAATAAATTTGCACATGTTGCAATATAAGCTCTAAAAATACCCATGTGCATCCCCAAACTGTGGCCAGATTGCTCTGCAGTGAGGTTTCCCAGGAGATCCTTGAACATCAAACCCAACCCCAGCAGCACTGCCCATGGCCCTTGGGCTATGCCCTCCCACCCAAAAGCTGCCCCAGTTGCTGCCCGGTCCTGGCCCTCACACCCCGTTCCACCCACCACGGCCAGAGGCTCCTGCTGCACCCAGCTCTGCAGGGATGAGAAGTTCTGCTCCCCTTTTTGGGTCAGTCTCAGCCATTTTGGCTGGATCCAACCTGGTAGAGGCCACATTTGGCATTTGGCACTATCACAGTTAGGCAGCTGTGCCAAAGAGGGGAACAAATAAACCATGCTCTTGTCAAAACGTTCCAGTTTTCACTGAAATCTTTCAGTGCACTGTTGTTCGTTCATATTTTTTTTAAACCTGTAAAAGGCCATTCACTGTCAGTGTGGGACACTGAGCAAGAATGGAGGGAACAGTTATATTTTTCATGAACTCCTATAGTTCCCAGACCTGACTCCCTTTCCTATGGGAACACTGCACACTTCAATCAAGGGCATCGATCCCAGTATAGAAACCTTCCCCACCCACTCCTCCTGTCCCATGTCCTGTTCCCAGGCTTGGTCCTGATCTCCAGGGGCTGAAGTGGTCCCACTAACAACAGAAACTGCTGCCAGGGACAGCAGTTAATCAGACAGGAGCTTAATCAGTCTAGCAGTGTACTTCCAAGCAAACCACGTCACAAAGACACAAAGCTATGTGGGGAGCAGCTTTCCTGGGGACAGCCTTTCCAGCTGGGCTTTCTGCAGCTGCCTGGTGGATGCCCAGCACAGCCACTTTTATTGTATGTTCCTGATTCCCACAGCAAGTGCAGGGGTTGGAACCATCTGCACAAAGGCAGTGATCCTGAGAAATGCTGCAGTGCCAGAGCTGGGACAGGGTGGGGACAGGGGAGCAAATCCTGCAGTGGAGTGTGTGTGCAGCCCAAGGAACAGATGCTCCTGACATACAGCAAAATTCTCTAGAAACACCCCTGCACAATAAAATGGCCTGGGATAAACAGATGGTCAATGGGGACTGGGTGAGGGCAGTGTGGGTGATCTTTGCTGCATGTGCTGGTCAGTGCATTCCCCACTGGGACCTGCCTTTCTCAAAGGACAGAAAAAATGATTTCAGGTGGGTATTACTGCTCACATCTTTCCCATCACAGGCATTTTAGAGGTGTTGTTGGTCACTGTTCTTTCCTCCTAACTGTAAATTCTTTCTCAGTCAAAGGAAACACACAGAAAAGGGTGTAATTGATTTAACACATGCCAGAAATATCCAGCCATATCATCATGTTTAAGTGTTTAGAAGAACTAAACTATAAATGAGAGAGGATCAACATGTGCTGAACAGAAGCAGGAGAGCTGCTGCTAGGTTTTGTGAACCTTTCCACAGTTTGAAGAACTTGAGAGAGTTATATCCTGAGCAGAGATAGCAACAAGCTCATGGAAGCTTTTTCTGTGCTGTACATTGTGCTGGCATATGGGAATGTCATACCAATGCTATTAGCCAGGGCTCTTTTGACATGATGTAAAGCATATAATAATTATACAGCAAATATGACGAGATGGAATTGAACCTGATCTCAATTAGCAACCAGAAGTATCCTTCCAGCTGAGATTAATATTGATTAAACCATAACAAGACTAGTACTTGCCAATAAGAGCTCTATAAAATCAAGGAAAGGTGAGGCCAACCTCTAAGTTGGGAGCACTTTGTCATGAGCTGTAAAGACAAGTGATTGTCCTATGGCCCAATTTGTCCTTCTCAAAAATGGAAGTTTGGCTCTGTATAATTCAGGAAATTACAGTCATTTCAGTGGACAGCTAGTCTGGCCAGGAGCCCAGAGCAGAGATCAACAGCCTTCAGGAGACAGCTCTGTCTTCCTTTCAGCTTTCCCCATCCCTGGGACAGCATTAATCACATCAAATCCCACTCCTCTCAGCCTTCCCCACTCTCAGAAATGCAAGACATGGTTCCCACGACTGTTGTACCATACTTCAAATATAGGTTTGCGCTTTTTAATTTCCCCCCTTGCACCAAATTAAGGTGGATATTTTGGAGTTGAACAAATATATTGGATTTATTGGCTCTTCCCCTGAGTGAGGTATAATAGTTCCACCAGTCCAATCTTACGTTTCCTCTACATGAAAATGATTGGATTTATTGCTAGCCATTTTTAGATTATATTAAGTCAAACCATAACAACTAAGCATCCTTTAGGGCTTAGTGCAGATTATAAAGTGATGCTTGAAAAACAGACATGTAAGGGTATAAGAGGCAACAATAGAAAGCTTACAACAAATCTTATTTTCAAGATTCTTGATCCTATTTAAGTAATGTTTTAAGATGTTCAGGCCAACTTCAGAGAGATGCTGTACAGCTCAAGAAACACTGAGTGCTAATATTCTTCAAACGTAAAACATACACACAACATTTATTGGCAAGTACCCGATAAAGGAAAATTATTTTCCAGTTTTGGTTAATAGTTTTCTGATAAAGAGCTATTTGCAAAGAACAAAGACCAATGTGACAATCATTAATTTTCTGAAGATGAGAGCGGGAGGCAAATGAAGCCCGGAAACCTCCACACCCCAACAAATACTGGGTTGGAAAACAATTAAGGCCCATTTGCCAAATCCAGAAATGAGCCCCCCAAAAGTGGCTTGTGTGCCTTCTGACACAGTAGCCACATGGCCCTGGCCAGGCAGCACTACCACAGCATTTCAGTAACAGAGGCTGCTCCAAGACAGGTCCTGAAAGACAGACCTTGCCTGTCCTGGTGATTTGTCAGTAGTTCAGCACTGGAATAGAAAGAGACACGGAGAGTCCAGCAGAAAGAGGCCACAACCTTTCCAAGTTAATACTGGAGAAATCAGCTCTAAATGTAATGCAAGAAATATTACTGCAAAGATACAGCAGACCCATGACTACAGGAACAGCCAAGAAATGTCACCTTGTCAAGGAACTTTTCTAGCCTTTTGAAATTTCACCTATGCACAAAATTACAATCCTTCACATTCAACAGCAGGCAAATATCAGCCTAACCTGGTGAAGATAATAAAATGTAACACAGAAGCTTATTAGGAAATAAACAAGATTGGCTCCAGCAGCCACGACAAGAGGGCCATCAGGAAGGCAGAAGCACCAAGATGATTTTTTACTGGGTGCAGCCACTGAGACTCTGCAGGTTACCTGGGACAAGGGCATTATACCAGCACACTGACATTCATGCGCAACAGAGTTGTAAGAGAGCAGTAGCTGTCCAAGGATGTGCTCATGCTTGCTAAGCCTCTAATCCCAGCTTTGATTCCTTCTCCATCCATAATCAGTTCAAATACAGCTAGAATTAATGACTGTTTGCAAATTTAAAGGCTGTTTTTCTTCTCTCTGCTTAGAATCTGCCTTAGGTCACACACAGAGCCAGCATGGGTGAAGACATGGGCCAGACCCCCTCAGAGTCTGGCATTCCCCTCTTGTCCAGAACACAATACAGTGTGTTACTGCACAGCAGTGCTCAGAGCAATAAATAATAATAGCAACAACAATAATAACAATAATAATGCACTAGTGCTAAACCCTTCAGTGCCTATGTACTCAGGGTGGCTGTGACTCTGCAGTCACTCTCGCTCATTTCCTGGATCCATCTCTGAACAGATTTTTACCCTCCCTCTACAACATCTCTGCCCACCCTGACTGTGGTGTAACCAGGCTCCAGAGTCTCTTCTCACCCACCTCCTCCCTCTTTGGTGAACTCTTCCTCCACCCAGTCTGCTCTTCCCTTGATACCACCTGGGTTGAGGAGAGGCAGGTGTGGGCTGGACGAGACAGTACCTTCTCCTGAATGCTGGCCAAGCTGATCCTCTTTCACACTATGATCCTTGTACCTTGCTCCGGAGCTCCAGTGAGCATTTTGGCCAGCACAACTGCAACTGATTTCCAGCTCAGGTCACCTTCACATCACAGTGACCATCAGCCTTCAGTCATTAGGTTCCCCAGCTTTAATGATCCCTTTGTCACTCCTCTAGATGTTATTATATTGCACAAAGCTTTGTTTAGATTATCTAAAAGCATCCCATTTCTTGCTATTATAGAAAGTCAAGAAACATAACATCAGCAGTGCTCCTAAAAATGAGATTTATGCCCAGCTGCACTGTGCAAGCAGAGTTACGGTGCAGAGAAAATTACAGGCAATAAATAAATGTGTATATAGATAGAGGATGTCTTTTAATACATATCTGAAAAGCATTCTTTGGAATGCTTAATGAGAAACCTATTTCAGATCCTCTCAAACCATTTTCTTAAGACTTAGTGAGTTCTGTACTTAAAAAGAGGTTAGTGGACCAGCAACCAAAGCGTTTTTCATTTCCATTTCAAAGGATTCCAGCAGAGGCAGATATTTTCAAACATTGCACTTGCAAAATACTGATGCTTTTAAACCTGTAAGACAAACTAATTGCATCACCCACCACAGAAAATCTCAAATGTCATTTGGAATGCCACTGGAAGTGCAGAGGGACAGTGGGCATCCCTCCAAAGTACAAGTTGCATCTGTAGATCCTCCTTCACTCACCCCATGAAGTTCTTTGATTCTCTGGGATCATGCTACACTTCTGGAGCTGACTTTCAAAAAATGGACATGCTGGGAGTCTACAATAGTAAAGTTTTTTCATCCTTGCCTTCCATGGTCTTACAAAGAACCACATTTTATGTGGCTAGACTGGGCTCATTTGATAGATATACCTACTAAAACAATAGCTGATACTCAAAGATGATCTGAAGAATACTGCCCAGCAAAGTTCATTCTCCACTGCTGCTTCCTCTTGCCCAGAAATGGCCCAGGGTTAGTGAGCATCTCTTCCTCTCACCATTCTCTGCTCAAGCACATCCCCAATCCCACTCGCTCACCTTCTGGCTCCAGAACAGGTTGCTATTCCTTTGACAACCCTAGCACCCAAGATGGACAAAGACCAGAAAAAAAGAGCAAGAAATGCACTTCTACCTCTTTGGCAGCATGTCTGTCTCACAGGAACAGCCCAACCTGTTTCTCAGGTGTCTAAACACACTCACCCAAGTCAACACCCAGGTCAGAAGAGCACCCTGTGGTCAGGGACCATGGCCAACATGGACAAAGACCACAGATGGAGCACAGGAAAGAGTAAAGGATGAGGATGCAACATCACAGCCATTTTACAACAAAGAAGAGGTGGGGTTTGAGAGCTAAACCAGGCAACCAATAAAGCCTGACATATTTAAGTTGAAGGTATGATGACGAAAAACCTAAAGACTCCCCATGCACCAAGAAAATGAGCTTGAAAAAGCAATGACCGCCTGCACTAGCAATTTATAATCTCTCAGCTGCTGAGATTGTGAACAGTGGCACTTTGTAATCTTATAGGAAAAGCAGCTCTAATGCCATCTGGTCACATATTTCTGGCCAAGATCATTTAGTGGAGCCTGTAATGAAAAAAGTTGCACATCCTCCTAAAAATCTGAATTATGCCAGCTGTGCCACAGTGTCACTTGTGCTATCAAGGAGAAGGACAGCTGTCATTCCTTTTCTCTGAAGATAGCAAGCGCACTGCCTTGCTTAAGAGAACTAATTCTTCTTGGATCACTTTAAATTATCCTACCTGTCACTAGGAAAAGAAAGGGTGAAGTCCCTATTAACATTTTTTGCTTGATTTTTGCTGACATATATACAGCACTTGGTCCAATACCCACCTTGCTGAGCTACTGCGAAGAAGGCGATATTTGGACCTTGACTCTAATCTGAACTGAAGACAGCTCTACAGCCTTGGCAGAAAACCAGTTTGAGGGAGGGTGCAGTTAAGCTCGTCATCTTCACCTCTTATAATGAATGAGACATTTCATATTTTAGATATTACCTCAGCAACTTCCTGCCAGTTTTAAATTGCTCTGTCATCTCAGATTAGCACTCATCATTCATGCTAATGTAAACTAAATGGTACCTCTCCTGAAATATGTGAAAGAATAAATGGGATTACAATGAGGGCTGCAGAGCATAAAATTTCTAATCCGTGAGCCACTAATTGCTGCAGGTCCTTCTCGGTACTTCCATCTACCAAGCCATCCATTTGAACCCCTATATTTGCTATTATTTTATTTTAAGGTTAAATCTTGTTTGCCTCAAGCACACAACTATTCTCACTGGCTCCAAGAGCCTATTTCCAAAAGCAAAGATATGTAACCTCAAATGAGCAGGGAAAAAGATACCAGCACCAAGCTGCCTGTAGCAAACCCATCCACTCCCAGGACAGCTGAGCTGAGGGCGCGCCTTCAAAACCACGTCCCGTCTAGACTCCTCCACCCGCTCCCAGAGCAAAGCAAAGCAGCAGCAGGGAGAATTATAGCCCAATACTCACTGTGACAGGAAGGAAATAGCATTGGGAAATGCTTATTTTAATGACAGGAAAATATTTGCCAGGCTTGGGCTTAGCAGCAGTAGAAATGTTATTACTTTCGAAGCTGGAAGAGTAAATATTTCAAGGGCTATTTTTTGACACCTTCACTGTGGCTTGATTTCTGCATCTATTAAGAAAAAGTCTATATAGCCTGTGGTGTGGGAGCTTTGCAAATCTTTGCATAAAACTCCATTTTATAAGGCAATAGTGTGATAGAATTGTATAGAATTTACATCAGCCTGAAGAGCCGCAACAAGTAAATGTACATGAAAATACTGAAGTACTCTTGTTTTGTTTCTGGAATTAATGCTAAATTGCCATGTCTTCTTCATTTTATTATTTCTCAGAGTACATGGAAACAAGACAGAGAAGTGTCCCATGAAGCACTGCTATGTAAAGAGGCCTGGCTGTGTATAGCTTCCTTCCTAATGTGTAAATCTGTTGTCCTTTTAACCCAAAATAACTTTAAAATGCTAGGCATACAGAAAGCTGTATTTCCTAGCAATTCATAGTTTCATCTTCCCAGTATGCTTATGTTGAGTGAAATCCATTTCAAAATACCATCACTGCAAGCACTTAAAAGCCCAGGAAACATCTTTCAATGGTCATTACTGCACATACCTTGGGCCATCCTAAGCCTCCTTCAAATGTCCATTGATTTTGGTGGGAGTGCAGAACACTGAGCAATGACACTGGAGTACATCAGCTCCGTTACACTGCCCTGAAATTAGGCAGAGTAGAACCAATTTCTGTGCTGTAAAGTTCCAGTAACCCAGAAAATCCTGGGAAGTGCAGAAAGTGAATGGCTTCGATGGATGAACAGTTGCAAATGTAGGGCCATCTAGCACTGGAAATTACCTCTCAGAGTTATGATGATGTACTTTGGTGTCTCCCTCGTCATGTGCAGCAAGTTTTTAGTCTAATTTCTGGGTTCAGGGCTTTCTGAAAAGGAAGCCACTTCATTTTGGAAAAAAGAGGAACGAGAGTGAAGAAAGACAAGGTAAAGATTTGTCTACAAAAATGCCTCTTAACATGGATTTCTCCAGGGTATTGCTTAATTCTCAACTGCTCCTCTTTAATAGAGCCAAACTCTGTTTTTAACACATAACGTTATCTTTCCTCTATCCTACTCCTCCTATGCATAATGAAGTGCTTAGGTACTTCAAGGTACTTACAAGGCTGCTGTTACTCAAGGATGTGAGCACCTCCTCAGACTATCTATCTTTGTAATACCTGTGGGAGCTGGGAAAGTCCTATTACAGTCTCAGGCTCAGAACATCAGAGATATTTAGAGACCTGCCACTGAGATAAATGGGATTAGCTGCCCCATGGCTTTTCTGGCTCAGAGCCTCCACTGTGTCCCTAAAATCACAAAGGACATCTTCAATGAAGCAGGGAACCACTCCTTAGAGTCTCACTACCTAGGCTGGGGGGCTCATTTCTGGACCACCTTTCCCTTTTGATTTAGTCTTATGTTGCACAACGATAAAGGTATCAGAGAAAGTAAAAACCTCATCCCTGCTCTCCTTTGTCTATGAATAACTGAAAAGCTTTCAGCACTGTTGGCATACACAGGCTGCAAAGCACTTTGGTGTGTTCTGCTTTACTCCAGCTCAGTTTTGTCTCACAAAGCTCTATGTAAAACTGCCAAAGTAATGACCAAATCTCCTATTTAGCTCAGTGCACCTGGATTCTTTCCCCTACAGAGCAGCAAGCAGACTCTTATTGCCCTCTGCACCTGACTTTGCCCTGCAGAAGCACTGATTCTTCTGCATTTGCTCCTGCAAAGCAGAGCGTGCTGAGGCGAGGCTGGGTGGGTGTGCAGTGTCTGTACACACCCCTCCTCACCAGCACAGACACTTACAAAGGGAATTTCCATCATTCCTGGGGGACTTCACCAGTTCCCTGTCCTGCTCTGAGCAAGGGACACACAAAACACAGCAGCCACTTACTTACATGGCACAACAGGAGCAGTGTAGCTCCTATCCTCCACGCCTGGGAATTTGTGTAAACATAGCTTGTTTCCAAACACGGGTGTCTATTTCCAGTGTTAAACGTCCCAAAAGCAAACAGCAAACCAGTCTAAGACAAGGCAATAGTGCACAATTTTCATAATGAAACAAACCTCACTGTGGCAAAGCTGGGCTTTCTATGGGCACCTTTGGGGGGGTCACACATGCAGCTCCCACAACTTCTTGCCCTGGGGGTGTCCCCATGAGCACCCTGGCCTCCTGATGCAATGGTACCACGACCTTTAGTGGCCAAAGATTCATCAAGACAACACAAGTGGTATTTTTTTCTAACTGCAACCACAGGAAGATGTGATTTTTTTCCTCCATGGTCATTCAGCAGTCCACAGTAAGCCCAAAATAATGTTCCATCCTAATTGCCACAGACACACTCCTTTGAATAAAGAAGATATGATATTTTTCACTCGCTCAAAGCAATTACTTCTTAAGATATGTGTTAGTTCAATCTTTCCAGGATTTAAATTAAGCCAAGTATTAAATCATCCAAAGCTAACTACCTGAACATTTTCAATGTCTTTCAGCATCTTAAAAACAGTCTTTGATGCTTGTTACTTTAAAGGCACAGAATTTTGCCTGAAAATTGACCACTAAAATTCCCTAAAGTGGAAGCTGAGAAAAACCATACTATCTATTTCCAGTCTCAAATTAATATTTTAGGTGATTTTTATATTAACTTGAAGTGGTCTAGAATGTAAAAATAGGGGATTCTGTATAAAGCTAAGAAACACAACAACCATGTGCATTGAGGGGGGGAGTGATGAAACTCCTTTAGGGATAAAGATGATAACTGCCTCCATAAAGGATTATATTGTGTTTTGGGGCTTGTACTGTTCACTTTGCCTTAGATGTTAACATACTAGCATGGCCACGACTGCAGTCCCTCAGAGTATGAACACAGGTCTTGTTGAGCAGATCAGCAATTATTTTAAATAATAAATTAGAAATTGGTCCTTAGATACTGGTTTTGCTAATCTGACCATGCTGAAAATGAATTCGATTCCTAATAGGAGTTCAAACTGCTTCCTTGCCCAAATTGCTTTTTTGCAGCAATCTGAAATGGAAGAATTTTATCAGCTTAACTTGACACAGTAAATTTCTATTATCGGAAGAAAAAGAACTCACAGTACCTGATTTCAGGCTCCAAATTGTTTCAGTTCATTGTGACTCTCTGGAATTATGGAAAATATGTACTCTATTTTCAGTTTACTATCACTACAAAATACCCTAAATGTGAAACTCTACAGATATATGTCTGGGCTTACATACAAAGAGGACAAAACTCCAGTGAAATAATTAGCAAGATTTATTGCAGTGCTATGACTGCAGAAGAGACCTGAGAAGATTTAACTGTGCTGTTGGTGGCTGCTTCCTTCCTGGGTTACTTGAGAAACTTCTGGTACAGAGCCCAACAAATATCACAGCCCAATCCCCAAGGTGAAAGCATGCATTCAAGGTGTTTGTCCCATCACTCAGGTATGACTGGGAAGTATTTTATCCCTGCTGTGGTCTGTGGTTTGTGTAGCATCACCTGCTCTCTCAAGTGCCTGCCTTTTTAAAATATATTGCACTACAGAGACATGTAAGTTTTATGACAGCGGAGATTCCAATCTTTATAGTCCTTTTAATGAAAATTACCCATCATACTTTTTCTTAATGGAAAAAGACTAAACCTAAACTGTGTCTGCTGACAGTGTTCACTCCTAGCTCCTTCAAACGTGTTTTTCACGTTGTAAGAAATATCCCTGTTCCCTCTTTGCCTCTATATCACAATCTGTCCTCAAGACACTCAAACATGACTGCTGCTGATCAGGCTGTTTTCTCTCGACTGCTGTCTGCCCAAATCTCCCTGTGCTCAGGAATATGCCTGAATGGAGGGCATGCAAGTTACTGCTTACCCATTATTTATATATTCTCTTGGTGATAAGCTACCCCCATCTTTGAAGCCAGGTCACCTTCTGCGGAGATTCTTTCTGTACTGCAAATGTGGATCGTGCACAGCAGCAAAATTCTCAACCCTTACACTCAGGAGGGACAGCCTGTTAAAACTCAGCCTCTCCAGCTTTTTCACACCTATTTCTCAAGGTGGTTTTTCACCATATCCACACGGGGTCCACTTTAGTGGCCATGAAAGTGCTCCTCCAGCAACTTCAACAGTCTCTATGTCAGATCCTTGCCATGTGTATGCTTATTTAAACAGAAGGGGGCTTTAAACTCCATAAGAAGGGCCATGGGAGTGTGTCTATTCATCTTGCAATGAAGAGCAGAGACAGCAGGGAAAGAGCAGCAGTGAGGACAGGCCAGTTTGTATCAATGGCCTTTTTCTGGTGGTGTCAATCTCTGCCTGTTGCAGAGAGAAGTCAGAGACCCCCTGAGAGGGATGTATGGCCATGCCCTTCAGTGCAGGATGAGGTAAGTGCCTCCTCCTCATCTCTGTGCCCACCAGCTCCCATGTGGAACCCAGAGCATGGGTAACCAGGATCTGTGCCCCCCAGCACTGCAGGCACTTAGAGGCCTTACACAGACCCATTCTTTACAAAGTCTTGCCACAGGGCTTACCTCTGCTCTAATAAAGACATCTATTCCCACAGCTGTACTTCTGCTGCTGCTGTTCACTCAGCACTTGGGTTTGATGAGCTGATTTCTCAGGGTGACTCATTCCACCCTTGCTTCACCCGGGCACACTCCCTGAGGCAGCTCTTATCTGGGTGGTGGGGGCAGGCTTACAGCAAGCATTTCACATTTCATGCTGGCTACCTCCTCCCTTCCCTTTGAAGATACCTGAAGCAGGTGCCTAATGACAGTCTACTGTGGACACCTCCAGCAAAAGTGTTTCAAACTGCTGCCATGGACACTGCCAGCTCCTCCAGAAGCATTAATGACGGCAGCATCATGACCAAAGGGCTCCCAGCTCTGAGTCTGCACCACCAGCACTCAGGATGAGCCAAGAGAATGATCCCAGGACGCCCAGGAGACTGTGGCGTGCAGCTATGGCACAGTAGGCCTGAGTCCAACAGGCTGGCTCCCAGCTCAGTGACTACACACTCAAATAACAGATAATGGGATCCTGCAAACTCATTTCCCTTAGCTCGACAGCCACTGGCTTCTTCCTCTGTTTTACACACAGCAGACAAGGGCTTGTTCTATTTCCTTTGGCCCCAAGAGATAAAATTTATATTTGTTACTGTGTATTTAATTTTCTGGGTTTCTTTCAGAATGAGTCTGTCACAGCTGTATTCCCCAGTGCAAACCTGAAAATCACTGGGCCATGTCCTAACCCAGTTACATCAACTTATTCAGTGTCAAAACTTGGCTCAGTTTTACAAAGAAGTCTGTTTGGTGAGTCAGCTTCCCAGTAAATCTTCAGGGATGTTAATCCACAGGCAGATCCTACTCTGGTATGATACATATACGGAGTTTCCCTTGGCTAGGAATAGAACACAACTGCTTCAGACACACTGTGCTTCAGTTGTATAAAATGTCCTGATTAGCATTTCTTGTTTTGTTTTCAGAGATAAAAGGAAATAACAATAGACTCCAAATCTCTTTCTCATTCACAGCCAAAGCTGGTCTGCATAATTAAAGTTAATTGTTAGCTTCTAATAGCTTGGCATTTTTCACTGTGCCTTCCAGAGAAGAGAAAAATCCAGACAGAAGAACTACTGAATTGTGAATGTTCACTCAATGTTTGCAGTAGGCATCTGAATCTTGTATTTAAGCCAAAACAGTAATGCAGGCAAGAAGCACAGAGAGCAATTGATTACTGGTGACCAAAGGTAAGAAAGATCAAATGTTTATTTCCTATGTTGCTCCTATGCGTGCAGTGTCCAGAATCTTTTAATTATATTTCATGGTCCTCTGAACTTGTACAAGGGCATAAAATATATTTATAGCTCACTTAAACTCTTAGCAGTGAAACAGCCATCCTACGCAGGACCTTTGCTAATCAACTGAAGACATTCTGTGCATTAACTTTAAAAATGTAAAAAAGTACTTGTTCCTTCTCCAGCTGAAATGCTTATCACAGTCTAAAGGCAACAAAGAAGAAAAGCTATTTTCTTCTTAGTTAATAGTTTGAGTCTGTATCAGTTCACCTGTGATGTCTGAAGTACAATTTCACTGGCAATGCACATTCATTATAACTGTTATTACAGAACTGGAAGCTCTCAGCCACACTGTGCCAAACACCAAAGAAACATATAATAAAGAAATCACCCCTTTCTAAAGCTTTTCCTGCCTGTGTCATTTTGTCTTTTAGACAACAACAAAAAAGGGGTAATCAAATAAAGAGGTCTCTACTTAACTAATCATACTCGATGCAAATTCCAGATGAGCAGACTGGAAAGCTCCCAGTGTAATTATACACCTCACAACAAACCTACCTGGCACATCTTACACCAACCTTCCATCCTGGGAATCTGCTTTGATAAGAATTTTGGGGATGAAGATCAGCCAAACAAGTTACTTGTCTGTGAGGCTGAGATTAAGGAAAGGAGTTGGTGCTTTACAACAGGACCAGCTGCCCTTGCTTTGCTATTTCCCCAGAAGCTGCTGGGTCCTGGCATGCTGGAGTGGTCAGTGGTGGCAGGGAGGGGGCCAGGCTGGCACCTCCTGCTGCAAATGGAGCTTTACATTAGATTTTAAAGACTCCGCTCAAGGCTGCCTTATAACTGCAAAGCCAAACTCCCCCATACTTAGGGATCTGAGAAAATTCAAGCTGCTGGTGAAACCTTAATTCAGCTTCCTGATGCACATGCTTTATGATATGATCTTTAATTAGCCTATGAGGAAATTAATAATTATTTCTGAGTGTAGGATTTGGCTGCTGTACAGTAAATAATGCACTACGCTACCCAATGAATGGTGATGATTCAGCAGACATCATCTCTCCTGTGTCCTGCAAGAGGCAAGGGGCCTGTGAGGAAAAAACAGTGTAGGATCCCATCAATGAAGAGTAAATATCAATAGCTTATGTGTGCCAGAGAGGGAGGCACAAATTAAAACTGCAAAAAAAAAAAATCTCAGTTCTTGTCTTTTGCCTTCTGGCTTTCTTGATATGGAGTATGGAAACATAAAAATATTTAGTGTTTCTTATCTGTTGATTAGTGTTTCATATGATCAAACAGAAGCTGAACTGTGCAGCAGTTCAGGGGCCTGGTGGCGACACACATCACCAGGAAGGCAGATGCACTTCTGGGATGGGCTTCTCAGTGACCTGCAGCAAGCTCGATATGGCGAGGGGATGAGAGGAAAGCTGGGCTGGCTTAGCTCAGCTGTGTCATCTCCAACCTGACTGAAAACTGCATGGCAAACACAAAAGGCAGAGGATGCCAAATCCTGCAGAAACAAGAACAGTCATGTTCCTTTCAAAGAGCTCCTCAAGCTGGACAAAACGCAGCTTTGAAACAGCCATGTTCTTCAGAGTTGCAGCAAATGCAGGCTGACATGTAAAATACTGGTGGTATTTGTCATGGGCACAGCCAACTGCACAGCTTTCCTGTTCACCTGCAGGTGTGAAGGAGGAGGATCAGCCCCTGCTTCAGCCAAAGTAGTCAGCACTAGAGGAGGAGGAACTCTACCTCTCTCATTATTACCTGTGAGCCAGAACTGGAGAGCAGACACAGTCAAGTAATTATTTACAGTGAACCAAGACAAACAGGATGCTCCACTTTGCCCTCAGATGTCACAAATAAAGCACAAAGCCAGCAAATTAAGGCTGTACATTATTCTTGGCTATTTCCACCTAAGCCCTTGGCTTTCTTAATGACCTGGAGGGCAGGAGCAGAGCCTCAGGCATGGATGGGTGCATCAGAAGAGAGCTGAAATCCTGCTCTCAGAAAAGTCAATTCTAGCCATTTCCTCCATAAGAAGTTTACTACATTCTGCCACACAATACTTTATTGGCATTCATTATTCTTTGAGGACTAATTGATTCATTTTTAGCAGCATTAAAACAAGGCTGCATTTTACAAGGGAATTGCTCGACTGCTGGGGCTGTAGGAAGCCGCTCAATTATCTCCAGAACACTAAAAGCTGAATCCAGACTCAATACCCAAATTGTAACAAAAATATTTCCCCAAGCCTTGATTAACCCACAGGCTGATCCCCAGCTCACAGCTGTCTCAGGTTTTGGGAGGGAGGTTGGGAGTGCTGGGGTTTATTTATTTTATCATTGCCACACAGCTTGGGAACCTGCAGAGCAGAGACAGTCACCATGGGCTGCATTTCTTCCTAAACACTACTGGAAATGAAAACCNCCCCCCCCCCCCCCCCCCATACTCACAATAAGGTTGCTCCTCTTCTTTGTATCTGATGTCTCCTTTATTTGGAACTTCCTTTCTGTTTAAGAACAGCTGGAGACCCACAATTTAGCATTCACATTTAACTAGATATTTGTGGCATTCCAAAGTCAAATTAACAAGCTTGTTACCCCTCAACATGTAAAAATACTGTAATATTCATTCCCAGCAACACCTACAAAAGAACACAGCAATTCCTTTCAACTGAAATACACACATCTATCTACATACAGACATATATATATATATTCCTTTATATGACCCTCTGCCTTTATCAGCATCTCCAAGTCACTGAATTTAAATGAATTCACAATCTTAACTGTACTGTTTGAAAAATATGAGGCAGGTATAGTGAACAATGTGAAAATGTACAGCTTGGACATGCAGCTAAGACAAAGGGAAACAAGAGTTCCAGCAGTACATGCTAAAACAAAGGTAGGTAATCAATAACAAGGTGCTTCAGAAAGAAAAAATGAATCCTTTTTATTTTCTCTACTAATGAACAGCCTCGCTGCTTCTCTCCCAGCCTCGGGGTGAAGAGTGTGCTGATGTTACCCCTTGGTCAGCAGGAATCACTGCTGAGCAATGTCAAACAACTTCCTGCAAAGGGGAGATCCTGCTGGGAAAGCAGTGGATTAGAAGGAGTATTACTAAAGACAAATCTTTAAAACCCCTCAATTTTTTTTTCCATGTACTCTCCTAAAGATCCCAACCAAGCTGAAGTAAAACCCATTGTGCATCCTGCCTGGGTCACCACCTCAGAGCACCTGATGCTGCACTCACATTTTATAATATCAGGCCTGATAGAAGCTGGGTTTCCTGATTTCTATTTTTCTTTGCAATTAAACAAACTCAGCCCATTGGTATCTTGGCCAAATCTACAAGTTTAATGAGAATGACTCGACACTACCTGGTTTATTCAGAAGTAGCTATGAACTGCTGAGTAAAATGAGAGTTTTCTTTCCCTCTATCATGGTTAATTTCAGAAAATACAAGAAATAGAATCAAGATACCCCAACATTGCCTGGACAGGAAGTGAAGCACTGGAAAAAGCTCTGCATACATGACACCATTTTAACGGTGCTTTTAAATGCAAAAAGCTGTGTTGGTCTGAAGGGAGAAAAGAAAATAAGAGTAGGAAGGGGGGAGAAGTGAATAGTTACATCCTTAAGCAGCTATACAAAATACAAAAGTGAAATGTTCAGTGAAGGTATTCAGCTTTTTTTTACCACAAGAAGGTATTATCTTTGAGTCTCCTTGTAGACAATCAATTCTCAGCCTGCTTTTCATAGGCAGACATCACCTTCAAGGTGTTATTGGCACTACCAGTACTCATATTACACTCAAAATCAGATCAACTCCTCTAATCACAACAGGTTACCTGACACCAAAAAGCTCTTATACACCTGCCCCCATTTACACAAGTTGTTTGCAGACTTCTCTCATTATTTGGATCGTTACTTCCACTTCAGAAGGCCCTCGCACAGAAAAGCCACAAATAACAATGACCAGAGAGCATTTAGAGGCAGTGCCTATTCCCTCTTAGGCTAGGATGCTGAGAACAGAGTTGATAAACCCTGTAAGACAGGGAATGACATGATGCCTTTTGCTGTCTTACCAGAAGAGGATCACTGTTGTATGAACTAGAGGTGCACCTGCACCTCACTCAACACCCAGGGACTTGAGCTCTGTTCCCATCTCTAGCGCAAACCTATGGTATGACCTTCCACTCATCTCTTCCCTCCATAATCCACTTCTCTAAACCAGATGTTTGTTTATTTATTTTTGTTTTCAAACAAAGTCCTTGGACCATAGGTTGAGGCTCAGACTGGCAGGATGCCCTGCAGTGCATTACAGCACTTCATGGCTCTATGGATGTGCTGCTTCAATGGCAATAATTAATAAAGCAGAATCAACATTTGCTGCAAGCATTTCTGGTGAGAGAGAACAAAGTACTTTTATCATCTGAAATGAGAACAGATACCTTGTAGTACTCAAAATAACCCAAGCTCCTATGTCAGGACATGCCACATATTTCAGTAGCATGTTTTCCAGCTCATTGTGTTTGCTGATCTCTAGGTGGGGATAGTATCTTGTTGCTGGAACCCCCCATGTTCCCAAATATCCACAGCACCTGGCTTGAAACAGATGAGATTCTTGGCAAACATCAAGTTGAAGCAAAAATAACCCCTCAAGAGCTGATTCAGAGCACCTACACTTCTTTGCAATAAAAGCAGCCCAGGAAATCCTATTATTTTCCTCTTAGGAGAAACACTGGACATCAGAAAGATGAAGGGTGACAACTGCTTCATGTGAAGCCAGTAAACCAGACAGAAAATGGCTGAGCATAAAGTGGTTCAAGACACAGGCTCTTCTGCAGAGAAACCTCAGCTGTTCATCTCCTATTCCCTGCCCTGACTTCCATCCTCCAGCCATCTGGGAGTAAGGCTCTGCAGCCACTGAAGGCAACACTAGCACCTGTAATAAAAGTTAGGCTGCTTGGCTGCTTGCTCTGTGAAACCAGAGGCTTTCAAAGAGATTCATGCACTGTGTCCTGAATGTTAAAATAAACTCTGCCAACATCTTCCGAGATTACTATCTGGGCATCACTAATTTCTTGCAAAATATGCCTGTGTTATCCCATATCTCAGAAGAGCAGGTGCTTTCTTTTATGCCCCAAGCAGATGCACATTTCACTGTTCTCTGAGCAGTCAGAGGCAGCTTTTTTTGAGTGTGTGAAAAAACATGGTGACAGCTGCTGAAACCGGGATGCCTGATGTACCTTTTCCACCTAACCTGACTTTTGCAAGGATGAAGCAGCTCATCTCTTGGGGTGTGCAGGCCCTTGCAGGAGGCGCCCCAGTGCAGTGCCCTCATCCCAGCCACTCCAGTGTTTTGTTCTATTTTCTTTCAATAAAAGACTATATTGTGCCTATGCCATCTGTTAAACAAAGTGCTGCACGTACATTGCAATATACCCTGCAGCACAGAACAGAGCCTTCCAGATTATATGTGAAGAGAAGTGGCTGTAAGGAGAGAGAAAACTCCAGGTGCTGGAGCTGTTACAGGTGAGCCTAAGTGTTTGCTTCCCCGAGGCAGTGACCTGTCAGGATTAATCTTGTCTGCCCAGGAATGCACCTCGGCAGACACCGCACCCCATTCCAGGAACCCATAAATACCAAAGGAGGTGCTCAGCACCACACATGAAAGTATCTCCTTTCTCTGGACTGTGACTGGGGAGTGACAGCCTGGCTAGCATCAATCCTGTTTTGTGCTGGGCTTTTTTTAAGGTGTTTCCTTAGGGGGGAACAAGATATGAAGTGAGCATGGGTGTTTGCTGCCTTTTTCCTATGGACACCTCCAAGGGAACCCCCATATTTGTTTCTCTGTCCTGGATCCACCTGAGACTCTGCTTTTTTACTTTAGCTTAAAGGAAGTGCTCTCTCTGTCTGTATTGTCCTCAAACCAACCCTAAGGGAAGGAAGTCCATGGGAGCCAGAGGAATCATCTTTGATGGCCTCTAAATCCTTTTGATAATGCATCCCAGAGGTAAAGCTGTAGGACAAATGGTCTTCTTCTGAATGATGCTGCCCAAGCACTATGCAGAAAGAGGCCCAAAACAATAGTGTTTTCAAGTAGTGCAATTTTACCAGAAAGGTTGCCCCTGGCCTGTCAGAAAAATGCAGTGTAGGTGATAAACATTCAGTGAAAGAGACTTATTCACAGGTTTATTTTCCTCCTATTCCTTTGTCACGCCACTAGAAAAAGCTATGTAACATCTTCCTGCTCTTAAGTTCCCCCTCTAACTCAGTCTCCCTAACTCTACCAGCTTTTTGTTCAGGAGCTGAAATGTTCTAGGCCTACTCATTCTTTTCCATTTGGAAAAAATGCCCATGCACAGGCACTGTTTCATAATCAATGTTCAGTTGGGAGTCAGCAGGCAGCCAATGCAAGATTGATGTTAGGAAAGACAAAGTTCAGGTGAGCTATGGAACCCATACCATGTCCCCAGCACATATCCAAAGGGACAACTGAGCCTGCTGTCCCATGGGGTGCTGGGAGTCCTGCTGCCTCCCATCTGCCCCAGAGGTCAGAGCTCTCCCACAGTGCTGAGCCCATGGCCAAGGCCACCAACTGAGCCACACACCACAATTTCAGGGCAGAGCCCTGGCCTGAGGAGTCACCACAAGAAAGAGTGCTCCCAGGCAATTAGGGGTTTCTGGATCACAAGCAATACATTTGAAGTCCTAATTCAAATTCCTGGTCCTAGGGAGCAGCCAGTACTGGTGCCAGGGGCAGCAAGAGGCAGGCAGCTCACAGAGCACAGCCCACGACTGCTGGAGCAATTCTGCTCACCCCACAAGTGCTCCCTTCCACAACCTCTGAAACAAAGGAATTTATTTCTAAACACAGCAGCATTTCCACATTTTAAGGCATAAACCTTCTTCCCTGTTTCCACATAAACAGTATCTTTTAGACAGCACCTCACCAAACCATGCGATGCCTCCAGGAAACACCCATGCTGAGAGCAGTGCTTTTGGGACAACACATTTGAGGACACAGGCACTGCAGCCCTGGTGGCCCAGATGACCCTTGCCCAGGTCTTGTGTCAATCATTTCCTGCACAAAGAAGTTCTGCATCTCTCAGAATACATCTTTTGGTGCATGTGCCACCAAATTCAGATACTTAAAAATTTCAGGTCATCAGGGCTTGGTTCATGTTCTCATCAACTGAGAAAATGCCAGCAAAATTCAGATTCAGGTCTGGATTTTGTAGTCCAGAACAAAGCTCTGCCTGCTGGGCTTACTCCTGATCAGCTTCCTTAAGCATTCACAGTATATATGAATGTAAAAAAAAAAGTATTTATATATGCCTCTCTCCAACAGTGCTTTTAGGGGCTGCAGCTATAGGTACTGAGGGTTATATAACTCAGCTTCTCTGACAAAGACACATTTGGTTGAACTTTAAACAAGGGACCTTTAGAAATCTGTAAAATTTTAACCATCAGTGTGTAACAGCTTCTAGGACGTTTCCCACCTTGTAACATTTAAAACAATGATTCATCTTCATAAGAAATATGTAACTGTCTGAAACTAACTCTCAAATAAGGTTAATTATCTGCATGGTCTGTGTTTCTGCATATGCAGTTTCCAGCTACCAGGACTGGACAATATGAAAGATTTTACATGACATCAGCTTTCCAATGACCAGCCAGTTATAAAACACAAAATTTTTAATCTGCATTTGATTGTCATAGCTTAAAAATGACAGATTTTATGAGAGCTACAAATCATTTTTAGACTGTGCAGGGGGGACTAAAAGCCAAGGTTTTTTGTTTTGGCTTGTTGATATTTCCTGAAAACATGAAACAATTCTGAAAGGACAGATTTCCTGGCTCACAGCTAAAGGTCAGCAGTCACACAGGGACTGCTTGCTAAGTGCACCAAAAGGAAAGATTGGCGCAACATTGCAGTATTATTAAAAAGTGATTTAAGTGGGGGGAAAGGGAGAAAACAGACAAAGATTATACTCTCAACAACTGGGCTTTCACAAAGATTAGAAAAACAGCCTTGTTCCTTGCTGCTTGCAGCCCCTCACTGTCACTCCAAGCACTGCTTGCTCTTGCTCCCTCTTTACCCCTCTGCAGCCATCCCTGACTACACGGCCTTGGAAAGGGACTGCTCTGACCAGGCACCACACATCACTTCTAGAGCCTTTCCTGAACAGCCCAGAAGTTTTTCCAGGCTCATTGCTGCAACAGATTATGGAAGTACAGTTTTAATTTGTACTGGGAAGGACAGGAGTTCAGAATTCCCATGACTGTGAGCAACACTGACATGCAAAAAAAAGCTCATTTTCCACAGGAATCTCCCCCAGACCTGAGCAATGTTTGTAACTCGCTCTCAGCCCAGCTGAAGAGCCAGTCCTGTTCTGCAGCTGTCAGAGGGGGCACAGCCAGCTCACATCTGTATCCTGAACCACTGTGTGGACAAAGCTCCTTGTCAATGTATTTAATTTTGTAATAATAGATACTGAAACTTTCCCACTCACTGACAAGATACCGGTTTGAAAAGAAGCACATTCTGCAATCAGTGTTGGGAAGCACCTTTAGAACAGTATTTAGTACCAGTCTCAAAAGAGGCTGTACCCCAGCTCCCTTTAAGACCCCCAGCTTGTTTTTATTTTTATTATTCATGTTTTTCTTTCTAAGTATAGGCTATATACAATTTTCCAGGCAAATAAATGCCAACCAAAACCAACCTAGCAACCTCTAGTAGGTCTCTGCTACAGGCCGTGCTCCCAGGTAATGACATTTCCCTCCCTGCCTGACCAAGAACCCTGCGCCATCAGAATTAACAAAGAATTGTGCCTTTAATCCTGCTGAAGAAATACCTCTACTCTGATTACAACATCCTCCCTAGCTCTGAGTTATCAAAAGCATATGCTCCCATCACTCATGGTCTGTGCTTCTGGCTCTTTTTCTTTTTTTGAAATGAAAACCAATCAGTTCTAGAGCAAAATGCTACCTTTTCAGTTAAAAGGTTAACTGCAAGTCTGTGACCACATGGATAGCTTGCAACTGATGTCCCCAAATTCTGCTAACTACAGTAACATAAAGCAAAACAACAAATGTGCTGGTAAGCAGCTAAGCAATACCATAGGATGTTTAAATTTAGCCCTGGCAGATCCTGGAGGAAGGGCATCTCAGAAGCCATGTGTCCTCTGCTGTGCAGAGAGAGCACTCAGACCGTAGTCTGAGTCCACACACCTCACTTTTGAATATATGGCTACACCTATTGCACGTCACTTGTATCTCAAAGGTGCATTTTCTCTAAAAGTGCTTTGTATGAGATAAAGAGCACTCAGCTCTTGGACACAAAATGTTTACCCCAAAAGCAGCCAGGAAGACTGAAACAACAGACTCTGTAATTCCATGCAACAACACAAAGCTGCAGCTCAGAGCAGAGCCATGATGACAATTTAGGGCTTTACAGACCACAACCTGCAAGGATGAATTATTCTCCAAAGCAGAATGTTGACCACAAGCATGGAGAACATTACTTCAGAGACAGATTGCTGTAGCCTTGCTATTTTCTATCTGGAGCTTCGGGAATTTACAAGTAGAGACTATTGCCATGATCAGCAGTGAGATTACAGGCACGAGATTTGCTGTGATGAATTCAAAAATAAGACAGCTCCAGGCCTAAATTTCAGTGTGCCACACCTGCTAGCAGAGAATACATGAATAATCTGATCTCTAGGTTACAAAAACTTTGAGAAAGGGTTGGACATCCCCATTCAGTGGAGCCTCTCTGCATTCTCCTAAGGCCAAATGAAATCACTAACATGAGAACAAGCTCTGCAACCCCAAAAGCTGCACTCCAAGCTGCTGCTGAGGAAATCCAACAAAAGCAGGCATCCGGTGCCAGCAAGACTAGAATTCATCAATTTGACATAAGAAAGCTCCTTTATTGAACAGCTCTAAGCAGAACTACCTGCAAAAAGTCTTGTTAACTGTGAGGTTAATAACATTTCCTGGAAGCTAGGGCAGTGGCATTGTTTCAGGAGCTGAGGTGATCCCATTGCCCCACCCCCAGAACTCCCTCAATTTCAAACCATTTATGCAGCAGCTAAAGAAAAATTAATAGTACTGTTTAAAGGTAAAGTCATGCTTGAAACTGAGATACAATGTGATGATTTTTTAACCATGTCTTGCATAAATTATGAACTCTGTATTGATTGCAAGGGTAGTTAAGCAAACAAAAAGGGTATAATGGGAACATGGGACATCTTCCCGGCCTGTGGGCTCAAGTGAGGTTGTTCCTACTACAGAACACCAGTGATCTGTGCATTATGGTCTGTTAAAGTAATACTTGGCTTATTGAACACTTACTTTGTTTGATACTTGAAAGAAACTTGGGCATGCACCACAGAAACAAAGATCTATCGTTATAAAATACTGGTGAATAAAACCAAAATTTAAAAAAATACTGGGGAATAAAACCAAATGGCTCTGACATCTCAACACCAGCATCCCCCTTTTATATGCTTGGTTTTGCTTACTATTACTCCTATGCTGTTATTATTATTATTATCAATCCACCAAAACATCACACTTAGACTAAACCAGTTCTTCACTAGGAAATTTCTGCTTATTAGTATAATCCTCAACGCCTCCATCAAATTTTGCACTACCTTACCTGACATTCACAGAACTCTGCTCTTTGGAGTGGCTGTGGTGAAAATAAGGAGCAGATACAGCAGCCAGTGCTGTGACAGGGAGTGGAGAGAGAGGGTGCCTAGCACTAACCCCTGAGAAGGGCTGGAGTTCAGAGGCTGGGGATTGTGCTCAGCAGCAGCTACGTCAGGTCCCATTCAGACATCAGTCTGAACAACCACCATTGTCAGGCTCCTTTAAAAATCCTGACTGTCACATTTTAAAGCAGGTGAAAATCAATTAATTTTGAGCTTATAAAGGAATGCCTTTGCTGTGGCCAACCTTGGCCACACATACAATGCCTTTTGCAGAGATGCACTGCCTTTTCTTCCTATTTAGTGTAAAAGCACTTCATCTTGGTTATAAGCCTGAAGGTCAGGCTTATTTCTTTAGATCTATTATTTACTACTTGATTTTCCAGTTCCACCTTTCTGGCTATTACAGCTTCTTTTCCCGACTCCTTTTCACAATAACTCCATATGATGACTGTAGATAAAGTTAGGAGGGCCATGATTCTAAATGCCTGACCTTCTTCAAAATCTGATAATGGATACAGTTTTTGAATCACAGGTCATCTCAATTTTGTCAGTAAACCATTTATTTCCAGTGGCCTTCAGACCTCCAGGCTTACTGTACACTGCAAAATGGATTTTTCAGGGAACAATAAAAGTAGGAGAGCCATCCTTAGCCTTTGCTTAGCATGTTAGGAGGGATACTGGACTTTGGAGACAATGTTTGTCCACAACATCTAATGCACCACAGTTTCTAAGAGCTTCCCTGCTCTGTAACATTTCCTGATGTTTGTATAAAACTGACAGTTACAAGCATCCAATATGAACTAACGTCCTTTTCACTTGCAGTCTACATGGAAAGGGCAAGAAAAATCCATGTCTCCTTAAACTCTCCCCACCTACTGAGGGCTATTCAGTCACCTTTACCACATTGTTCAACTTACAGTTCAAGGCACAGTGCCAGGTTTTACATCACTGCCTCAAATGCTACTCTGCCGTGGTAGGAGCTGATTACAGCACGCCTGTCACAGCTGTGTCAGTGCCAAGGCACACCAGTGTCTGCCAGCCTCCTCCAGTGGCTGCTCTGAAATGGAGCTCTCAAAGTGCCATGGTCCTAAAGAAACACTGCCAGAGGTACAACTCCTACAATTCTAGCTGCTCAATGCTTCATGCAAACTGTTGAGTGAGATGCAGAGAAAAGCGTGTTAAACACCAACTCCTGGCTCCAACAGTGCCTGGAAAACGTAGCAGTGATTAGATCTTGAGCAGAGGGAAGCAGGCAGGCTTTACTTACTGTCAAAGCTTCTGTGCTGTGCTGTTAGGGTGGCCTGCACTGAGCGACCAGCCTCCTTCATCATGGCTTCAAATTCACTTCGGCTTTTGTTTGCAAAGTTCTCCTCCATCTCGCTGGTGCAGCAGGTGTAGCCTTGTGGGCAGATTCGCAGGTGCTCCCCTAAAATGAGAGAAAATGCAGTTTAATGGCCAGGTCTGGAAAAGGGAGGATTTCATGCCGGACAATCTCAGCTTAAAAATATCCCACCTCCCTGGTAACCTGGGTCTGCATCAGGTCTTTCTGTCAAATTTACCCCCTAAGTTGAGTTCTTCTGCTTTAATACAGTGGTTGGTATCAATGCAGGCACAAATTTTCTCACTGTTGACTGTGAGGGAAGAAAAAACAAGGGAGAAAAAATTCATATATGGAGCAAGGAGAAGGGAAGTACAAGTGTCTGCTGCTCAAAGTCTGTCCTAGAATTCATCTCTGCCTAGAATCCCAGAAGACATGGAAGTCTGATTAAATGACAGCTGTACTCATTAGACTTAATATGTATATTAGCACAGCTGTTTGAAACTGTTTTGTCAAGAAAAAAAGGAAACAACTCCAAAGTGCTCCCTGCCCTACCAAATTTATCCTGAGAAGGCATTTCCTTAACCAGAGAGGTGAGGCTAGTGAGAAGTTTTCAAGAGACAGAGATGTCATGAATGTCACTGGAATTTGTGTGGCTAATTCCCCTCCACATGTATTGAAATTTTCAGTGAAAAATTTATCTCCTGGAAAGAGACAAGACCACCCCACAAAAGGCTGCTCTGACAATCACTGACTGAATACAGCCTTTGCTATAAGGAAGAAATGGAAAGGTAAGAGGACTCAGCAGTCAAAATGAAAAATTCTCCAGTATGGAGCTTCTCCTGCCCACTGCGATTTTTTTTACTGTGGAGAAGCAAGTGCTCACATAGGCAGAGTCAGCAACATTTTAAAAATAATTGCTCAAGTTCTTATGAGTCCTTACAAAGACACATTCACCTGCAAACACAACTTATGTTTCTCCTTACCCTAGCAATAAGATTTGAATGAAATCAAACATTTTCTTAAAAAGTAAAATAAAATAAAATACCCCTCTTGTTCCAAACATGTTCTGAGATCAACCAATTACCAAGCAGTTACCATGTTTAAGATAATTTGACTGGGATTGCCAATGATTTTGCTGGCACTTTTACAGGACTGCTGTCTTAATGTCACAGCTGAGCCTAAACGTCATTAAAATTTTATCTTGTATGTCTCAACAGCTTCAAATCCTGAACCTGCACAGTCTCCAGAGTTTCCCACTAAAGTCCTTAGCTATTTCCAGTGTAAAGCTCTTAGCTTTACATGGTAAATGGTAAAGGGTCTCTGAAACTGGGCATGTGTCCTACTCTTGTGAAAGTTATATCATTAGCAGCCTAAGAGCAACTGGAGTGTTCTGTAGTTGATGTATTTTAGGCAGAAGCCATTCAGGATGAGTTTGCATTTTGCTGGCCCTTGGATTCCTGCTCACAGATGACCCTTGAGCAATCCCTGCAGGGTGTGGGGTGAGCCTGCCCTTGGTAAAGAGGTTACCATGGGCATCTGCACTGCCAGTCCTCCTGTCTACGTGATGGCAATTGCTGCTCACCATCTTCTGTAGGACAGAAACTCCCATCTCCAGCCTTGTGTTGTGCTCCCAGATGAGAGGAGTGCCAGGGTGGTGTGTCCTGGGCGCTGCCCGTCTGCCTTGGCAGCCACTTTCTGTCCCCATGAGTGCCCAAAAAAGCAGGAAAAGCACCAACTTGTTTCAATATCAAAACTCCAGAGTCAAATATAAATATCACGCCTGCCACACCAAATGCAAGCTCAGTTCCAGGGCTTGCCTGAGCCTCTCCTTCCCTCACAAACTGGATTGTTCGGAGCCATTCCCTGGGATCCTTTCTGTAGACCTGCGTTTATCTGTACAGCGTCAGGGCTGCTGACATGTGACAGGCAGGAACAGAGAGCTGGAATTTTTTGCCAAGACATGGCTTTGATTCCTGTCATGGCAAATTAAAAACTTTTTCTTGTCCGGCCTTTTCCATCCCATTTCTGCTGCCACAGGATTTCTGGCAAGGACGGAAGTTTTGTGGACAGCAGTTTTACTGTGGGATGCATCCTTCCATGAGGGCCTCAATGCCCTCAGGACAAAGTGAGGCCTTTACAGGGCCTGGCCTCTCTGAAAAGCCAATCAACAAAGAAATGGACCCCAGGGGATCCCAGCGGTTTCCAGAAGTGTCTTTACCTCCTCAGTTGATGGTGAATTTTGCTGGTGAGGTCCTGGCCATCCTCAGATGGCCACTCAACAACACGAGCACTCCCACCATTTCCTCTGGGTGCCATTTCCCACCAGGGCTGGCAGGCTCAGGCACAGCCTCCCACAGCCCTTTACAAATGCCCTGCTTTGGGAAACCGAGTCAAATCAGTGGGAACCCTGGGGATCTCCCATCTCCCGGCCTGCTGCCAGCAGGATTCAGGCAGGAGGTCTGCCTGAAACTGGGAGAACAAACATGGACGTCCCTGCAAGGCGACAGCAACGTGCTCACCAAAGCTGCCCTTCAGGCAGGTTCCTTTGCTGTAGAAACCAAGGGGGAAGGTGTGGGGATTGCCCCCAGGAGGAGAGGAGGAAGAGCCCCGTGCCTGAGCTCCCTGAGGGACACTGAGGAGCAGCAGTGGTGAGAGCTGTGCTAATTAAAATGGGCACGTCCAGACAGACGCTCTGCGCTCCCAGGCCGGGCGAGGAACAGCGTGTCTGAGCAGGATGGCTCCAACCCTGCTGTGACACCACAGCCTCCACACAACCGAGGGGGACAGGGGGAAAACAGGCAGAGAGCAGGGGGAAAATCACGCCCACGGCTAAAATTGGTTAATTTTACACAACTTTGTGAAGTGAATATAGGATTGCTTCCATTCTTGAACTCAGAGCAATTTCAATCCCTTTTGAAGTAGCATTTATCTTAGCTTTCTGCAGGTGTTTGTAAGGTACTCAGCAGGTGTTTGTGTGGTGCTCAGCATCACCATACTCTATCTCAGTGGGAAGCAAACTTTTCATCATTTATCTCTGTAACTCAAACTCAGCACACACAGAACAGTCTTACAGCACTGTGAACATGCTTTGCTTTCTTTGCTTTTTAACCTGACCCACCCTGGAAACATTCGCTATTATTATTTAACCTTTTTCTATTGATTCCAAAATAAATGTGCTCCAGAGCATATTTTGGTTCTCCTTATATTTCAAAGTCCCTTTGTTTGCCAACCTGCCTTTGTCCTGTTGCTGAAGCTCACACTATAAATATCTCTGGGTTCATTTGGCAGGAGACATCTGCAGATACCTACAGAGAGCCAGAGGTGTTCTAGGAGGAGTAAATCTCCACAGTACAGGGTGTGTCCTCTGCCCGCTGCTGTGCCACACAAGTTCTCCCTGTGCACAGCTGACCTGTTGCTCATCACTTGCTGGACAGCACATGCTCCCACCCCTGCAGGAGCTCTGCAGAAAGCAGACAGGCATGCCAGAAGCCAAACTGGCAGCAAAGGGAGGGCTGCTCAAATCTCCTTGAGGATGATGGATATGCTTCCAGTGACCGAGGCCAGCTCTGGGTCATGCCCAGAGAACCCTGGATTTATGACACGCCTGTAAGTAAGAGAAGATGCCCTTTGAGATGCTCTGAAAACAATCAGCTTGCCCAAGCCTTCCAGAGTCACAGTGTGAGATTCAATCTGGGTCTCTCTGAAAGAGCCAGCTCTCCTGCAAAAGCTGCTGAAGCTGAGGTGGGATGTAACCCACCGACTGCACGGTCCCTGGGAAACAGAAACAGGCTAGAGCAGGCAGGAAAGCAGCACCAAGCAAGTATCTCATTTATGATTAACTGTCCTGGAATGGAAAGGAATAGGCAGGAGGCTGATGACAAGAGAATATCCCACTGCATAGCTACAGGCTTGGATTGTCCTTGAAACACCCTTTCAAGCTGGCTGGGTTAGCAGATCATTTTGGCTATCAAATTCATTACTGCACTTCAGAGTGCTGAATATTCAATCACTTGACCGCTCTCCACTCAGGAATGGAATTAGGCCCAGGGTCCCTGCAGGGGAATAGCCCTGCCCACAGCCACCACTACCAGGAGCTGAGACAGGGCTCATCTCCCTGCTTCTTCTGCTCCAGCCTCTCTGCCCTGCCCACATGGGCTGCCTGCCACGGGCTGTGTGCTGTAACACACAGGCGCTCAGCTGGCTGTGCCCAGGAAAGCTCTCCAGCTGCTCACTGCTCCTGCCTTTCACCCCACCAGGAGGCTCTGGAAACAAGACAGAAGGGCAGTCCCAGGGGAGTAAAATGTAATACTGAGAGAAGAGTCCTTGGCTCCTTTAACCATGTAAATGGTGCTATTTCTATCCCTCTCACAGGATGTTGGAGATTGAATTAATTACAATGTTTGCAGAAGGTTTGGGGTTATGTGGCTGTGTCAGAGTATCTAAATGCAAATTATTACAAAATCATTCCTCCCAGAGGTTAATTTATTTCAGGCTGTGATAAATCCATCATAATTCTTCCCTCATATTTGTAACCCTCCTCCCACTTGCTCTCCAAACTGTTCCAACAGCTAATTTCATGCTCCTAGCCTCAGTCCAGCCCCCCATGCCAGGAACAACTCCAGCCCAAGCTCTCTCTTGGGGGATTTCTGGGTGGACATGTCTTAGGCAATCAGGCTTTGCTGAAGTGCAAGGCATGCCAGGCATGGCGGGGATGCCAGGACAAAGCCCCTGGCCAGGTGCAGCCAGAGAGCCTGAGAGCACCTGGCAGCTGAGGAGCTCCAGTCCTCTCCTACTGTCCCTGGTAGGCACTACTGTTCTGCTGGCCTCTCCCTCTTCACACCTAAATCCCATCCAGGCTAATAAGCATCACAGCCAGGAACTGAGGACAAAACACTATAGTTCAGAATACCTTTTTTTTTTTTTTTTTTTAAACCATGTCAGAGTGTCTATAGCTGATGCAAAATGAGCCTGGAGATGGTATGGATGTTAAAAATACTTTGCAAAGAGGGAGTGCATTGAAAGTAAATCCCGTTCCTTATGCCTCCCAGCTTTTCCTGCTTCAGGTGTTCCTGTCCTCATTCATCTTCAAATACATATCTTTACAGAGAACACAACGTGGCATGTGCTAATAAGTAGCTGACAGCACAGCCAGCACCAGTACCATGATGCTACCTTGAATCCCAGTCTTGCCACAGATAACATCTGAGGGGAAACAGGGTACCCAAAAAACATTTGGACTAGGAGATAGTCCTGGCTGACCAGCCTAGGAAGAGCTCTCCATGTCCTTTTCACTGAGAACCATCCACTGGCAAGCTTCAAATACCTACACCCCATAACACCTGTAAGGTGTCCAGCTGTACAGCTCGTCTCCTGTTGTAGCTGCTACCATCAAACTGAACCAGAGACCAGACTGCTCTACTAAGCAGCATGGAAATCAGATCTTTTCCCATATTGCAGAGGCAGATGTTAGCTGTGCAGCCTATTTCTTTGACTTGCAGTCAGCTGTTGGCAAAATACGATATCTTCTATTTTCTGATTATGTATTAAGAGTATCATCATTTTGGCTTCAGTTTGCACATAATGTCAGGGGAGTCACAGCAGGCCTGAATATCAAGTATCATACAGCAAACACTGTGATCAAAATGCACTGAACCATGTTCTCCCTGGTCTCAGTGATACTGCAGGCTGAGGACAGCAAGGTGGGGCAGGGCTATGGGCTGACCCAGAAAGAGGGGGCAGAATATGGTCATGAGGAAGAGTTGTGCTCAAACTAAGTCCTTATTTTCCTGCACTTCCTAGGAAGATGCACTCTCAGGATGAGAAGCAGAGGTGGCAGGGTGCAGCTGGAAACCAGCCCTGCCATGGACTCAGGGACATCTCAGATGAGCTGGCCTGGGAGCTAACACAGCAAGGTGGAGAGGAGAGCCATAGCAAAGCTGTCTGCTTCACCAGCACCCCACAGGAACCACCCATGGACCTCAGTTTCTGCTATGTGGCAAGACCCAGGCGAATCTTGGCTGGCCCAAGGCCACCACAGAGCAGTGTCACAGCTGACACATGAGCAGGACTGCAGAGGAGGCAGGGGCTCTCTCTCTCACTGCTGCGTCCTCGCTGGCAACCCCATGCACATCCCTGCTGCCTCCTGGCCTCAGTAAGGAAAGGGGTTTGTCTCTGGCACAATCAATCCTGTCTCTTTGCTGCTGCTGGGTGAGTGGCTGGTTATCTCAGGGGACTGAAAACAAGGGCATGAAGTCTTTTCAAGCTGTACACCACAGGTCTGGATTTGTCCCATGTCAGCAGCTTTTGTAATGCCTTGCCATCTGAAGGCTGATCAAATAGCTTGTGCTATCTGAGATGAACTAATGTTTTCGTTCCAGATAAAGAAAACAAGCACCATGTTCCACATCAGTGATAAAAACAGCAAACTGGAAAAAATAGCTAGAGAATATGCTTACTCTGATAAAGCAGTGCACATGTTTAAGATGGGACAATAGCAAAACATTAAACGCTTGTTCCCACAGCTCATCATTCAGACCAGGATTATACCAACAGGAGTGAACAACCAAGAGCAGATAATCCATAAGATTTGTTCTTTCCACTCAAATCTTTCTACTCCTACTAGGATTTAATAAACTATCAAAATACTGTTAACCAAATAAGACAACTTAATCTGGCTACTGCATGGAGTTGGCTCCCTACCAGGTTAGTGCTGTTCTGTAATTGCATTACAGTGAAAACCTGACACAGTGAATAAATACAGGTACTTCTGAGAAATGTCACAACTAGCACATCAAGCAGAAACCCACTGATGGGTGGGAGGACTTTGGGACTGCCCCATTAGTACTGACACAAGCTGCTCAACCCGGGAGCCTGGCAGGAGCACGCGGAGGAGGCTGAGCAGCCCTTTCCTCTGTATTTGCTCTGTTCGTGTATCAAAATACTTCAGGCTCCGAGGCTGTCAGCTCAGTGTCAAGCTCACACACACTGGAAGTGTGGTATCAATTTGTTTAATCCTAGACCCTGATGTCAGAGGAATTTATAAGACAGGCAAACATGGGCGAAAAAAGTTAATTAACAGAGGAGAAGGAGCCACCTCCGTGTCCTGGAAAAATACTAAGTACAGATTAGATAAGAGTGCCTTCAGAAACTACAGTCTGCAAATCCTAATGTCATCTGTGTATGTTACAGTGGCAAACTGCCCAGAGGAAGGGAACAGAGAAATGTCACAAGTGCTGACAACAGACTTGATTTTTAGTGAAAAGCTCTGCCTGAAAGCACTTCACCCACGCATTGCTCCTTTGGGTTTTGGGAGTGTCTTTCTGAATGAAACAGAATACCCCTTCCCATCACTCTGCTGCCCCAGTTTCTCTCAGGACCTGTCTTTAGCTACATGGGCCTGACTCTGCCTCTGAGCTGTGCACACACAGCGGGAATGAGCACAGGGTGAAACGATCCAAGCCTGTATTTAGGGACAGAGTAGGAAATGCTTTATAATTTGCAGCAGAAAATATCTTTTTCAGCGGCTGAGAGAGGAATGAAAGACCAAGGGCCAAATCCACATGCACCACAAGCAGTGAAAGACCTCCAGCTAGCAGGACAGACTGAACACACTGAATCCAACACTGCCCAGATCCTCTTCTGGACACTGGACAGACTGGGGATGCTTCTGAGCAGGACTGCTAGAGAGGAGATGATCCATTATGAAAGGCTTCCACTGGGAGTTAGGACATGGTCTACAATTAACACTCTTCAAATAAGTCAATCCTGAAAGAAGCCTTCAGTTCAAACTAGACCAGTTGCAAGAATCATGGAGAAACACACAGGGAAGGCACTGTTACACTCTTTCCTCTCCCCTTCCCCAAAAAACAGAAAACTTTTAAAATGAATCTTAGACAAGGGAAGAATTATCTTGTCTTTTCACATAACACTTGTGGGGACCTATTGAAGTTGTGTTGCAATCCATCACTATCAACCTCTTTCAGAGTTGTCCTGAGCACATCAGCTTCTCACCAGATGTTTGGTTCTGTTTTTTCTCCTTGGAACAAAGAGTCTTTTTATCCTCAGTTTGCTGCAATCTAAAATAAGATCAAACTGGAAACCTATCACTCTTATCAGATGCAGCTTCACTGCAGGCTTCATAACAACATAAATATGTTATTACATAAGAGGCAAAGCAATTCATTAAGCAGAATCTTTTTTACTAGCTTCTTCTCAGAAAAATATCTATTGGAGAAACTGTCAGCTCTTCCTCACGCCTGGCAACTCACTGCCAATAGGATCAGACTGCAAAAGGAATCTGGGTGGTAAACTAAGGATTAAAGATGTAGTTCACATTAAGAAGTTTAAGAGCTGAAGGCCTTTGGTTTATTCTCCATTAAAAAACCCAAACTTTGGGGCAATAATTCATATAATCCATGTCAGGAACTTGAGGAAGGGACAAAACCAAAAGGCTTTTCCAGTTCACCTGCTAAAGCTCTGCAAGGAAAATAGTGGTACTGCACTTGGGGCTGGTTTGAGATAGACACTAAAGAAAGCTCTTTAGTGCTCTTTTTCAGCAAGCTTGTAAAACCATTGCTCAAGAATGGGGAGTGCTCATGACTGGTCTCAATCATTTCAGTGCAAAGAACAAACCTGTATTAACTTCTCATGGAGAAGTCAGCAATTAGAGACCATTTCCTTTCAATCCCAGCAAAACTCAGGCAGTTGATGTTGGTGTGAAAACCATGAAAATCATCTTTCTGGGTTTCAGCTGCATGCTCAACCCTGGGCTGCTGGAAGGCACTCCCTGTTCCTTATCCCTCTGCCACCCTTGCAGCACACTGCAAGGATGAGCAGGGTGTACCACACCAGAGGAGAAGCCTGGGAAGGCTGCTCAGGGCACAGGCCACTGCTGCCCACTCTGATGAGCCCCAGTCCAGGCTGCCAGCTCATCCAGGTGAGCTGCTCTGTGCACTCAAGGAGGGTCTTACTCTCTAGCAACAAAAATCTTCCAAGGGAAAATCAGGAAGCTAAAAAAACCCTCAATCACTCTGTCTGCCGGTAAGAATGAAAATGACTCCTGAATTTGCAAAAAAACCCCTCATTTTTAAATAGTTATTAAACAAAGTTTTTGGGCCTGAATCTGATTCTGAGAGTTTGCAAAACCAAAATGTCTCTGCCTAAAAATTTAAGAGATTAGGTTAAATGAAGCTCATAAATCTGAAATTCCATAGACATGTGTACACTTACTGAAGCTAAAAATAAAAACATGCATGTCTGAATTGTCTAAACCCCTCAAATTCAAGATGATACTTTTTTAGATTTCTAAAAAAATTAAGAGACTTTACCTATGAAGAGTTGTTGACTTATGCCATAAATTAGAAGTGCTTATACTTCCTCTAAAACTCCTTGCTGTATGTGTTGGCAGGGATGTGGGAAGGTGCAGGATTGAAGGGGCAAGTTCTGGTTGCTGTGGGCTTTTTCACTTTGCAACTTGAAGCTTTTTTCAGCCCCAGAAATGCTTGGCTCTCCTTCAGCTATTGCCTTGCTTTAATTGTCTCAGGAATGTTTTGGCCGGCAGTAAAAGTGCTGAACTGTGGAGCCCTTCCCTACAATTTGAGGCACCATGAATGCAAACAGCAAATATGGGGTCATCCTGTGGGAACACAAAATTGCAGACTTCCAGTTTGACAGAACGGGTGCAGCTGATGCAGAGCTGGGATGGACAAGGAGCAGCATCCAGGCTGGAGTCTGCAGAAGCTGCTGTGTGAGAGATCTGCAGCAGAAGGAATTCAATATGCTGCCTTTCCCTTCTGGTTGCAGATGCACATAAGTGAATCCTGTGCCATTGCTCTTCTTTTTATGCCTCCATCTGATCTTCCAAAAGCAGATTAAAGAAAGCTGCCTGTAAACCTGAAGATGCAAAGGACATCCCTAGGGACCCCCTCTTCTGCCCTTAAAATTAATCCAGGAGTACGAGGAGATAAGGACATCAGTCTGGTCCTTCCAGAACTGCTTCTCTAACAGATCTTTGTTTCCAGAAACATCAAACCATCACCCTTCAACCCTACACAGAGAGGTGGTTCCAGAGGACCAGGTTTAAACTGGGATGAACATTTTAAACTCCAACACCCTGCTAGATCTCAGTGTGGCTTACAGTCCGTATGCCCAAAATTTTACCAGAGAAATATATTTTAGGCAACTTCTGTTTGAAAACTTAATGGAAGTGTAGCTGTTCTCCCCTGAGCGTTAGGAACAGATGACTAAGAAATGTTGCCAGTATCTGTCTTTCAGTGAGATTAGTGTTGGGTTTGTGTGGTATCCTATTTATAACTTTGACAAACAGCTCAACCAATCATTTCATACTTAATCATAGCTGTCTGCCCAGCTCCCTTCAGAGAAAAGCTTTTCAAAAACTATGTGCCAACACAATATGAACAAAAAGAAGCAAACCACATCAAGGAAAAAAAAGATCTTGCTCTCCAAACCAGCAACAGCTATACAGAAAGCAGGTCTTGGTAAATCGTAAGGCGTAATTAGAGCGTCATTATTCATGGGACTGCACAGCTATAGTTAGTCAGTGTTTCCACTGTAAACTCTTATTTTCATAGAGGTTTGCAGATCAGCTGCAAGGAATTAGTCTGTGATGAAATTTGGCAGTAGACATTTTAAAGCAAGGATTATTATTTTTTTACCACCGTTTAAAAATCTTTTTTTCTGCCCCCAGTTTCAATTCCCCTCTCATTTCTGAGGCTGTAGCAGTACTTATGAAAGAAACAAAAAGCACTTCTGTGTGCTGTTTGATGTTTGGTGTCTGTGCATGTCTCTGTGTGGTTAATGGAACCAAAAATATCAATTTAGCAGGGGGTTTCAAACAGAAGTCTTAAAAACTTGTCGTTTGATTCCCAGAACAGTTACAACTCAACTTTCCTCTGGATGTACCCATGAACATTCGTATCTACATTGTTAACTTAATGCACTAAGGAACCTTGACATCCTGAGTAAACCTGCACACCCATCTAATGCCAAAGATGGGTTTACATCTCATGGGATAGAGCTGTTGGATTTCTTTACATCTTTTTGCCTTGAAAGAACATTTTCCAGGGATTATAAGATTACTTTTTGCTGGACTCAACCCTAAGCTCTATGTTCACCTGCCTGTTTCCTTCTTGCCTGACACTTCCATTAGGGCTCACATTTCAGCATGAACAAAAAGCACTAACAGGACTCGTGAGGAAGGGAAAGGGACAGGAGAAACATCCCCGTGGGACATTTTATCCCAAACAAAATTAAACAGAGCATTTCACAGCATTTCCAGCTACTCAAGAAAAAGACTGCTGTTTGCATTTGTAAGAACATCAGAGGAACGCATCTACTCTTTTCCAACTAGCTTTGGCTGAAGCATCCTAGAAGTTCAGCATGCTGGGCTGAATGAATGAGATTTGCTTTCACACATATGGACCACACTCCAGAAAGGTACAGCAGCCTCTGGGCACCATGCCTGGCTGTCACTGCATGCCACAAATAGCGTGAGAAGGAACTGCCTCAAGTGCAGTCCCAGCTCTGAGTGGGGCAGCAGTTACATAGCTTGAAAAAAACGAGTGTAAAACCATGAGCTGGAAGACTTACAAGCTTCATTCTGCAACTGGATCGCTGTGAATGGCCTGAGTGTTCACAGCAACATCTTTGGTGCACAGTTTCTAAAGAACAGAGTAGTTCTCTAAAGAACAGACTAGTTTATCCAGGCAATTTGATTTTCTGGTGAAACAGATGGCACCATTTACCACCACCATGCTTTGAACCCTGTTTTCCTGGACTGTGATCTCGGCATATGGGAAACTGGGCCACCTCTGAGCTTCTCACACCTTGCAAGGTTCATGCCTTCCTCAGAGCTCCCCATCCCAGCACTAATGAGCTTACCCTCAGACAGCTTGGCAGAGTGACAAGGATAAGAGTGCTTGCAAGGTACCAGGCAGAATTCCTGAGGGCAGCTGCCTCCAAGCTCCCTGAAATCCCAAGGCACTCTTCAGAGGACTGGAACAGCAACACCAGCTGTCTCTGCAGATACCCCACTACCTTGACCACTATGATTTGTGAAAGCCATAAAAGAGAAATTCTCCCTTTAGAGTGAAAGTGCTTTATCTTTGCAAAAAATTGCAGCAAGCACAGTATTTATGTTGCAGGAAGGAGGATCTGAACTCCTGCCATGTTAAAAACAGAACAAAGCAGACTTTCTACATATACTGCTTGAATCTGCTTTTCAAGGTGATACTCAGAAATTAAGAGGCAAATGAACTCAGTAAGATTACTCGTGTACCTTGAATCATTTACAGGAATGTTAGCAAGGGCTGTGCTTCAGAGGGTGGATCACACTTTCCTGCTGCAACCATTATTAACCTGACATAACATGTTCATGGAGGAAGAGATGATAACGATGCTGCAACTGGTCTCCCTAGAATATGGTTATGATTAGAGAATATCTTAGAGAAACTGTCACTCATTAAGCACTCAGCTAAATGCAGAAAGGTGGCTCAAGGAAAAGCTCTGCAATTTCAGGAATTTATAACCTGAAAAAGGTCCGTTCTCAATATTTTGGTTATTGGGTCATTTTTGCTTGAGTGTTGCTAAGAAGTGGCAGATTCACATTAAATGAAAACTGCAGTTTTTTCCTTCACCACTTTTCCCCTGATTGTAAGCAACAGGTCTTATACCCACCTTAGAAGACATCATGGGCCAGTCAGTTGTGAAAAACACAACTTTTAAAATCTGAATTTAGTTCTCCTGATACTGTGTAGCCAAGTAAGTATGCTCTTCCTACCTGGGAAAATCCATACTGCTTCAAAGTGCATCAGGTCCCAGGTACTTAACTAGGTCTAAACCCAGGACCCCAGTCAAAGCAGCAAGTTCTCCTTTTGATCCCTCTGTTCTCTTACTCACTGAGATGCATTTGCTCTTGAATAATCACATTCTTTGTGCATCATGGCACAATAGTATTGTTACCAAATTTTTCTTTCTTGTCATAAGAAAAAAGAGATCACCCCTGGGAAGCTTTTCAAGTCTGGAAGTCAACTCCACTTCTAGATTCAGATATGTTAGTGGGAAATGTTATTGGCACTCCTAAAGATGTGACCTCCAGACATTCAGCAATCTGGCCACTCTTCGCCTAAATGATGAATGTAATTCAAAAGCATTTTCTCCTTCTGAAAGCAATTAGGGAAAATTTAATACCAGTCTGACCAGTAAGTGACAGTGACTACCACCACAGTCAGTACATTTCTCAGCAATGCCTTGGAGAGTGCTTTCCTCTGACCCTGCCTGCCTTTGGGCTTGTTTCTGAGCTACTGACATAAAACCAAGTGCCCACATAGGAGCAGTCTTCCAGAGCAGAAGACTGCTCTGCAGAGCAATCACAGTTCTGTGCAGCTTGCTTGCCTCCCACCAGCTAACTCTGTGGCCTTTGCTGACCATTTTGGTAGGAAAATGGACAGGATTTGATCCTCTGAGCACCCATGGAAATAAACTGTGCAATTCTCTTGGTTTTGGTATTTATTAGCAAGTCATGTTCCACCCTCCAGGCTTATTCAGGCTACTGCTGAGGGACTGCTGCTCTCCTGCCATATGTGCTCCCACAGCTTGAATGCCAGTCACAGTGAGCCTCAGTGCACCTGCACTGGAGAAAATCCAAGTGGAAATCTCATGGGAACAGGTGTTGTCACTGGGGATGCTTAGAAACAGGCTGGGCAAACAGCTCTAAATAGACTCCACTGATCCACTCCTAGTTGCTGTATCTGCTGAAACCACGTGGTCTCATGACTTTTTCATTCTCCCATTTCCCAGGATAGGATGACCTGCCCATCTCCCTGGCTGGGGTGTCAGACAGTAGTATAGATCATTCCCTCATCTGGGAATCAGGACAACAGACCCGTCAGTGTGTGAGAGTGACAGGAAACTGCACTTACCCAGCATCAGAAATAAGAAAGTGCAACAAGATCTGCACCTTTAATTGCATCCTCACTCCCTGTGACAGCTGAAACCCCCTTAATTAATATACTTCATACACTGTCTATTTTTGATCTACTTCAAATTCCAACCATCAGCAGAGGATGTTTGTCCCATTCCTGCTGAGAGCCCCCTGGGATTTGTGATGCCCATCATTCAGCCTCACTGAGCAGGAAGACAGCTGTGGATGCCTCTCCCCTGCATGAAATACCCCCTCCCCTCCTTTCTGAGTATGACCGGCTCACTCAGCTCCCTCAGCCCTCCAGACTGCCCTCTTTCTCTTGGTGTACAGAACTTCACCCTTTCATAAAACAAACTCCCTGTATTCCATGTATCTTTCAGGCCCCATCTCTGAAATTCAGCCATGAGACTTCCCTGGTACATTTATGAAAGGTACATGAGTGATCTCCTGTAACCACAACAGATGATGAACATGTAATTCCACATGTCCTCACACACACAGGCCTCATCAGCTGTGGCCCACACTGCTCTTTTGCAGAAAAGAGACCAGGTGATGGACTGGCAGCTCAGTTGTCACCTCTTCTTTTTCCTCGCCAGACTGTTCCCACTGACACAGATCACCCACTCACTCCTTCTTTGAGCCCTTTCTCTCCCATCTTTGGTTCCCCACATTTGTGCTGAGTAAAAGTGCAGTGCTGGAGTGGCAGTGCAGCAGCTATAACTCCATGGATCCTGTCAGACAAAATCCTGGGTTTCTTTAAAGTCCTCATAGCCCTTGCAGCACACTGCAGTCACCTGGCTTACAGAGGATATAGAGGAAGTATATCCCTGATTCTATCCCAGCATGGCCTTCCACTAGCAACTGGCTCCTTCCCCTCTGCTTACAGAGTTCTGCATCTGCCTTGAGATATTTATTAGGGCACACAAGTAACAAAACCTGTACTTTGGTCAGCAGTTGCCTTAAAGCAGCAGAGAGAGTGAACTACCAGTTTCTGAGGCAGCATCTGACAGGGGAGCAAATGGGAATGGATCATATCTCCTTGCAGAGGAGCTGCTGTTAGAAATCCAGATCCTTTTCAGTGTGATGCAAAGCACTTGCTGTAACTTCAGGCTGTTGGCCACCCAAGGCTCAAGCTGCTCCCACTGAAGTCAATGGCAAAACTCCTGCAGCCTTCAAAGGCAGAGGGACTGGACCCCCAGTGATTCCACCTCTTGTAACCCACTTGTGTGCTTAACAGTAGGGCAGCCCAGTTGGGAAGAGCTTTCACATCCATCTTCTGAGCAGCCAAGAAAGGTTTGTCCAAACAGTGGCCAAGGCTTTTACTCCATTACTTTAATCACAACCACTACACAGCCACTGCCTTTGTGTCAGGAGCTTGAATCAAGTGCTGCTTTTCAGAAGTGAAGAAAGTCAGATGCCTTACAGACACCACTGGCCCGAATCAACAAGGTGGACTTTGAAATATCTGTGCCAGATGGCCCCCTAGCTCCTAGCTATGGCCTTCAGACTGTAAATAAAGGTACTGTCAAAAGACAAGCTTCCTTCACAAGTCCTGCAAGTACTCCAATTCCATGCTTTTGCCTGCCAGAAGATGCAGACTTCTCAATGAATTATAAGGTTTGGTTTTTTCCCCAGCCTGACACATGATATTTCAATAAGAGGCCCAAGGGTCACAAGGACCAGCCAGTG
This sequence comes from Peucedramus taeniatus, assembly GCA_013400575.1. NCBI lineage: Eukaryota > Metazoa > Chordata > Aves > Passeriformes > Fringillidae > Peucedramus > Peucedramus taeniatus. The sequence goes on along the minus strand of WBNO01007266.1, from coordinate 408,991 downwards.
TATAACTTTCTGAGGCAGCTCAAAGTTACCAAGATTTTCCATTTAATCAAGAACCGTAGAACAGTACCAGGACAGGAAAATAATGTCAAAGCCACACCACACTCTAAACATAGACAGCTTTCAGCGTGTCCCTTATTCATATTCTCTACTTCAATTTCTAGCAAATTTCACTTTCATTGCTGATTTGTATTCAGAGAAGCCAAATGGAGCAGTGTGCAATGCAGCAGGAGTGTTTCAGGACACTTTTCAGGACAGTTGTCCTTTTGGAATATCCTACTCCTTCACTCTTCATAAAAAAATCCCCACACAAAACCCCAAGAAACCCACAACACTAATCCAATTCTGATGGTTCTCTCCTGTCTTTGAAAAAGTCTCTACTATCTGACCAAACGGAGAGAGGGAAAATACATTTCCTTTAAACCCTCCATGTACCAGGCCAGGAAGCTCCTGAGCACAAGGGGTAGAAAGCCCCAAGCCGGAGGAGCAGCTGCCTAAGTGAGCTCTGTGAGCCAGCACAGAACCCAGCCCTGGCTCCCTCTCCTCACCCCTCCCCTGGGGCTGCTCAGCCCTCTCCCTGCTCAGCTGTCTGGGGCTGACATGGGCAGCCCAAGGGGAGGCTTTGCCTTATAAAGGAATGAATGCAGAGCGATCCTACAGAACGGATTATGCAGAAGGGCACTCCAGAAGATCACAACCCCTTGTGGCTTCACCACCTACCACTTAAATTCTGGAGACCTGCTGCTGCTGCTGGGAAATTTCAGCATTAAAACATGCTGTGCCATTCAGACTTTCCTCTTCTCAGCAGCCTGTTCTCTCTTCCTCTGACTTCACTCATTCACACTTCTTTGCCATCATGTCCTTTTCCCCATCTCCTAAGTAAGCAGTGTGACAATTGGGAATTTTAACTGCCTGAATGCAATGGTCAGGTTGGATGTTATAGTAGGAAGAAATAAACACCATCAGCTGTAGGGCCATGGATTCACTGTCTCTGCAAAGCACAATGGGTATGCCTTTGGTGTTTCTTTTTAAAGAAAACAAACTCCTCAAAGTAAAGCTCTCAGGATGCCAGAAGAAGAAACACTTAGCGAAGCAACCTTTCTGCAAGTGTGTATTGCACTAAAGCTTGCAATAATAATTTGTGCTTATCTTGAAAGAACCACTAAAGCAAAGGGACTGTTTCCCTCAGGATGAGCTGCAGACCTAAAGCTCAGCAGTGTTATGTGCCCTCAGCCCTGGGCAGGCTCAGGGAAGATCCTGAAGGGTCATGCTGCCTGCTGGTACCTGGTCACCATTGTCTCAGATAAATTATTCCAGTGAAGGACTTTGGCACTCTGTCCATCTTGGACAGACCCAGAAAAATGGCACAGCAAGATGGTCAAGGGCCAGGATGAGAAAAAAACCCATCGTGTGCTGTGAAACAGCTCACCCATAGAAACAAACCTACTGCTGTCTTGGGCTGGGTGTCAGCACCCACCCACCCATCCACACACAGACACATCACCACAGCCTCCTCCTGCAGTGACCTCCCCTCCACAGGAGCAGCTCTGGAGAACCCAGCAGGAACAAGCCCAGCAATTCCCATGCAAATGTCAAACCTGCCTGTGCTGAGGGAGCACCAGGGGAATGTGCAGCAGGCACAACCCCCAGCACTCCTGCGTAACAAGCAAAAAGTCTCTCCACAACCAAAATTAAAATATCACTTCCCTGAGGAATGGGATATTAATTATAAACCTACGCAGTTCTAGCAATGCCTGCTATGTTTATTTTGATCCTCACTACCACACACATTGCAGCGGCAATACCATCTTTCCTTGGAAGTACTAGACATTACAAACCTCATTTAAGAAAACAGATTTTGCCAGCAGGCCATCAGAAAGATAAGAAATAACCTGACTACACTACAGGCCATAATTGTTTCAGAATTTAGCCACTGAAAATACACCTTCTGTAGCCTGCTGGGGTTGGGAGATAGCATCGTCTTTAATCACCTCTGCTCGAGCCCTTCAGATGCTGCTTAACAGCTCTATTCAGCCTGGGAAAGCACAATTCTGGTCTGTCTGTCATTCCCTGTTGCAGTAGCTATTTGTTTCCCCAAGCAGTAAAGAGTTGCTGTCAGCTAGGCTGTATATTTTCTTTGTACTAACTGATGAAACTAAGATTGTGGGAGGCTCTTACAAGAGCTTATAACCCTTGTCTTTCCCAGCAGCACAGCCATGGTTTGGCTTTTGGTTCAGCTCCCAACCCATGAACCTCTGTGTCAGTAAATTAAGCAGTATCTGGTGTTTATATCTTCCACTGGTCACTGATATTTTCTCCCCCAGGGTCTGCCTAACCCTCAGCCTTTTCAGCTCATGTGCTTATCCCCTGTGTTTTTCAGTCAGTGCAAATTTGGTTCAGCAGTAGCTGAAGTGGCATCACTAGCTGAGGGCTGCACCCAGACAAACTTTTGTTAACATTCACACACAGGGACCAGACCACCACAGAGCCCCAGGTGAGGACCACACATGTGGGCTATTCTTTGCTTTGCCTAAAGTTTCTTGCCTCTGCTGTGGGAGGGATGTGTCCCCCTGTGAAGCAGTGTCTGCTGTCCCCCTGCTTCCAGAGCATGCTCAAGACTATGGAGATGGATCTGTGGAAACTGGTGCTGTTTGTATCATGTACTTACTGCTACTGAGTGGCCCTGAAATGGGGCAGCCCTTAAACCTGGCTCTTGAGGTCAGGGCAGGTGGCTCATGAGGGAAGCCCTCAGTCTGGATATCTTCCTGTCCACTCCAGCCATCCTTCCCCAGAGAGCTGAACTATTAAAATAATCTGATTAGTATTTTCAAAAATGTTTTGTAATTTTGAGTGCCTAACTCAGGCATCTTTAGGAGCTTAGCTCTCAAAAGGCACTGAAATTTGCTTCCAAAATTCAGAGTCTCCTGTTGTGAAGTGAACAAGTTAAGGCAATGGAAGTAACTATGAAAATCTGGTAGCAAATGGAGAGCATGTGCTACTCAGGAGCAGCCATCTTTCTGCACCCTTTTCCCCCCATTTCCAATGTTTCGAATCCAGATGGATTTCTTTTTAAATTCTCTTTCTGTTGAGCATGATGAGGCAGCCACAGAGGAGGAAAACGCTATCAAGCCACAGCTGGTGCCAGCTGCAGGCCCTGCAGCAGAATAAGGCTGGAGCTTGTGTCACTCTGGAGTCCTGGCGTGGTGCAGCACCAGGTGAAGAGAAGAGCTCCTGCCCGGGCAGAGGGCTGCAGGTGGAGGCTGAGAGCAGCACACACCTGGGCTGGAACACAGAGGGGAGGTCCCTGGGGAGGGGGCTCAGCAGGCCATAAGAGAGCTCCTGACAGGTCTGCTCCACACGTCCTGGCTGGCTGAGGAGCTGTGGCACGGGAGCCACGGCCAGCAGGACAAAGCAGCACCACGCTGGGGCTTTACTTGAGGCACCCGCACCAGCTCTCTCCAGTGAGCTGGAGCCAGTTCCACAGACTCCCCAGAGTCACAGTGGAACAAGTGACTCCCCTGGGCCTCTCCAAAACCCTGGCAGGTGCAAGCTCCCTGCAGGAGCTGGCCTTCCCTGCAAGCTTTCCCTGCAGGAAAGTTCCCTGGCTGCCTCATGTCATAGTGCAGAAGCAGCTATGCTGAGAGAGCAGAGCTTGGGTTCCTCTGATGAGGTAAAAATGCACATCACTGAGCATGAAGGGGGCTACAAAGCACTTCAAACTGTGCCTGCAAGCCAGGACACACCAGGACAGTCGGTACCAGTGAGAGGACAAAGATGGTGCTCAGAGCTGCACACCTCTGCCTTGCAAGGGTGCTGCAGCTCCTGGGGTGAGCAAAGGCTTTGGGTTTATATTTATTCAAAACGGCAGATGTTCCTCTGAGATGGGAGCAGAATCACCACATGGAGCCTTTTTGAAAACACCAGGGAGCTAAATGGTATCTTTAAGGACAGCAGTAGGTTTATAAGGATGCTGCTGTGCCCAGATCACGTGGCGGTGAGCTGAGCAGCCAGGCTTGCTTAGGGGGAGAGAATGCCAAGCTGTGGGATCAAAGGAAGCCATCACCCACCCCACAGAGACAAACCCAGCCAGCCAGAGTGTGCTTCCCTACCCACCCTCCCTCCCACTCCCCATTCCATTCTGGGTGGATGCTACAAGCCCCCAGTGGCTTTTCTACATCATTTGGACAAGCCTGAAACTTTCCTCAAACAACTGCCAGGTCTCTGCAGTCCATCTCCCATGCTCTTATCTGCTGACAGAGAGCAGGAGACTAACAAGTGACCTGTGCCTGCTAGTGGTGGCAAAGCCCCTCCCAGGAGCAGGGCTGGGTTTGGTCTCCCCTGACAAGGGGCGGCTGACACTGCTGTCTGTGTCTGCTGTGCCAGGAGGAAAGGCAGGGATGGGTGGAAAACAGCCTGTACAGCAGGGACAGCAGGAACAGCACTGCTGGCTGCCCAAGCACCCAGCCTGCTGCCCTCCTTACACCCCCTGGAAATCTCATGGGAACTGGAGGTGTCCTGCCCCTGCCCTGGGGCAAACCCACAGAGCCCCTGTCAAGTGTCCCCTGGTGTGGCCTTGGCTGCTGCTCCCCCAGCACAGAGAGCTCTGCTCCCTGGTGTTTCAGTTCTATACATTCCCCCTATTCCCTGGGGTATAAAAAGCCCTCAGATGGAGTCCAGGTACACAGGGTATTAATTTTATGCTATTGCTTAATATGTTAGTAGACAATCACAAGCTACATACCTACAAGCTGTAGGTATTACAACACATTGCAAAGATCATGCACATGCAGTACAATGGCACACAGCTAGGAACAAGCTTGGTTTAAGTAGTCATAAACTCAGCATTCTTGAGATTACAGTCTCCTGAACCCAGGTTGTTTTGAAGATATATAACACTGGCAGTAAAAGATATTTATGGTTTCTTATAAGTTTCCTTTGGAGAAAAGATGCAATAGGATGCAGAAGGGATAGTTTGCCATTTGCTGTTTAGGTTTCTCTTGCAGAACAGCTTGGAGAGCAGATATCCACTGGACAGGGGTTCTTCTGTGTGACAGGCCCACTGCATATCTAAATATTTGTATCAGTTCTTTGCTTTGTCTGTATATAAAGTAAGGAATTTACTTTACATGTAAGGAGAGCATTTAAGTCAGTAATTGGACTTTTAATACAGTTACACCTTCAACAACCCAAGAACAAGAGAAAAAGAAGTGCCTGAAAAGCCCTGTCTAAACCACCTAAGGCACTTCAGATTGTAGCATATGCTGCCTTTCCTACCACCTGTCTGCAGAAGCCACAGCACCCAAAATGCAATCTTGAGACTCACTTCATTTTTGTGGTCTAGTTCTTCCCCTAAGGCTCCTTGGTATGTGCCAACAATATCTAGAATTTCTTTTCCACCTCCCATCCAAGGTCTGGACAGGGCTAGAACTGTTTGCTTGCAAAATTAGATGCAACCCTGTGCATTCAGCCCAGGACAGACCCTGAAGATCAAACACATCCTTGATTCCAGAGACACTGCCTCTTTCCACTGGGTTAGTGATGAGAATAAACCCTGCTCAGTTGATCTGCCTGGCAGTTCCCTTCCTGCAGCACATGCAGCTGTGCCTGAGAACACCCACTAGGAAAACACCTTTTTGATTCACCACAATGGCAGCTAAAGAAGTTCAAGAGCCAATACTTCATCCTCCTCCTACTCCCTGCCTTCAGCCTCTCGTTGTCTTCTGGGCTGACCATGGTAAGAGTGAAAAGCCACATTGTGCAGCTAAGCCTGTGTGTGTTCATGGTTCATCCAAACCAATCAAGAGGCAGGGAGTGAGACAGCCTGCCTGCTGAATTCCCAGCCCCAGATGCTCCCTGGGTACCATGAAAGCTGTCACTTGCATCCCCAATTTCCAGTGCTGAACTGAGTTGATCCATGCTGAGTACACCTCTGCCTTCCTCACCAGCTGTTCTGTCTGTTTGCAGCCCTGTGCTTCCTTTGTTGCACTGATTCGTGCTTCACGTGTGCACCAACTGAAAAGCAAAAGGGGCAGAGCTCCTTGACAGGGATTCCAGGCACTGCTGCCTGATTACTGCACTGGCTCAGGGAGGAGATGTGCATGTCTGTGTGCATGCATGCAGCTGACATGCACGTTCTTTCCCTTACTGGTACCTTGCAAATTCAGTCTGGGAGAGCTTCTGCTCCATGGTACTGCCAATAAATACTAGTTATTAAATATAGACTCAGCAGGCCTAGTGCAGTTACACTGTTTCCTGACTGGAATCAGGTGAACCTTTAGTTGAAGATGCAAGAAAAAGCAAGGAAAAAAGCTCAAGCTCAGACTGCAGAGGGGTCACACACATCCTCTGTTAACAGCAACACTTGCTTATATTGGTTGTAACTTCAGTAAACCAGACTTGAACCAGGCCACCTGCACATCTATTGTACTCAGTCATTTTCCAGAGGAGAACTGTTCTTCAGGATCAACTGTTTCAACAAACCACAACTTACAAATTGTTTTTGGTTAAAATAAATCACAGAAGAGCTCCCTGCAAGGGCAGAGTCACCGCAGTTACTCACGGGCTGTTACTCACTTGCTGTTTCAACTCCACCAGGGCCATGGTGCTGGTGTCACTAAATGATCTCCATGAATGTGCAAGGAGGCCAAGTTTTTCCGAGTTTTCCAGAGGGAAAACTCCTTGTCAAACTCCATTACAACCCAACAGCAGAGAAAACACAGCAGGCAGCCTAGTAGCACAGGCTTGGACATAGAAGGCTAGATGTTTCCAACCTAAATCCAGCTGTAGAGCCCCAAATCCTGCTGCTTTCTGCAACCAGCAAGCCTGACAGCCCAGCTTGAAGTCAGCAACTATCCTATAGTCCACAAACCCCAGGCAAAGCTGAATCCTTGTTACACTGCTTCTTGGGAATTTGGCATTCCTCTTTCAAGACAGACAGTGCCATTCTGAGGGACTGCAACACCTCTGTATCTCATTGCAGTCTGAATAGGACACAACCCTGCTAAACTGCAGGTCTTGTGCTCTGCATTTACCCCACCCAAAGAGGACAACAGCTGATAGATAATTGTGATTGCTCCAGACCATTAAATACTTCACTGAAACCACTGTGTACTTCACCATTTGGAAAACAACATCCTGTAAGTGGATTCTTTACTTTGCAAAACTACTGGTTAACATCAGTTGAAACATAACACACTGTGATCCCAAAAGGAAAGATCACGGTGTCTTCCTGCCTTGGGCAGCTGCCATGCCCTCCTTCTCAAGCACACCTTTCTTTGTACCTAACACCTAGAAGCAGCAGATTGGCAGCTGGCCCACTGCTCACACTAGGGCAAAACTCCCCAGCTTCCTTCTCAAAAGCCTGAGCTCTACCACAACTCCCATGGCCTTCTCTCTATTCACTCCTGGTGAGCAGACTCCCTGGTTTCCATCATGCCTTTGCTGGCCCATGCCTGTCTGCTCAACTCCATGAGCTGACAGATCACTGAAGGCTACAAGAGCACAATTCTTGTACATCTCAATATCCTGCTTGTTCAAGAGGATAAGCAGGCTGACCACGTGTGAGTCTGAGCTGAGAAGTAAGGTCAGCAGAGAGTCAGTGGCTGTGGGAAGTCTGGCCACATCAGCCATGCGTGTTTGCTGTTGCTTTAAAAATTCATTCCTGCACTTGTTTCAAGGAACACCTGAGTTGACAAGACTTCTATAATATTTTTTAATAACAGTGATAGTCAAGGATAGTCAGGTGAGTTGGGATGGATTTGAGGCCTGAATCCAACCTTCAATTACGATAAGAAAAGCAACAGCCTGTAGATGGATGTAGTTCTGATTCAGTGAATTGGCTGCTGTAAGCCAGAGCAGTTGAATTGGGTCTCATTTGCTAATAGCTGGCATCCATTAATTACCCTCACTGCAGAGGAGTTTGTGTAAGGGCTGCTCAAATGCAGGAACTGCACTGCTTCATCCTCTGCTGCCACAGACTTCCACACAAGGGCTCCTCCTGAGCAAGCCTCCTCCATGCTGTTGCCAAGGAAGAACTTTTGATCTCCTTGCATGTATTGGAGGAACAAGGGACAGGTGTGGCATGGTTTGGAAGGAGCTGGGCTACTACCTGGTCCTTGCAAGACTTACTCCAAGGCTCTTGCTACGGGCAGACCCTGGGAGGAGAGGCAGATGGGGAAGTGCCCACTCCTCATTAGCAATTACTGCCAACAGCCATCAGTGTAATGTGGGCTCTGGCTGCACGCTTGTGTGGATGCACAGAGCTGCTTTCTTAGCTCTGGGAAAGTTCTTTCCACATTCTGAAGAATTTACAGCCTCATTGGACACTATAGGAAAAGGGAAGGCAAAGGAAACTCTGTGCAAATGCTGCAGTGAAGTGCTCAATTTGTGCAGCAAGTCTGCAACAGAACCAGAAGCTGTAACTACAACTCCTGCATCTCTTGTTTGCTGTTGAACCACCAGGCTGTTCTTTGTCTGTCCCTGTGCTATGACTGACAGGCATGTAGCAAGAAGGGCCATCTGCATAGGCTTGGAAAATGCAGTATATCCAGCTCCAGAATCTCAAAACTCCATCTTTATACGGAAGTTTTGTGATAGAAAAAGGTTCTGTGAATGTCAGCATTTCCATATTATCACCATCTGTACATAGATTGCCATGGCAGTGAGAATTTAAAAGATAAAAAAAAAAGAAATTTAAAGATAAAAACTGGTTTAAAGGTTTAAAGTTGATAGTCTTGAGGCGTTTCAGTGCCTTGCTTCCCTCACCGTTTTTCATTCATCTAATGCTCTCTTTTAAATACACTTGACAAACTCAGATGCTAGGAAGTGCTGTACCCAAGGATGCACTTCTGCCTGTTCCCACAGCATCACAGCCCAGGCAAGGGCTGTCTCCTGCAGCCTGTGTTGCAGCACTGTGCAAACACCACCCATGCACATCACACCCACCCAGCCAGGGCAGCTCCAGCAGAGCCCACAGTTCCCAAATGTCAGAGGGTGTCACTGCACTCTGCTGGCAGGGTGGGGTCACCCTGCACAGGTACAACACCCCAGGCCAGCACAGAGGTGCTCTCTAGCACAGGGGATTCTGGCTTCAGTGGAGAGGGGATAAACATGGGAATAGGAAAAATGAGACAGTGCCTCAAAACCTTGCCTATCTATGTGCCCAGCGTTTTCATTTTATGGATTCAACCACCAGTAGCTTTTTTAGGATTTCCTTAGTCAGCTCTCCAAAGACAAAAGGCCAGGAATACAGCCAAGCAAGTAACATGATCATAGTAGTTATGGCAATAGCCACCTTCTAAAAACCATCCCACACTCCTTCATGATAAGATAAAGAACCAGAAATTTGAAGCAGTGACTGCCTGACTTTGTCCTTAGTCCAAGGAAAACACTGACTCCTGCTATTTGGAAACATGAGTTGAGCAGATCTGCTGGAAGTCAAACTCTTAAGACAGAAACCGTCTTGTAAACTCAGTCTGGCTCTCCTGGCACAGGCCAATTTCTTGATTTCACTTCCACAGATAAACACTTCACCAGGGAGCAAACACGGTGTAAGAGCAGGGCAGCCAGCACATGCCCCCTGAAACACCTCTGCTGCTGCTGAACAACTGCAGGGCCCAGCTGGGATGGGGAGGAAGAGTCTATCAGACCATTCCTCTGAGCTGGGCAGGACAGTGGCTGTCACCACCTGAAGCTGTTGTAGGGTCTGTGCAGACTTCACTCGTGTTTTTAGTCCAGCTAATTTAAAAGATGCCTCTGTGCTCCCACTGCAGATCTGCACACATGCACCTACCAGGGCCTCGGGGAGCTCTGCTGGCTCAAAAACTGCAGGAGCCAAGGAAAACAAATCCAAAGCCCCTTACTGATAGAATCAGTCCCACAGCTCAGGACTATCTCCTGTTCCCAGGACTGCTTCTACAGACCAGAAGAACAGAGGAGAACTGTGCTGTACTTGTTGCTGGAAGAGCCAAGCTCTCCTGCTTTATAAGAAGTCTCACGTTTGCCAGCAGCACTGGCAGGTTTTGTTCGAAGATATTTTGGGACTTGTTCATACCTGAGACAAACTGTTTCTTACACGCTTTCCTCTGTGTTTTTAGGTGACCTAGAACATTTGAGAGGTGTTTAATTTCAGAAGATACCTGGATATATTTTGAGATTTTGTCTGTGCCTTTGAAAGAGTTCATTTTCTGAATTCCCCCTTGATTCCAGGGGATGAAATGAATGCCTCCTTGCCTGCCCACCTTTGGCCTTTTGATGAGAAACCAAGAGACAAACAGCTCCATTTCTCCAGCCAGCACAAGAGAGGGCTCAGAGTGGTAGAATGAATAGCAAGTACCATACTCCTAATGATCAGAAATTATGTGGTAGGGGTAAGGAGAAATTGTAAATCAACAACGTAAGTAGTGGAATAAAACAGGGAGAAATTGCTCATCATTTGCACTCCATCTGCCTTGAAAGGCAACAGTGTTTTATTTCCTTTGGTAGAGGAAGGTTTGCATAAAACATAAGCAAGGTTGTACAAACCCTTGGGGTTTAATTTGATTCTAGTTTATCTTTTGATCAGCACATCAAACAATTGTGCAGCATTTTTTCCTCCTGCCTCCCCTCCCAGTTTCTAAAAGCTGCCTGAAATATCTGTGTGCTGTCTCTCATCAGAGCAGCATAGAGCCTTCAAGGTAATGCCATCATATTTAAAGAGAAGTCTTTGCCAAAATAGCCTAACACAGGGGCAGCCCTAATGCCTGCAAAGGGCTTTTAACAGTAGGTTAAATATGCCTTTCAGTTTTTTGAGCCTCTCCTGAGTGGAGAGGTTATTAGGGGAGGAGAAGGCAAAATTATTACCCATGCCAGCAATTGCAAGAGGCCAACTTCTGCCATCTGCAGCACCAGGGACCCATCCCAGCCAGACAGCAACCCAGGTGTGAATAGCTGTGACCTGTCCCCACTGTCCCCAAGTGTAAACTGACAACTGTGACCTGTCCCCACTGCCTGCAGACCAAACCACCAGTGAAGTCTCATTCTCTCACACCCTGGACTGCAGTCAGCATTATTTCAGTGGCTACTTCAAAGTTGCAAAGTTTTTGACCTCTCAGAACCAGCAGAAATACCAGCTGTGCCACTTGGGATGGGAAGTCCAGAAGGAAACCACTCTGTGCCACAATAACTAAAGCCCCTGTGGAGTAGGTGGCCGGCTCAGTGGTGTGATCACCACACATGGCTCGTGACACACACGCCTGGACACACCTCATGGCTTCCAATAAAATAATGATGCAAGAAGAAAAGAGGATTACATCTTCTTACCCAATCTAGGAGCTGCACAAAACAGAAAACAAGCTTTCCAGGGGATTAATGGGGGACAAAAAGTTAGGAAATGTGCGTGAGTGACCAAGGACAGTGGGAGATGTATCAGGTCAGTCCTTGCTATAGGTGGGAGCTAACAACAATCCAGAGTATGCAGTTTCACCTTTCAAAAGTGAAAAAGTGAAAAGTTTCACCTTTCAAAAGTGAAAAAGTGAAAAGTTTCATCGTTTTGTTGGTGCTGTTGTTAAATCATATCTGTCTGAAATTACCTTTTCTGCCATTGATGTTTGCTGTTCAGTCTCACAGAGCCACAATCTCCACATGGACACTCCTATGGACAGACTTCACCTTCACTAAATATTTCTTAAAAAATGCAACTGATCTTTAAACTTAATGCAACTCTGTGCCCTGTAAAAGACTCTGTGTTTCCAGTCCCATAACCCAAAGCCCTCTCTTACTTAAGGAGTGTCAGTTCCCAATGAGTAGGGTGAACCCCAACTCTTCCAGCCTCCATGTGGGGCAGCAGCCCCAACCCTGGGCTGACTCCCACTCTCTCTGCACTCGTATGTAACAAAAGCTGAAGGGAGTCCCCTCCTGTTCTAAGTGCTTCTGACAAAGTCCCCAACCCTCAGAGAGCCCCTGACTGCATCCCCCAGGAGCAGAACACGCTGATGGCAGTGTCTGGGGTGGCTGCCATGGCACATGCAGCCCTGGGCACTGGGGGCTGCAGGCAGGTGCTGCTCTCCTGGACACTGCTGCAGGGCCAGTAGTGGCTGGTGACACCAGCCAGAGCCCCACAGCTGAGGTGATGAGCTCTCCCAGCAGTGCAGGGGCGTTCCTCATCTCCTGGGCTTACCAGGTTCTGAGGGCACCTTGTACAGACTGTCCTGTGACTGTCATGCAGAACATCAGAGCAGTGCAGCAAGCAGAAAGGCTCTGCAATGCATAAAACAGTTTGCTATGCTTTGTATTATATTCTGGCACTGTAACACTCTGATTTAGCTTGCCTGGGATGGACACTGGCTTATTTTAGACATGCTTTGTTTCCTGTTTTCATTCTCTTCATATTTCTCATAATCTGGTATAAAACTCTGAGTTTGCTTTCAGCAACTTCTGTAGCTTGATTTAAAGGCTAACAAAGAGCTCGGTGCATATTTTACATTTGAGGACAATGGGGAAAAAATCCTACATTTTTATGGCCAGAAGGGGGCCACTGGATCATTTAATGTGACCACCTGTAAAGTACCATTTCCCCTGCTGAGCCCAGTAACTGCCTTCGACTCAATTAGAGCTTGAAGCATTGACAGTTCTGGTGTTCCACACAAAGACCAAGCACAACATAAAACAACTTCAGAATAATAAAAAAAGTTCTGAGAGCCTCCTGGGTGTTCCTCACATATCACAAGAACTTAAAAATCCCTCAACAGTCCCTGTAATGTTTTTTTATGCCCCAGTCACACTTTCTCTGAATAAAAGCAGACATTCTTCATTGACCCAAATAAGCTGCAGTAATCATAAAAAACTGATCTTCCGTGTAGGGTTTGCTGCTCCTGATATTTAAGGGATTTTCTTGGGAAAGTAATTTTTAAAACCTTTCTATGCTTGGCTACATAACCATTCACATCCTCCTGAGTTCTTAAACACAAGCTCAGCAACTCCACAAGGATGGCAAATTAAACTGAGGAGTTATGAAGACACAGGCAGGACTCTTATCACTGAACTTAAATTCTGATGATAATCCCTCTGCAAAGGCCACCTCTAGCTGCCTTCTATCAGTTCTCTTATCCCTGGTCAAGAAAAAAAGAAAAAATCACAAATCAGCTCAACAAAATAAGCGTGTTGCTGCATGCCACTTTAAATTTTCTTCCTCGCTTACAGAACTTAAGCTGGCTCAGAATTCCTTTTCATTTAGGAATCCGAGCCATGCACTGTCCTACTGTTATTCCAGAATCCAAAACCCTGATTTAGACGCCTCAGTCCGGCTCCTTGCACTGACAAGGGGGCACTACAGTCCTGGAAGCTCATTTTCAACACTTCTGCTCTGGGGTTGCTGTCAGGGCATTGTTTGAAGGCCAACATGGGAACAAGAAAGCTACAATTTGTGCAACTTTAGAGTGCCACCAAAACACCTGAATAAGCCAACAGGTAAGAAAGGGCAAATGAGAAACAAGAGCAGAAGATGAGAGAGGAACAAGAAAGCCAAAGCAGAGGGAAAGGTAGCCATGGTGGAAGGATGGGACTGAAACGCACCCAAAATATTTCCCAGCTAGTGCACAGTGTGGAGAGTGTTGCTTGGCTCTGCAGGGGCACTGCAAGGACTCAGCTGTGCAGCTGAGGGGCAGCCTGGGGAACATCACCCACCCCCTGAACTGCCTGCGAATCCCTGCTCAGAACGGCACCAAGGCTGCACTCAGCACCTCTGCAGCACCATGGTTTTCCAGTGTGCATTAGAGTAAATTCACTCCCTGTCCCCTCATTCTGCCAAGGACCTTCTGCTATGTTAAAAAACCTTTTTGGGGCTTCCTACCTCAAGAACTGCCTGTGAACAAAGAGCAATCACACACGTGTGAGTTACAAAGTGCAAATGTTTTCTTTGTGTATGATTGTGACACAAGTTGGCTTCAGAAGTGTAACAAAGCCCTTCCTCCGTCCACTAAACAACAGAAAAAAAAGAGAACTGTGAGAAAAAGAAGGAAAATTCACTCAATCTCCTGCTTGCACAAACATGCCAGGAGACATACGGATCCCATAACCAGTCACACTTTGTCCCATGCACTTTAGCTCTGTGGAAACAACAATGTTTTTCTGCAGCAGAAAACCCCTCTCATGACCTCCTGGATCTGTGTACCAGAGGGCTGAGACTGAGCTATATTCCATTTACTTGTGCAAGCTTTATACCTGCAATACCATGAGGTTGCCTTGATGAATTCAGAAGAAAGAAGTTACTTTTGACCTTCCTGCAACTCCCCTTGGACCTGCTGAGATCACCTCTGAGGAGTCCATCCTGCATGGAGAATGCTCTATCATTGCTCCAAATGTCAGGTATTTTAAACGCCTTATTGAGGTACCAAAAATTTAAGCCAGCCACATAGGCACTGTTCAACAAAGCCCTTTTTCTTGTTTAGAGCCACCAGGATGCACAAAATCATTTTCCTCCTAAAAACTGTGTTACCACAGGAAGCTCATACCATAAACTCTCCTACCCGGACTAAAGCATCACATTCTGTGCTTGAGACCATACCATAAAGCAGCAGTCACCTCTGACCCCACAACCATTTGGAAGAGTTAAACCCTGTTATAAATCCTCATTTATATGCCAAGTGAGTACAGTCATCGAGCAAGGGATCAGCTCTAGCACTCACATGTAAAAGCCCACAAAAGAGGGGAAAATATGTCATTAACATTTACTCCACAAACAGGCATACTGGAAAAAACCCCACACTTCTCATTTCTACAATATGGCTTGCAAAACTGGAGAATGATCTCAAAGCTCATACATCATTCTGGAAATCAAAATCTCTATTTAGATGCATGATGCTAATTCAGCTCTGCCTTGCTGAGTTAAATTAAAGGTCAAATATAGATTTGAAATCTTGTTTAAGCTTCTTATTGCTTTAATAACAAGCACTGAATTACTTGAGGGTTTTCTTAACAGTGAACCTGTTCTAAACATATTTCAGTCAAAGATATTATTTCCACTATCTTGTTACACCAGTTCCTAACATGACATGCAAAATTAAAGCAGACTGGGCAGAGAAGATTCCCAGTGCCCCCTTGGTAACCAGTCAGAGTTAATGAAATGCAGGAAATTAATTTATTGGTAAAAACTTTTAAGACCATAAACTACCACCCTTTTTATTTGCTTAGTTACCAGAAAAACCACTGCATTGTTCATCCCAGCAGTCAGAAACAGCTCCCCTTGCACTGCAGGTAAACACTGGCAGGTATTTTGACTGATATCTTAATTAAATTGTTTAATTAAGCAATAAGAACTGCAAGCATACATCACTCATGCACCCACCCACAGGTGCAATGTTTGTCATGAGGACAAGCATCCCCCCAGCCCAGGACACAAGAGACTGACATAAAACAGAAGTGGCTTCTGGCACATCTGCTCTCTCACATCTGCCCAGTGTCCACAAAGGGAGCAAGAAAGGAGAGCTGGGCTCAGCACAGCCCAGGCACCAGCCCCTCTCACACACAGGGAGATGGGGAGGAGCTGATGGTCCATCGTGCAGTCCCACAGGAACGTGGGCCAGCCCTACAAAGAAAGGTCCCACAAGGAAATTGTTGTGCTTGCTGCAGGCAAAATGGGATGTGACCCACATGCAGCCCGTGTGACAAACTCCACTTCCTTCCACCAAACTGCAGAAATGGTCTGGGGCAAAGCCAGATGTTGATCTGAGCAGCTGTTTGAGACAGAAGGTGTTGTACAGGAGTCCCCAGAATGTCTGTGTGATACACAGGACAACAGCATTGTGTGCTGATGGCTCTCCAAAGGAGGGTCAAAAGCACACAGAACATTTGAAGAACCAGGTTCATTTACTCTTGACTGGTTTCCCTGCCATACAGGAGGTACCTCAAGATTCCAGTGATTGGACATTGACATAACTCTACACCATATAACCTCAAAGGGTCGAGGGAAACCTAACACTTTGCTCTCCTTGTGTCAATGGATTGCAGTGACTTTTGGCAGGGAAAATGGTGGGCATGATCTGACTAACACTGACATCAACAGGAGTTTCTTTCATCTGTTGAATCCTACGTCCGTGATCACACTCATTCTTCCTTTTGGCTACACTTCTGCCTAGGAGGACATTCTGCAGTATCAGAATAATGAAAGATATAAAAACAACAAAGCAACAAAGCCAGAAAGTTATGATATAAATGCTTGTCAAGATGAGCACTGGACATGAGCCATACACAGGCTGCTGTGCAACTACCAACCTCTCCCTTCCAAGATGTGGGCATGACTTGACACCTACCAGAGATTTCTGAGAAGATATGAATGTGTGTTTGTTTGGGGTTTTAACTTTATTTGGTCAGTCAGCTCTGCCTTTTAATTATGTCTGTCCTTGATTGCACTGACAAATGGCTGGATGCTCAGACATATTTATTGTTCTATAATAAAATAAACCCTTCTTGATACCAACAAAATACAAACAGGGTTTATTAGAGGCAGGAGGAATTGTCCATTGTATTAATTAGTTTCATTTCTCATTTAAAGCTGGGTATAATAGTGGATAAAATTAAGTAAATTTTCTCAATTATATGAAGTGCATATGGTGAGCTGAATTGTGTATTGTACAATTACACATAGCTTTGGGATTCAGAGAATAGCTCTGTACCACAAAACTCTCAGCAGTGAGGAGCCTGGGGCTAATATTAGTGAAATTACTTACATAACTCGCTCTTTTATTAATGTGAAAACAGACTATGATTAAAAGCTGGAAGCTGGAGAAAGGAACTATCTGGACCAGTTTACCAGACTAATGCTATTTATTAAATTCCAAAAATTACTCTAGGACACACAGGTTAAAAAAGGAGGTATTTCAGAACATTTAGATGCACCATGTCCCCACAGCAGTTGGCTGGGCTGCACCACCCAGCCTGCACTTGGCACGCTCTACACATACTGTGTGTCCATCTGAGTTCAAGTAACAGTTGGTTTTATTGCTCTATCCTCAGAAAATTAAGGAAAGACAAAACAAGTCCAACCATTAAAAGGCTGGACTAGGGCTGCTGATTGAAGTGTGCAGCCAAACTGCAAACAAAGGGCCCAGGCCTGCATAAACCAGCGATGCACAGGGCTGAGCTCTGCCCTGAGCAGCCCAAACTCCTTTCCAGAGCCTCTGCACCCACACCTGCACACAGCTGGCCACCTCAGCTTCACCTGGAACACGTGTGAGGGCAGGTGTCTGTCCCAGCAAATTACACACTGCCTGTCTACATACAGGTTAACTAAATTATTTTCTTCTGGAAGATGCATGTGCTTAATAGACTTGTCTTCTGTCCAATCCTGTCTGTGGCAGCTGGAATTTTCCAGCTAACAGCTCACCGTAGCAAAAATGAGAATTCTCAAAAATGAGAATTCCTGGGAACTCAACTCCCTTCCTCCTTAGTCTGCAACTAATTTCCTTTAGCTGTTCTGAAAGGTCTGCTTGTTTTTTTCTCAGGCTTTCCCCACAGAACGGAATGGGAATTTAACAGGGCTTTTGCAACAGATGTTTAAAGAATCTGGTATTTAGTATACGACAACTGCTTTGTAAAACTGTTCCTTACTTTTGCATAAGCCACTTTATAAACCCAAATAAATAAAACTGTTCCAAAGTAGCCCTTGCTGACTCTGTTAGCACTACTGCTGCTGCACTACGGGCTGCAACCTGAGCTTGTCAAAAGCCAACTACTGAGCTCTCCACTGTGGTACAAAGTGGTATCACATAATTAGATGAAAATTATATCCACTGTGATAGCTGTGATCTTCCTAGGAGGGCACTGAAGACTATCTGTTGACAGAGAAAGGCAGTACCAGATCAATATCCCTTCCTTTTGCAGAAAAGGAAAATCTCATGCTAGAAGCAAGCTACCACCTCCCACCAGGCTGTCTGCTCACTCAGCACCTCACCAAGCACCCCACCTGCAAAACTCCATGGAACTTAGGGGAAATCTCTCTGTCTGGGAAGCTCTTGAGGTCCTTCAAAACTGGCTCCAGCACCGTCCATCCAAATGAGATTTTTTATTTTGACAGCATGAATCAAACATTAAAGCCATTCATATGGCTGGACACATCTCAGGGGACTGTACTCAAGGGCCACAGGAAGGGCTGTTCCCACAGCAGTTTTGGACTGACAGGAAGCCCTCTGTGTCTCAGGAGATTTTGCAAATCCAGGCACTGAAATGGAGTTCCAGCATGAGCATGTGCCATTCCACACGTGTAAAGAGCAAACAGAAGATTTCCAGTAGTTAACACAAAGTTAATTCCCCAAGGGCAGTCCTATAGGGTCCTCAGAGCTTCAGAAATGAACAGTGAAGGTTTTTGAGTGCAAAATTATAATATCAGAGTCATACCAAAGCGTGTTCAGATTTCTGGAAGCTGTTGAGCTGCTCTTCTGAAATTGAGAAAAATACCTCAAATTGGGTTGAATGAGCCATATTTGGGTTCTTCTATTTGAAGATTCCTACTCATTATGTCAAGTCTGCTGCAAGCTCTTCCAGTGCAGTGTTAAGAATGGCTTCAAGTCATATAGGAACTGGATTTTTAACTTTTGACTTTGTTCATCCTCCCAGACTCAAACCCTGGCCTCACTGTGTTAATGCCAGCAGCAATGGTGACAATTTTACTCACCCCTCTGGGAAAACAATACTGGAGATATCAGAAAACTGTGCTTGAAAAAACAAGATCCTCAAGACTTCATATAAAGCTGAAATATGCTTTAACTGTTTTACAATCATATCAGTACTGTGAGAAGGGAATTCTGATAATATTTTCTGAGTAACACAAATATCCATCAGTCTTTTAGGAGAGTGTTCATCGGGCCTGGCATTCCATCAGCCTGCATCACTCCCACCTTCAGTGCCTCCAGCCTCCCACAAACCACTACTCCTTCAGCCTGGAAGATGGCCTGACAAAACAAGGAACAGGAAAGAAAATCAGGTAATGATACCATGGCTGTGCCTGTGGTGGAGTTACCTGGCAGGAAGAAGTGAAAAGTATTGCTCATTAAAACCAGGTTCCACATCCAACTTCAGACTTTCTGAAACATCACTGAAAAAAATGAACAATTTTGTCAGCCCTAAGGATGAGCAATATTCAGGCATGAATTTAATATTAATTTATCTCACTGAATAACAGGCAGCTAAACATTCACATGACTTCTCTCACCTGCTGCATGGCAAGGCACCCAGCATAGCTAACCTTACAGCACGCTGCTGACCAAGCCCCTGGTGAAGGCTTCACCTCCTGGAGGCTGCCAGGAGGGAATCAAAGCAGCCTGGGAGGCATTCAAAGCATCATTAGCCAGCATGTGTGCAGTGCTCTGCCCCTGCCAGCTCCCAGTACCCAGAAAAGGTGGAGAGACAGCAGCTTTATTGTCTTATCTTCTACTGTGCTTTTAAATTAACACCTTTAAATGCCAGCTCTTCTTACCTTACACACACTCAGACTGTAACATCACACCTCTGACCACTCAGAGCATGTTCTTCCTCTCTTTAACAAGAACATTGTGATATTTCAAGAGGTTTTCCCTAGCATGGCAGATATATCTATTTTTCACTTAAAAAGCAACTTAAATCACATTTGGGAGAACAAGGAAATTCATTAAAACATATTCTGATCTTGCTTAATGTTTTAATCAAGTCTCCTGCGACTCATGTTGCCTTTTACTAGCACACAGGCAGGTTTAACATATTGTTAACAATCACTGTAGGAAAAAAAGCCATAACCCAAAACTTAACAGGTTCCAGGGAACAGGGACACCGCCCCCAAAGCCACGGTATCACAGCAGAAAGCAGAGGTGATGGTCATCCAACCCCTCACAAGCTCTGTCCAAAGCTAACAGCTATTCCCAAGCTGACAGCTGCTCCACGCGGCGTCTCCTGCAGCAGGACAGCACGGGGAATCTGCACAGAACCAAAGATAAAGGCAATAACACAAATAGTGGCTGCCTGTTTTCCCTGCTGGAAAAAGGAGAACAAACAGCTCACTTAGTCTCACACTGCTGTCAGAGATGGAAGGACCTCTAATCTGCTGGGGAGCCAGCCAGAGAGGCGTGCTGGCCTCCAGAAGCAAGCCTTTATGGAAAACTGCAAATGCTGTTTCCATATGAAACACAGAGCGATGAAAATATGCAGAGCCACAAGGAAGAAAATTGCCCCTGCTCCCAACCCCAGCACAGCCCTTCAGCTGTGTCTGCTGCTCTTCAGCTACTCAGCTTTCTCCAAGAAATTTTGTGCGGTGTTTGCCCGAGCCTGTGTTTGCCCATGTCCCCCTGAGTCAGTGCTCTGACTGACACCATGGCACAGCAATGGACACACAGGACATCTGATCCTTTGACCATAAACAACTACAGCAGAATCTGCTGCAAACCTGGGGCCTGCACACAGGGAGGACAACGAAGGAGTATGTACACATCCCCTGCCTGCTAGCTGGCAATGTTTCTACTGCAAGTAAGATGCACCACCAAGGGGTGCTGAGGAGAAATAAGGCCAAGGGGGGGATGTGGTCTCTCCTGCCCCAAATGCTCCTGCAGGACACGGTGTGGGAGCCCCGCTTCCAATGTGGGGCACGTCCAGTTTGCTCCTGCAGGCTGGGATATGGCAGCTCCTGGGATATGGCAGCTCCAGGTCGGAGCTACAAGTGTGAGCAGGAAGGACTCAAAGAAGGGGAGAGGCTCCTCACAGCTTGGCAAGGAGCCCACTGCTTCCTCCAGAAAACCACCACAAGCCTTCCAGCTGGGTTTGCTTCACAGCAAAGGGCTCTGTTACAAAGCTGTGTGGGAGAAAGAAGGAATAAATGCCCCCAAGGCTGCTGTGAAGAGCACACTTCAGAGCAGCTGCTCTCTCTGTTATCTAATCTAAATTTTAATTGAGATTTTTTTCCCCGTGTTGCCCGGGGTACTCAGATCCCTGTGCACGTGCTACTCCTGGGCCAGGCAGCCCCAGCCTGCCCGCACACGCTGCTGGCCCCGCAGCGCGCGCCGGGGCCGCTCCCCAGGCAGGAGCAGAGCGGGCACTGCACGCTGCCCTGCGAGACATTCCCTTTAATGCCACCCCTTCATCTGCTAAATGTCTCCAAATTGCCAACTCCCTCGGGGATTCTAAATATTAAATGAAAAAAGGTTATTACAACATGCCCAGCAACAGAAATTGGGGTGAGGCTGGCGGTCACGGATAGCCTGGGCCAGAGTTAATTAATACATGCTCACGCCGATTTTTTTCCTGTTTTGATAAAGGGCAATTTATAGTTGGCATGACTGTCACAATGCCCCATGACCCTCAGTCTAATTATAAAATATAATGTGGAAGTGCAAATGCAAGATCCTAGGAAAGAAATCACGGTCTTCTGCAGCTTTTACTTTTTCCCATTCCAGCTTTCTTTTTCCCAGAGTCTAGCTGTGGCTCCGAGTGCATGATAAGCCCAGCACATTAATGTGTGTTTATTTAGAGACCTCTCTAATGTGTTTGTGTTGTGTGTTTCTAGAGCTACAGACCAAAACAGGCAAGGTAACAGCTACCCAACACAGAGCAAATTCCCAGAGGGCAAGACAAGAAAGGTTAGTTGTTGAATGCATCTTAGTCAGGAGAGAAGCTGGAGCTGTTTTAATTGTTCATCAATCAATTAACGGCACTCTCAAATGTCTAATTAAGCAGACAACTGGAATTAAGCAAAGGGCATCTCTGAAATGCCAGCCCTCTTAATGAAAGCACTTCTTATGTTCAAGTGAGTACTTGATTAAGGTGTGCTAGTGTGGAGAGACGTGCAGGAAAATCCCCAACCGAGCCATTAGCATGTCTCCCTGGCGAGGCTCTGAAAAATCAATCCTTTGGTGCTGCAACTCAACCTTCACATCCAAGCGGGCGCCTGAGCTGGGTGGCAAAGCACAGAACAAATCAGCCTCCTTCAGGCTGAGGCACAAACACTGAGGTGCCCTCTGTGGGCACCCTGGGCTGGATCAGCAGAGAGGGAACGGTGACACGGGCCATGCTCATGGACACAGACACCTCCAGGGTGGCAGTGGCAGCACAGCAGGCCAGAGGTTTGATGTGAACACCCACACACCAGGATGGGAAAGCAGAGCAGCAGCAGCTCCTGAGGGTTTGCTGTTCTTCCAAGGACAAAGCCAAGGCAGGCAGTGAGCTCTGCAAGCAGGGCAGAACCTCCCAGGCCCCCATCCATGGGCAGGGGAATCACCCAGCACAGGTGAGGGATGTACATCCCATGGCAGCTGGAAACCACATCCACACAGAGGGGCAGTGAGAGCATCCTGGCAGTGCAGCAAGGGTGACACTGAAATCCTGTGGTCACTGGGCATGGATGGCACCCAGCTCCCTGGGATTCAATGCAAACACAAACATGAGGATGCTGCCACCATCAATTCCCTGTACATCAGGGATGCCACAGACCCTGAGTGAAACCACACAATAAAAGCAAGCAGGAGATTCAGCATTGGGCAGAGAAGATTCCAAACTGATCCTGTTTTTCTTTAGTGCTCCCAGGAATCGAGAAGCATCCACAAAAGGTCCACAGCTGGTTGTTCACACTGCATCACACAGCACATGCCGTGGGTCTGTGCTGCAGCTGTTTAATTTCATTTCCACAGCTGTGTCCAAATACTTACAACAAAAAAATTAAAATTAAAAAATCTCAACAGACAAGAAAAGAATTTCCAGAACTCCCCTGGAAATCTTCTGCCATGAGGTGAGGCTGTTCCTGTACAGTAAAGTTACCCACAAAGCAGCCTGGTCAAGAAAAAAACCCAAAGTTGTCTTTTGAGAAGACAACAAAAAGCAAGAGTTCAGTTGGCCTTGTCTGGCATATTTACTTACAAAAGGAACTCCTGAGCCTCTCTCCAACAGGACAGAAGGTCCCTAAAAATAACCCAGTGAAAGCTGATAGAGCCATCCTAAAAATCTCTCTTGTGGGTTTAGTCCTGAAGTCTGATACTTTGATACCAGCTTTGGCCTTAAGCCGAACTTACTCGTACATACCAGCCCAGGGAGATCACTTTTCTTTCATCTTTATAGGTTTTTTTCCACTCTGGCACATACTCTGTCTCCTTGTCTGCTTCTCCAGTTGCCCCAACATCACAAAGTACCATCAAAACTTTGTGCACTTCCTTTCCAAATGTGTAAAGTGATAAAATAACAAGTGCTTATTTTACAGCAAGGGAGCTTTGATATTAGGATTTATATTTCTGAGCAGAGTCTGTCTCTTAAAAACAAACCCAAACAAACCAAACCATAAGAAAGAAATGTAAAAAAAAAATCCGAGAAGCCACCTCCCTTGATCAGGTGCTCTTGCAATGGGTATCTAAGTGAAGAACAAATATTGCAAGCTTAGAACAGTAAAAACTATTTTAATACAACAGTTCTCACGTATATAATCAAGGTAGAAAAGCCTGAAGTGTGACACATTTCTTGTTTTTCTTAAATGTTTTCTGCAAATTCCAGTAATTATTTATGCTGCTGCTTCTGTAAATAAATACTCTCACAAACTGAAAAAAGAAATGGAAAAAACCCAGTCATGATAGCATCTCCAACACTGCTTTGGAGCTCAGCTTCAGCAAACTTACACTGGCATGCTGCAATATTGCTATAAATTTTTGTTATATTTTTTTAGAATTCTACATTTCAAGCTCTTGCTATAAAGAAGCCTAGATGGTACAAAATTGTATCTGAATAAGAAAAAATCAAGGAAACTCTTCCAGAAAGGAAATTACTATCAAAATTGATGCTTCCTGCCATGTTGAAATTCCAATAAGCATTTATCTCAGCAAAGCCTCGGCAGCCTCTGACATTTCTATTATTGGGGCTGACTGGGTTCATCCTACCCTTATGAGAACAAATAGTGGAAGATCCCGGGGGATGGGAACTGCTGCAATAACAGGCACATCACTCACCAATTTGAAGCAGTGAGAAAGGTGGTTTTTCCCAGGTGTGATGCCAAAGGGCAGTGGGAGGAGAGGACAGAGTCAGCAGCTGGATGTCCCCTGGCACCCAGCGAGGTTGTGGTGGTGGTGACATGGCTCAGGACATGAGGATGTCCCCAGCCAGGCAATGCACCAGGGATGGGGTTCAGGCTTCTGGGGGCCATGGAAGGTGCCTGCTCCTGCCAGGGCTCCCGCCCACTGCCCAGCCCATTTCCAGATGATCCATCAGCAAGGGAGGGAGGCATCAGCTCGGCAAGGAATGGCCCCAATGCACCTGCAATGGATCACACCCATGCCAAATGTGGTCCACAGCCACCTCTGCCTGGTGCTGCTTGGGACTGTTCCAGGTTACAGGCAAGGCTGGCTGAAAGTGGCCAAGAACACAACAGGGCTACAAGGAAAGGCAAAAACCAGAAGTGCAAAATAAAGCAAGGCAGCGTGGGCATCCTAAGGGAAAGAAGGCCCCTAAGTGAAGTTCCTGGTGGACAAACTGCTCTGGAAAATTAATTCAGGGACATGCACTTACCTGGGGGCTGCTCTTGCCATAACAAGGAGACAGTTCTGTGCCATGCTGAGCCCAGTGCCACCACACAGGGAAATTCCCTGTGAAATTCCAAAGGAGCCCCCTTGCCCGGAGGGGTGGGAGGGAGCTCTGCCTCACTCCCCCAACTCTGGCACAGGCTGGTGTCCTGCTGCTGCCAAAAGCCACCATGCAGCACTCTGCCTGTCCCTGCCTGAGCAGCACCAGTGCCAAAACCTGCGTGCCCTTCCTGCCTGAGAGCCAAGTCCCTTGGTTAAATGTTATTTCTGTGACTCTTTCCTTGAAGATGTACAGACAACCCTAATGCTTTTGAGAAATCAAGAGAAATTGTCCTGTGGCCTTCCATCATACATTTGCTCTTTCAGAAACAGATATCCTAATTCTCTTAACCTTTTTTATTTTTTTTTTGTGCTGTGTGGTTTTTATTTGTTTGTTTGTTTTCTTTTTTTTTTTTCTTTTTTTTAATTGAAACTCTTTCAATTCCTAAAATTAGTGGTCAGTTTGTCCTCATAGCCCACAGCAGTACTGCCAGCAAACCCAGAGAAAGAGGGCTCGAGGCTTGCACATTGTGCTCAGATTGAGAAAGCCAAAAGAAAAGAAACAAGCAGTATTGTAAATCCTTGGCTGTTTGGAAATTATTTTCTGAAATAACTGCTAAGGCAGAACCTCTCCCAGTAAGTGGCTCTGCACTACTGCAGTACTGTATACCCTCATACCTCACTCACTGACACTTAGCCATTCTCACCTCATTGATCCAGGCAGGCCCAGAAACCCCCCACGGAAGAGCAGGCTGGGAATAGAGAGATCAGATGCTAAGGATTATGCACAGAAGAGAGAAGGAGAACTCTTAGGGAGCCTGGTAACCAGCAGAACTAGTGATGAAATACCTCCCTTCTGCTTATGTCTGATGTGGCTTTTCTATTTATTTTCCAAAGGTACCCCAGAGGACAGAGCAGCCCTGCTCTGCCAGTGGGCACTGCCTGACAGGGAGGCAGCACTTTTACCCCTTTGCTGCTTCTGCTCCATGGGGTAGCCTGGACACAACCCTTGCTCCTGCCTGGCCACCTTCCTGCTGCAATGTCCAGCATGGCTGTGATGCCTTTTTGGGACTACCTAAAAACAGAGGCCAGACAAAATTAAGAGAATAAAAAGCAGTTACATTTATTGAAGGGCCTTCAGGTACATTTTGGGCAGACAAAGCCCCCCAGGGGCTGCACCCAAAAATGGATCAGGGGTTTTCACACTTTTATAAGTTTGATCCATTTGTATATTGGGGGTTCATCTTCCAATTCCAGCTTCAGGTAATGAAGTCATTTACCCCAAGTTTGCTCCCCCCAACTCACTTTTGTTTCCATCTCTCGGGGCCTGAGGCAGTGAGGTGTCCTTGATTGCCAGGCCTGGAGAGGAATTGTTGTGTCTGCCCAAAATGGGAAAGCAGCAGCAGCTAACACTGAATATGGAGTTTAAAGTTATACACCAAAGAACTGCAGGATTACAAATACATGAAAATATAAAAGCCAAAATCCTAAGGCATCATCTGAGCAGGGAGAGCCCAGCCTGGTGCCGTTTGCTCAGGGAACAGCCCGAGAGCGCTCCGGGAAGCAGAAGCCGTCCCAATAACGCACGGGTGCTCCACGTGCTGGGAGATAAAATGCCAGGGGCTCTGCTAAGGCAGCAGTGGAGGGGCAGGGGGCACCTGTGGTGCTGCTCACACGGGCCTGTGCCCCTGGCAGCCACACCAAGTGCGGGCCCAGACAGCCCGAGGGGACGGGCAGGTGCCGCAGTGAAGGCCAGTGATCAGCAGAACGGGGCTTCTGCAAACCTCAACACCTCTTAGCTGAGAGGAAGAGCACTGCCCCAGAGCCCACAGCTGCCTCTGCTGCAGCATCAACACACACAAAGCTTCTTTCAGCCCCAAGCTGAAAGACCAGACTCAAATTCAACCTAAAAACATAGGAGGGCTTTTTCTTCCCTTTCTGTGTCTCTTCTACCATGTGACAGAGTTATGCATCAAGGTAGGTTTTTGTCTAGTTTATCCAGATAATGTACCTGGACAAATATAAATATATATTAAAATATATATATTTCTATATATAAATACGATATACAATATACATATAAACATATAGTATATAATATATAATAATATACTATTATTTTATTATATAACATATTATAATATACATATAATTCTAATTATATATATTTATATATTTATTTATATATATATGTATTTATATAAATATATAATCTTGATTAGTAAGAAGATCAAGCCCACTTGAGGCCCTGCCATGGCAGGAAGGAAGGTGCAGTCTCACGGCACCAGTGCTGGAGGGAAGGAGGCTTGGGGGGAGTCTCACAAAGGTGTGCAAACAGCTGAGGGGAGGGTGCAAAGAAGATGGAACCAGGATCTTCTCAGTGCACCCAGGGTCAGGACAGGAGGCAATGGGCACAAACCCAGACACAGGAGGTGCTGTCTCAACACTTAAGATGTTCCTGCTTGAGAAGTGTGGTTGGACAAGACACCTCCAGAAATTCCTTCCAACCTCAAACCTTCTGAGGATTCTGAGACATTATTAATACATGGCACAGGCTGAAGTGCAGCCTGGCAAAGATGGGCTTCAGATGAGCACTCACGGCCCAGCTGCAACAGGAAAAGCAGGTAAAAATCACTCTGCAGGCTGAAGTTACCTTTGGTCTCAGAAAAGCCAACTACCCCTTCATTTTTCCTGAACTGTAAAGCCAAACACTTTTTGTCATTATTCTAACAGAAGAGGAGAGAAGTTAAATGGGTTCATTTAAAGGTATTTGTGCACTTCCTAAACTAAGGGTACAGCTAGGAAACACCCCCAGTAAGCTCAGAGAGCTGCTCTCTCTGGGAAGCCACATTCAGAGGCAGAACAGGAGCTATACTGGGCAAACGTCCAGCACTGGGGATCAGCATCCAGGAGTGATGAGCAGAGCTGTCACCAGGCAGAGCCCCTTAATCTGCTGTCTCTCCTCTTTGCTTCTTTGCTTCCAGTTTTGTAAGCCAGGTACAAAACTTTACTCCGCTGGAGTGCTTTTTGACAATGTTTATTTTTATTTCTTCTGGCAGTAAACTTGGGATAATCTGGCAGGTGCTATGCTCTGTTCCTCAAAAAGCAACAGTTCTGCCTGTAGTAGGATGTAGATTTCTTCTCTTGCTACTCCTGCTCTGAGAGCAGGGATGATTGTTTTTTCTCACCAAGAAAATTTCTCTCTGAAGACTTACATAGTACACCTTTAACCTTCAGTTTTGAGGACATGTGTTCAGACATCTACTCTGCAACATTTTGTCAAAAATTAGTATTTTTCTCCTATCACAGAAGCTTAACAAAAGTTAAAATACATTCTTGTAACACTCTGGCTTAACTTCCACATATCCCCTAACATCCAAAACTTCCAGGCTCCCCATATCTGTTTGAAGATGGTTGCAGAACTCAACAAGTCTGTACCCTTCCATTTTCCCATTCATTTTTTTCCCTCACTGATACCACAAAGCAATCTCTAATTCATAATCACATCCGTGTCAGGTTCCCAATCTTAAGAGAAGCACTTGGCACTTTAATCTTCAAGCAGATTACACATTTCCTGTTAGGACTTGAAATCTAACTCTGTACATGTGTGGGTGCCTGCACGTTTCTTAAGATTTGCTAAAAAAAAATAATAAAAGGGAACGTTGAACAAAGGGTTGAGACTTTTCTGTCGGGGATCTGGAATTAGTTTTGCTGAGGATGAAAAGATGAAGTGGAAAGGGCTGGGCTGCTTTTCCTCCACTCTCTGTGTGGCATCATGGACACTTTCTGCACTATGTCCCACTACACTAAAACACTGTCCCTGTGCCCCAGCTCCTCACTGCTGGGAGTCTGGGAGCACCAAGCCCCAGCTCCTGAGGAGAAGCCACAGCACTGTAATTACACAGAGCAGGGCCATTTGCTGTATGCATGTTTGGAAAATAAGGCTGGCTGCCCAACATGGAGAAGCTGACCATAGAGGAATTTACAAAAGGAGAGAAAGGTCAAACAAATAATTTTTGACTGTATAACACTCCACTGAGTGACTGATAAAATGAGTTTGAGTTCAGTGGCCCCTCTCTTGGAATGAGCTGGCACTCAGGAGCTGCTGCAGAGTCTCTGCGATCCAGCCCAAGGAGGAACACAAAACACCATCTCCCCTCTCCCCTCCCCAGGGTGGGCACAGGAAAGGCCTCCAGAGGGGAGCCTGACTCAGGTTACCCAGGACTGGCATGAGCCCTGCTCCAGAAAAGTGCAGCAGAGATGAATGATATAAGGCATACAATAAAGTTTTTGAATAGTGAAATTTGACATGTTAGTCACTGCTTTAAAAAATATTTTCCCTTTAAATCTGCACTGGCAGCATGCTAGCAGCAATGTTACTGATACCTAGGACACAAAAACCATAGCCAGTGTCAATTCAGAGCTCTCTGCAAAGCTCTGCTTTAACCCTGATCCAAAGGGTCTGCTTCTGATGCCCAGAGGCTTCTGAGTTTCCAGTTTCTTCCATTCCCAGACTTCCCATGTGAGGCTCCCAGTAACACCTCCAGCTGGGCACTTGTGTGATGTGGGAGGCTGTCTGCTAGGAACTGGAGTGGGGTCCATAAATCAGAGCACATACTGGGCACAGATGAACTGCCTTTCTACTGCAAAGCTTGTGGGCACCAGCAGTCTGGTTCTGATTCAAACCAGGGACTGCAGTGCTTGAACACAAGCAGCACTTTTGTATTCAAGTGATGCAGTGCACAACTTCTTCCATGTCACACTAGAATGGTACAGATTTTAGCTAGGGAAGAGAGTTCCTTACACTAAAATTTTGAGCGCACACACACACACACACACATCTATATAGATATATAGATATATTCTCTTTTGAAGCATTTTGCCAGGAACTAAGTGCAGTTCCTGGAGTTTCAGCTGTGTTGTGGGCTAGCTGCTCCTCAGCATGACAGCAGGATTGTGGTGATGATTGAAGAATATTCCCTCTCCAAGGGACAGAGCAAAGAGCTGTCATGGCAGGAAGGCTTTGACTAAAGCTGTGCCTGCCAGTGAGTCTGATGACAAAAACATGGTGGTACCTAAAAGCCAGCAGTTACAGGATGTAGCACTCCCTTACACACTCATTTTCAGAACCATAATAATCAAAGAGTGCTCTTAGCAGTTTGCTTTGCTCTATATAAATAGGGGCAGAGGGCAGCAGAGTGGTTTGCAGTTAATCACATAGCACAATACAAAATAGTTGTCAGTGAACTGCCACTGTACTATTTATTCAAGGCAGAAATAGAGCCAGAGTGGTAGCATGTGTCTTCACTAGCTCCCCCCTGCTCAGAGAGGCATCACCTCATCAGAGCAGCCTCTTGTTAGGTTTCTGTTCCCGTGTCTCAACTCACCACATCAGTGCTGAAAGAGTGATCAATAAAATGCAGGTGAGACCCCATGAGCTGCTTTCTTACAGCTCATCCCAGATGGAAATTGGGCTGGCTCACAGGGGAGGCAAGAATAGCTGAGAAGGAATAGCAGGTCTCATAAGGAAGTATGATGGAAAACAGCAGAAGTAAGCTTAGACTGAGCATCGGGACAACGTGGCGCTGAGATGTTACAAACACAAGTGTCCTCAAAGCAGTGTTAACAGACACACTTAGAGCTGGAATGGAGAGGAGCTTGAAAAGATAGCTCTGTCTTGCTCCAAATCAATGTGGCCTGCAGGTCTCAGGATGCTGTTCTGCCTCTGAGGCCTGTGGAGTGTGTATTCCCCTTGTCCATCTGCTCTCTGACCCCTCCATAAAGGCACTGTGAAGGCCAGTTAATGCAGACTGAAGTGGGTCTTCCTGCACTTCACATCTTCTCACCTGGAGATGACCTCAGTTCTCCGTGTCATTCCACAAACACAGGAGAGAGAAGTGCCAGTCAACAGTTTGGAGCTGCTTTCCCTACAAACACACACACAGACACATGCTCTGTACTTGGCACAAACAGCCAAATCTGATCCAAACCACTGGCTGAGCAAACAGCTCACACCCAGCAGAGGCTCATAACACTGAGACTAGGGCACTTCAGCAGGAAATGGGACATGCAGCTTGAGAGGGCAGTTTTAAATGTGGACTTGTACCATCAACACACTGGGAGCTCAGGAAGCAAATATCCAATATTCACTGGAGATCAGCTGTCCCACATGATTACAGAGCCAGTCAGGCAGAGGTGATGAGCGAGCTGGTGCAGTCATTATACCTCTCAGGCTGGGAGAGATTTATTCTGGCCCATCAGAAAAAACGAGACAGGACTGTGTGACCTGACTTGCAACAAGCTTCAAAAAAAAGCAAGTCAAGACCAAGACGGGAAATGGATTTGGCAGAGTTCCGGACAAACCCAACACACAATATTGGCCTTTAGCTTCTTGCTCTCATAATAACCCATGGAAAAGTAATAGCAGTGACCTTTAAGGACTAGAAACCCAGCTGAACTAGGGAAATTCTCAAAATGAATAATCTTAAATAATAGGGAATATTATTGCCTGTGATCCCGAGCTCCACACCCACAGAAATAAAAACAAACCCTCATTCCAGAGAATTTTTATACAATAGTGTTATTTGTTGGTTTGTTTTCAAACATTTATTTCCTAAAATAAGCCTATGTCAAACTGAAGAGTGGGGAACTGGGCAAGGCATCTGGAGATGTTTGAGGGTTTTGTACACAAATCCATTCCCAGTGCACTGGTCTAGAATTATGCTGCCCATATACCTTCCACCTGGATGAAAAAACCAAACCTTATAAGGAGTATGGGTCTGGGACCTTTACATGCAGCCACTTTACAAACATTCAGAAAGCAATTATTTAAAGACCTGGGATACCATTTTATGACCAGCTTCCCTCACCTAACTAAGCTGATGTTAGTTAAAGCCTGAATTCTTTCTTTACTTTTGGTTTTGCTGGACAGAGACTGACCTTTGGAGAGAAGCGAGCTCCTGCAACCTGCAACACTGCATGCACTTGCACACCTGCTGTATGTCCACAGCCTGGAGAGAGCTGACTTTTGGACCTGGTGTTTCAGTTCCAATGTGAGATGCTCTCATCCACACTTGAGCCTTCTGAGCCCCTCTCTTCATGCTCAACCATCAGGCTGTGGCCAAGTGCATTTACTCTACTCATTACTCAGTCATATCTGGTGCGTGGTGCTCAGCACTGTCCATAAACCTTCTCCTTCCTAGAGCAGGTCCTTGATCCTGCAGTGGAGAAATCCCACCTATCCTGCATGAATGCAGTGCTCTAAGTACCAAACAGGTCTCAGCCATGGGCACTACTGTCAACCAGTGCAAGAAACAACAACCCCAAGTCTGACTTGTGAGATGTGTTACTTGTACAGCACCACTCGTAGGGTACAACACACAGAGCAGGGGCTCTGCCCATCCCTGTGCTTTTATTTCTGTAGTTCTACTCTTATACCTTCCTGCTCACTCCTTTTTCTCCTTTCCTACTGTCTTAGCTTGGCACACTGCTACCAACAGCCTGACCCACAGGGCGTCAGATCATATTCTGACTCTGTCAGTAGTTGTTTTCTTTTTTTGTTTGTATTATTACATTTGTAGTTTTAGTTTTCCTAGTAAAGAACTGCTATTCCTATTCCCATATCTTTGCCTGAGAGCCTTTTAATTTCAAAATTATAATAATTTTTAGGGAGGGAATTTACATTTTCCATTTCAGGGGAAGCTCCTGCCTTCCTTAGCAGACACCTGTCTTTTCAAACCAAGATACCTATGTCTGTCTTTTACCCACCTTTTCATTCATTTTAGTCCTGCTCTCATTTTCTCCTCATACCTTTGCTGTTCTCTCCAGCACTCTCCTAGTACACAGGCTCCCTTTCAGTTCTTGGTCTTTGCCTTTTTGCCCATTCACTATTATTCCTTCCTGTTTTCATCATGTCTTCTGAACTATTTCAGCTGTTTATGAGAAAGGCTTTAAAGTGACTAATTTTTGTCAGGAACACCCAGTCACAGGTCGTGTTCACAGTGCCATGTGCTGTACTGAGACAGAGCACTCAGCCCACTCCTCCACAAGGACTTCAATACTTGAGCTTAGCCCTTCTCTGCTCTGCACAATCACTCCTTTGCAGTGTGCTCTCAGAAGAAGCCTCACAATGACACTTGTCTTTAGGCAAGGGACTGAGGTTTCCTACCACCACTGGGTGGAGAACGAGGTGGAGTGTTAAGCAGATTTTGTGACTGAAGGCCAGCCAGAAATGTGTGGATATTGAGGTCAGCCCTCTTTTTCAGCTTTTAATACTAAGTATGTTCCATAGGTGTAATAGTCCAGTATTTCCACAGATAGCAAATCCCACAGGACTTAGAGGAAGGAGCAGCATAATTACTGCTGTCTCCTGAGAAAACAGGTGTTTGCTCTCCACATTTATTTTAATTCCTTCAACTTTGCTCAAGTTCATAAGAGACTAAAAATTTATTACCAGAGCAGTATGAAATTTTCACTGTTTCTGCTTTATCACAGAGAGGAGGGATATTGCAAAGTAGATGGAAAAAATAAATTATTAAAAAAGTAAAGAAAATAAATAAATCAAGCAAACCCTAAAAACTAACACTGTGGGAAAGCTTAGCAAGCACAGTGACTAGAAGATTTACAGAAGTGTTAAGAGCATACTGAGCAAAACTATTGCCACAGACTCACCAGAGAGATTCTGAGAACAACTGATGCCTCCTTGAAGCAAACCAGGTATTAAAAAGAACCTTACGCCCTTGTACTTCTTATTATTTTTCAATAACTATAGAAAACTTCTGTGGTAAATTGTATCATGAACTCATGTTGACCTTTGATATTTGAACTCAAGAGCAGAAGAGAATAGGAAATGCTGAGCCCACAAGCAGCAGGAGTGAATGGGGTTATTCATAACTGAGTGCTGTGGGAAGGCTCACCAGTGGTGGCAGCTCCTGAAACCCAGCACTCACTGTCCTGCTCATTGGTGCTTACTGGAAAACCATCATTGTCATCTTCTTCAACTGCCTGCAGTGCCTGCAGAGCTGTGCCTATATTCCCCCAGGGCCAGGCTGCAGGTTTGCATCAGGGAGGACAGGCCACGTCCCCCGTGTTCCACAGAGCTCAGCCTCTGGCTGGGGGCATGTGTGTGCCAGTACCATCACTGGTTAGCTCATTAAAAGGGCACTTGTCATGGCAGCCAAAAAAACCCCATTAACTTAAAAGTTAAAAGCACATGAGGTAATTTTGATCCTGCATTCCACCCTTGTTTTATTAAAAAAAAAAAAAAAAAGCACAGTGACATATGATATGTCTGCTAACCTCAGGCTCCCAGCCACCAAGTAATTCATCCTCCTGCAGGTACCTCATCTGAACATGCAAGAGAAACTCTTCAAAGGATTCCTCGGACGACAACTTGTCTTACTGAAACTGAAGCAGATCTCAAGAGAAGTCAGTCAACCTCGGTTTCACATCTGATCACACTCATATGTCCCACCAAGCGCCTTTGCTGCAAATGCATTTGAAGTTTTAAGTGTGCTGCCAACTTTCTAGGTGCTTAACTCAAAGAGGCAGCCAGGGGAGATGTCCCAAGAGAAACTTAACTGTAGAGGAAAATTAAAAAATATCTTCTGAATAGACCACAGAATGCGAACTGCCAAAACATGCTCAGAAGTTTCCTTCATAACCTTGTAAAACACTGGAGAAAGTCACAAGTGAGACAATTTCTCCT
The DNA here is from genome assembly GCA_013400575.1 of Peucedramus taeniatus. Lineage (NCBI taxonomy): Eukaryota > Metazoa > Chordata > Aves > Passeriformes > Fringillidae > Peucedramus > Peucedramus taeniatus. Next base: position 374,764 of record WBNO01007266.1, on the reverse strand, counting down.
TTTAAGAGGAAAATTTATTCCATTGTAATTCAAAATGCAAGCCCCGTTAAATTTATAGACTTCACATTTTATTCAGTTGTAAAATTCTTGCCCTTATGTGCCAGATCTTGTCAGAGAGCTCAGCCCAAGCCTGCAGCCGTGCTGGCACTGTACTGCTGCGGGCAGATGGACACTGCAGAGCATCAGCACCCCAGCCTACCCCACCACACAAGAACACAATGAAGAAAACCTATTTTTTAGCTTCCCCTTTGACAACTTACCCCACAAAAAGAGGGTTTTTTAAAATAAATTATTTCTCACTCGCTCCCACTATTTGTGATGCTGGCAGAGGGGACGGGGAACATGCAGTGTGGGCTTAAAAGGTTGGTGGTCCCCTCTGGTTTGCTGTCAGAGAAAAGCCAGGGCAGATTGCAGTTCTGCAGCTGACTCAAGCTCATTTCAAACAGAAATTGGATTACTTGTGGGCAAAGCTCCCCTAGGGATCACAGTTTGCAAGATGGACTGCTCAGAACATTTAGCTGAGTTACCTTCAGCTCCATTCCCTTCCCCAGAGCCCGTGGGAGCTCAGCTCTACAGTTCAGTGTCAAGAGACATCTGCAAAGTTTCCAGAACACGCCCATTACAGATCCATCTTCCCGAGCTGCTGAGCAACATCAGGTGCCTTTAGCGACAGTGCCAGAGCCAGATAATGCTGGGAGACAAACTCCACGTTTGTCTACCAGCATTATCACACACTGCACTAAAACTGGGAGAGCATCAAATCAAAAAGAAGGGCAAGATGAAAAAATAGGCTCATTAAAAGGAAACTGAGATGCTCACATAAACGGTCCTTACAAGCCTAGAAAGCAGAGTTTCTGTAGCTTAAGTCAGTTCAAAGAACAATGCTCGATGAAATCTATTCATCCTCATAGCAAGTGCACCAATTTAAGCAGGTAAACACTATTCTTTGAGGCATGCTGCCACTCAAGTACCCTTATCAAAACCATTCATTTAAGACTGTCATGCTGAAGAAGCCACGACACTTTGTCCTTCTCTAGACTAATGCTGCTGTGTCTTTATGCCCAGCTTCCTTAGACACGTCTTGCTTTTATTTTATTAAATGCTGGAATCATTTTGCTGCTCGTTGAAGGTGACACACGTTTAGGGTGGACAAATAAAGTTCATGCACCTCATCTGTGATCTGAGAGGCTCTTTGCAGATAATTCAGTTTTCCAGTCAATCTAATTATAGTCTGAAGTTACAGCAGCAAAGACTTTCAAGTACAAAGCAAAGCGTGTAGGAGCTGAAAGCCATTCATTAATCCCGGCTGGTATTGGTAGGAGTGGCTCGTGCCCTCGGGCTATTCTCCCCACCTTAGCATCAATCTTTATCTTACCTATTATGTGAATCAGATGGTAAATATTTTACTTTCTCTAAACTACCGTAACCCTTATGGTGATCGCAGAGACAGCTTGTTTTGTTATATGAATTTCTTTCTTCCAATCTAAAACATTCCTGAGGAAGATCCCCAAACAGTATTAACTGACACTGTGGCAATGATTTATTGAGGATGGGAATAAGCAAAGAAAGCCTGTTCATGAGAAGAATTTATTCCTCTGTAATACCTTTAATAAAAACAATAATCTATTCATCCTTCTTTACTTTTCATCATCTCTTATTTGAAGAAACTACATCTGCCACATCAATTGCTGCTAGAATTTAATTTTTAAAACTTCAAGTCGTTAAGATCACAGGTAATTTTATCCCAGGCCTCACCACTTCAGGGCATGATTTGTTACAAGGGTGGGGGGGGGAACCCAACCCCAGCCCCAAACCCTGCAGGTACGAATCCTGCCTTTCCCTTTTGATTTTGCAGGGCACACAGTGCATCTCCTGAGGTGCAGCCACTCCCTTGGGAGGGAAGGGGAAGCTGCCTGGGCCAGTGAGGTCCCACAGCAGCATCCCACTGGCTGCCACACACTCAGCCCTGTCTCTTTGAACTGGCCCACAGCACTTTGAGGGTTTTCCATTCAGCACTGCAGCCAGAGGCCATTCCAAAAAACACCGTTTCTGGCGCAGTTATAATATGCAGCCATCTGCAATTTGCACCCACAAAGCAGCTTATAAATCACAGAAGGGCTGGCAGAGCACTCCCTCTGCTGAAGGACTGGAATGGTGGGGTTTTTCCTGAGAGCAGGCACAGGACATTTGGGAGCTCTCAAGAGCTGTGCTGGGCAGGCTGTCCCACAGGCTGACCGTGGGCAGCAGGACGTGGCTCCCTTCATCAGGTTCCATTTGTCCAGCCAACAAAAGAGCACAGTCCCCCTTTTCTCCCCTTCTTCTCCCACGGAGGAGGGACCTTTTCCTGGCAGACCCACACAATGAAGGCACAGTGCTGGCTGGCTTTGGGCAGAAGCACCAGGATGAAGGGATTGATCCCTGCTCTCAGTAGGTGAGGCAGAACCAGTCAGAGCCTCAGCTCAGCTGCACTCCAGGAACCTCCCCAGTGCCAGATCCAGGCCATGAGCAGGGTCAGGGCCATCCCAGCTCTCCAGCAGGGTTGGGTGGGGGTCAGTGAGCACCTCTGCCATGCACCATCACCACCCAGCCATGAGCATGAGCATGCTGTACTCCCCACAAGGGTTGTGGCAACCCTTCACAAGTGGTCAAAACCAAAATGAACATGTGGGACTGCAGCACCATGTTCTGAAAGCCGTGACAGCAACATCTTATGTCCCAAGTTTCTGTTCCCTTGCAGTGCTGGAGGCCAGCACCCACCACAAGCTCACAGCTCTGGTGCAAGCTCTGAGCTGGATGGGTCAGTGGGGTCACCATGACACTCCATGTCTGCTCTCATTTCCAAAACCAGCCATCTCTGGGGTAGCTGAGATTACCCAACGAGCCAGTGGCTTCCAGACTGCCAACAGGTCCACCAGGGACTCCCACCTGTCACAGCTCCCAGCCATGGGACAGCCTGCCTGGCACTCAGGATTAAAGGCAGCACACCAGGGCTGCTCCAGCCTGGCACCAGTCCCTGGCAGTCCCCAGTGCCCAGAGGTAGCTGTGCAAAGGGGCTGGCACAGACAGTGCTGAGCCACATTCCTGTTACTCTGTGTGCTGGTGGCCACTGCTGCCTGCCCAGGCTGCAGCTCTGCTCCCACCGGCCCTGCCCTTCCCAGGGGACCCTGGAGGATGATCTCTGGGACAGACCGAGCAGAGTTTGCCCTGGATGCTGGTTCCATAGGTGGTGTCAGGAGGTACTTGCAGGCCTTGTGCCAGAGGGAGGCTGGTCCTAGTGCTGGGACCAGCCAGGCTGCAGGGGAAAACAACAGGTGAGGCAGGTGAGCAGCACTCAAATATTTGTCCTGGCCTGCAGCCTGCTCATTCTGCTCATTTAAAGAGGTTGTCCTCCTTCCCAAAGCACAACCTCTTCCACAGGAGTGCGCACACACCTCAGCAAGAAGCAATGGTTTAAAATCCACTGCTACTCCAGTAGCACCTTTGGGGGCCAGGTGCCCAGCGTGGGAAGCAATCTGAAGCAAAGCACTTGAAAAAGGCCAACACTGCATCTCTGGGCAGCATCAACAATCCTTGCCCCTCCTTTGCCAGCTTCCAGGCTCTTAGACAGCCCCCCAGCACAGCAGTGCCAGCTGCTCCTGAGCTTCAGTGAGGACAGTGGCCATCACTTGGTCACCTGAGCCACACACACTCTGCCAAGTCCTGCTCAGAGCCAGGGGAACCCTGCAGCTGAAGAGGGAAGCATTGACTGCTCTTGACCAAAGCACTCATTTCAAAGGTGTTGTAACTGAGCAAAAAACATGAGAGAAGACAGAGAAACCTGAGCTGGCATTTGTTAGCCTGGGAGCAGAGCTATGGCTGATGCTGTTCCAGGGAGTTTAAGGTCTCACGCTCATTTATCATCCTGTGCTTGCAGGGAGATCCTTTCCTTCATGTTGCACTCCACACGAGCCAGGCAGAGCTCACTTCTGGGAGCTGTGGGAGAGCAGACTGACATCTGCTACCAAAAGGGAAGGGATTCCCCCACCTCCCAACCAAACTCAGAAAGTGGATGGATGCTGACACTGCCTTCGGCACTGGAGCTGCAATATGCTGTGTGGGCAGATCCCACTTCAGCAGCACTCACGGTAAGATCACACAGAAATAAAAGGAAGTCTGAATGAATGAAGGGAGACTGTCACATCTAGGCACACAATCTGAAGTCCAACTCCATTTCTCTATAGGCTTTTAAATGAAATTCTTGCTTACTTCATATGCCTTTTATTTAAGGCTGTGTCAGAGAGTTCTGAAAGATAGCTTTCATTAAATGTACTTAGTTCCTGAATCCTTTTTTTTCTCCAAAAACTTCTCTCTTCTATCATCCATTATTCCCATCTAGTAGTGTCTCATTATTTGTTCTGCAGTGCACAATGCTGCTCTTTCTTTTCAAAATTATCCTTGCTTGATTGCAGTGATCAAAACCAAAGGAATAAAATGAGAATTTCTCTACTCAGTAAACAGAGACAATCAGTAAGAGATGCCATAGGGGAGTATTTTTGCCAATTCCTCCAAACCAGAGGGACAGGAGGCAAAAGGCACCTGAACCAAATCTTGAGCCCATCAGCTTGAAACCTTTTGCTCAGCTCTGTTAACTCCTCAGCTGTTTTTCTCAAATGAGTCCAGTGGAGACCACCAAGAGGTGTCTTCACAGTCAGGTATTTCAGAAAGTCTGATCCCCCAAAAAACCAAACCCAAACCTCAAAAAATAAAGTCACCCCTTCAAGACCCTGAGAACAACTAAAGCACCCAACCACAAGACTTAAAGAAATTACTGAAAAACAATCCAAACAACCAAAACATTGTATGGTTTATACATATCTTTTGTATGTGCCCTCCAGAGTTTATTTGGGTTGTATCTTTTATCTCTTCCTCTTTATCCTGAAGAGGTTTTGTTTTCTATTGTGTGAGGTTGTGTGTTTTTAATTGGAGTTAAACTTCTCACAAAGCCCCGCTCTTGGCAGCCAAATGCTCCCTATCATCAGGCTTGTGATGAAACCTCATGACTTATCAGCACTGGGATCTGTGTACAGCAGCAGAGTGCCAGAATTTCCCCTCAGAGCTCAGCCACAGTAGGGCTGTGACAGAGCCATTGGTCACACAAATAAATAAATCTGGACTGCTCTGTGTGCCTTGTGCTCTGCCAGCCTCCAGGCACATGGATATTGCCACTTTCTGTAAAACCCAACAACTTTTCATGACTGCTCTTTACTCTGACAAGAAGGGTCTTCTTAACAAGGCACCTGCAACAGGAATTTTGCCTAATAACAGTGTTGTCATATTAGGGAATGGCACTTCATGACCTCTCCAAAATAAAACATGTTCCAATTAAATATGAGGCGAGATCTTTTTATGTTACCTAAACCAGAAATCCAAACCAAAAGGGAGGAGAAAAAACAATCAATTAGTTGAAGTGCATGCTTTAGATTGCATCCTTTGAAAAAATAAAGCCTATCCATGGTTAACAATGCTAAACTGAACCAACTTCCAGCACACACAGAGAAAAGCCAAACACAACTCAAACAGGAGCTGTCTGGGTTTGAGCAGTTAAAACTCCCTAATTGAAAAGAGAGCAATCCAGGACACACTGACTGAATGACTTGATGTGAAATGCACAGCTAACAGCACTGATGGGACCTCAGGAAACTGGGACAAGAGCCCCTGAGGAGGAGCTGTGGGTTCCTCCCGTGCCTGGGACAGTTTGATGCCAGTGCTGGTGTCCCAGGCACACAGATGATCAATTAGTCACTCTCCTTCCCCCTGCAGTTCTGTTCTCATGGCACATGTTTCTGAATGCATTTCTTGGTGGTGCAGAGAAGAACTTTTGCCTTAACCATGGAGCCACCACACAGCTGAGCTCTCCCAGACCCCTGGAGAGACCAAAAGGCAGAACTCCTTATGGCTGGACATTCCCACAGGTAGAGTCTGTTTAGCTGATGTACTGATCAGCTTTTAATGCTTTTTTTGATGCATTTAAGCAGACACCTTAGGATAGACACAGAAAGGTTCAAGTCAGAGCTCCAGGGAGGGGATTTCTGCCTAATAGCTTCAAGTCATTTGAGATTTTCAAAACATAAATTAATCTGTGTAAAGACAGCAGGAGCTAAGTCTTAGCTATTTAATTATAAAACCTCCAGCTGTAGAGTTTTGTGTGAGCTTCATTTCTGTAAGGAGAGTGAAGAGCATTTCTCCACCCCACAGCTCATTTCCAGTTAAATTCCATGTCAGTACCTGATGGGCTCAGAGAAGCACTTCAGCAGCTGTAGATCTAGTGGCCATCCAGACCCCTCCACGTGATTAAGCATCAGCTGCCATCTTCAGGGCCCTTACATGATGACCCCAATCTAGTTCACAAACCAGGAGGAAAATCACTGACTGAAATTCAGCATCTTCCTGGAGTGCCCTGTGAGTAAGCACCAACCACAGACTGGAACTAAGCTGCCTCTAGAGAAACCTCAGCCTGTTTACACAGCCACAGAGCTGAGAGAAAACACTCATGGCTTTGTATGTAACCAAGACATAAATGGGCTCCCCATCACTGCATTGCATCTGCCCCCATCCTTAGTGCTGTACACACCAGCATCACTCAAATCCCCTTCTTCCTTCAATGACTCCAGGCAAATCCCTGAGGAACAGCCTTGCCTGAACACCCCCATGCTTTCAACCCAGCACCCTGCATGCCATGCTGTTCCCTGAGCATCCCCCAGCCCTCCTCCCTGCTGCTGGCAGGGACCAGCCCAGTCTCAGGGGCTGACTGGGGGCCAGCACCACCTATTTCCTCAGTGAGTAACAGGTGCAGGAATGACTGCAGGGTGCCTACAGAGAAGATGTGGCAGTGACATTAACTCTATAACAAGGATAAGATTCAGGTGGTGCAAGAACAACCCCAGAGAGCCAACAACTCAGTGATCTTCCCTAAATTAACAAGGTGCAACCCCCATATTGCAATAGCCAGCAAGAGGTGGAGCGACCTACACCCACTCACGGTCTCTCCCAAGACAGACATCTGACTACAAGCATGTTCAAACACAGAGCCCAGACCTGCACAGCTCCCTGTAATCTTCCATTTCAACCTGAGTATCAATGAGGCAGCAAATTTTATCAGGAAGAGATTATTTTCTTCTGATATCATCTATTCTGACACTGTAACGCAAGCAGCTGAAACACAACTTCAAACTCTGCAATCTCTAATCCAGAAGGCTGAGGGAAAACATCATTCACTGGGCTGGGCAGAGTTTATGCCTGTCTCTGTTTGCAGAAGCTCCAACAGCTGAATTTTGAAAGCTGTTGGACTGTGTAAAGAAAAAACATAAGCACAGAGCTGAACTGAGACACAGACAGGACCACAACACAGCTCCTTGTCCCCAGCATTCCCAAGCTGCAGTTTGTGTTACAGCACTGTTTACAACTGGATTTGGTGACTAGAACAGGCATCCCAGGAGTTCTTCAAAGGTAAAAACTCACAGCTGGTTTCATCTCAATGAACTGTAACTAGCCCTCAGAACAACAAAAGTTTTACAAATCATGAATGTTACATAATGAAAGCGTGTCAGCAAGTTGGCTGTGGGGTGGAGTAAAGTTTGGGAGCTGAATTTGAGAGCTAAGCGCCCCTTGCTTGTTTCTGAAGTTAAGGAGTTGTGGACACTGGGCATCCCTTGGGATTGACTATTAGGAATAGAGATTCTCCAAATGCACAGCAAAGACTGACATTGTTGAGGCCCCTGTTAAATTTCACTGGCTTAAATGGCCACATCTGTAGCTCATTAAAAATCAGAAATTAAAAAAAAAAGCTTAACTAGCAGAACATATCCAAGCCAGTATCATCTGGAAGGATCAGAGAAGACATTAAATGAGACATATGCTAAGTCATATTGCTTAACACGTGGTTGGAAGGTACTCAGAAACCACAGTGACAGCAATATCCAAACCTGAGAAGATCAAGAGACAGCTCAACGTCTCCAGGGAGCATTACAGCCTGTGCCCAACGTCAAAATAAATAAATAACATCTCAATTGACTACAAGTATCAGAAATGGAAGAGAAGCTCAATTCTGCTTTCAGACAATAAAACTAGAAAATCCCTTAATTGTGCACCCCATGCCTTAGGTAGCGATGTTTATAAATCACTGATTTTCTCACACTCTTTGCCCTCATAAACACCTGGGTTCGACCTCTTGATCACTTGTGCTATTCAGCATTGCTGAAAGCCATAACCAATAGTTACAGTCAAGGCAGTCACTGTCTCACAGGGGATCTGAGTGCTAATGTCAGCCCCCAGGGTTTCCCTCTGTCGATTTTCCATCCTCAGAAAGCAGGAGCTGCACTGGCAGCTCCTGTTCCAGCCCCTCCAGGCTGCAGCAAGAAGCCCAGAAGCAGCTGGATCCAGGTGAGTCAAAGAGCAGTGGCTGCTCTGGTTCCATGTCCAACGAGACTCCTGATTCAGTTTGCAAAAGAAAACCAACCAGACCTGCCAATTTGGCTTTCTGTGAGCCTTGAACCAAACCTCCCTCCCCGGGACCTCGCTTGCTGGGACTTGCAGCTCTTTGATGTGTACAGAGACACGAGAGGAAGGTAATGACTGCTCTGCAATGTAATCTCCACCAGGTGTGACGTCAGCCCTTTTCTGGCTACACAAGTCCAGGAGGAGAAACCTCAGAGGCAGAGAGATGGAGGGATGACACCACTGGGCTGCAAAAAACCCCTAAAATACTTCAGCAAACACATCATAGAAGCTTGTATGAAAACCAAGATGTGCACAAATAAAACCCATTGCACTGGTCACAAGGGTTTAATCACTTAATGACCGATTAGACATCCACGCACAACCACACAAAAGGCCATCATTTCTAAGGCATCTCAGGCCACATCACTGTGCAGAAAGCACAGTCAAATGTGGCAGCCAGATGGCAAATCAAAGTCTCAGGCTGATGAACAGCCCCGAGGTTAAACAGTGTCCAACAGAGCCAACGTCCAACAGGGACAGAGAGAGAAAAGAGCCAACAAAATCATCAGGACATACCAATCATTTGCTTTGTTAAAGAAAACTTGAAAAACACTTTAAATAATTCTGATTGCTTAAAAGGGAAAAAAAATATCATGTAGAAGTCATAACACTGGCCCTAAGTGAAACACAACTAAATGCAGGAATACACCGTAGGGAGAGGTATCATTATCAGGCTGATGGAAAATGACAAACTTCACGGTCACAGGTCTTCCTTACAGTCTAAAACTGAAGCCATAAATTAAGCTAAGTACAAATTAAGAATGCTACTTACTGTGATCTAGTTTAAGAGAAAAGTGCTTGAGGAACAGGACCTACAATTAGCCTATCTGGGACGAAGGAGGGAACTGGGGAGTGTGTGGGGAAAATCCAATTGTGACGCAAACCTCATCATCTTTACTGCAATTAAAAATCACAGACTTAGTGGACTTCTAAATTTTCATGTACAGATTTGTTTGATTGTTCTCCCCTGAGGTTTATTACTGAAAGGAGTAAGATGATGTAGATGTTTGGTGATAAATGTTCTCCCATTAGTAAATGGATATTTCCATGCTCTGCAATGACTTCAGAGCTCTTCAGTCATTTGCTCGAATCCACACCAATCTCTCAAAAGTATCTTGTACAAAATCAAAAATACACTGCAGTACAGGATTTATATTAATTCAGTGACTTGATAGCGATTTGCCAACTGCTTCAGAAATTTTAAATTTGCCCAATTGCCATGATCTGCTCACACTCAAGCCTCCATTGGTCTGCAGAAAAATTGCTTAATGTAGTAACACTGAGGGTGAGGAGCAGGTGAGGAACTCCTGTTTTTTATCCAAGGAAAGGGCTAGGACCTAGCTCATCTCAATTTACCAGCTGGTTTTAACAGGAGTTATTACCTCCCCAGCCAGCTCAGCCCTGCTTATGGCTTTGAACACAAAGCCATAAGAGCACAAAGACAGCAAAGACCATAAAGCTGGGGGAAGAGATACCATAAAACTCCTAAGCCCAAAATAAATTTCTCTGTATCATGAGAGAACAATGCAAACAGAAACACTGCTCCAGACAAATGAGACAGACAGGGGTTTGTCCCCATGGGTGAGGGCCAGACTGAAAGGCTGCTGCTTCCACAGAGCCACTTCCCTGCCGTCTGCAGGCACCAGTGGAGATCCTAAAGGTCATTTGCAGAGGACACACAGATTTGCCTTCCAGAGGGAGTAAATGAGAATAGCAAACTGGAGGCAGAGGTTAACAAAAGCATTTGTTAACAGCACTCTTTACAAATGGGAATTTTGCCTGTCCTGACATGCTGCATGTGAGCTGGAATACAGTTCACTGGCTGGGTGGGAGCTGCCAGGGCAGTGGGAGCTTGTTCATCAGGCTCCTTGGGAAGCATCCTGAGCCCCATGAAGATGGAGCCAAGGCCAGGGCAGGTGCCTGAAGTTCCCTCTGCAGCACACCCTGGCCCTGCTGCCCTAGGCTTCAGCAGAGACAGCCCTTACCAGGGGAAAGAGCAAGGCAGCAGCTACTGCTCCTTGAGATGAAAACACCTACCAACACTTCCCAAACCACTGGGCTATTCCTACTTCACAGCAGTGACTGCAGGTTAGTTCCTACACATTATATGGGGGAAAAGATTGTTCCACTCTCCAGTGTCAGATCCTTTGTGTTAATTTATGCTCAAGAAATGTAAAGAAATGCTGTGCTGTACCGGGCACTTTACATCATAAGAGTCAATTTTTGAAGGCAGGAGCTGTTTTCAGGACATTCTCCAGGAACTGAGCAATCCCCTTGTCTGCTATGCAGTTGGCACAGGCATTCCCTGTCAGCTCCTGAACAAGCAGCTGTTTTGTCACAGCACCGTGACAAGGCCGTGCAGTCCCTAAGGCAGGGTGCTCGCGTGGCTGCAGCGCTGCCAGCATCCAAACCGGCATCTCCACACAGCTCCACGCAGGGACAGGAACAAATGTCACCTTCCTGGGCACTGCCTACACAACCAGGAGCTCAGCACTGCTCTGACCAGCAGCTGGGGGGCTCAGAGGATGTGCTCAAAGTCACAAAACCGACAAAAAAAATTGCTAAGTTTCAAAATCCTACCTGTGTGTGATGGGTAAAGTGTATCAGGAGGGAGTGTGGAAAAAGGCAGGACTGTCCCTTGCAGCAGCTTCCTGCAGCTAAATTATGTTAACAGAACGTGGGATGTGCTGCCAAGCACCCTGAGTCGTCCTGTGGCTGCAGGGAGCACACGCTGGCAAGGAAAGGACAGAAGCAGCAAGGGCTAGAAAGAAAAATGGAGAGTGATAAGAGAAGCTAGCAGCAGCTCCAGCAACTGCCTGAGGACACACTGGGAAATTTAATGTATTTAAAAACCCTTTTATATAATGGTCTATTTAATTGATGCAAAATTGCAGCTGAATGCCTGTAGAAGTGCTTATGACATCTGCACTAATACCAATTCATTTCATCAGGATTAATATTCTAATACATGCCAAAGGAATTAATAAGTATTGGTACTTTAAAGATTTTAAAGTCATGTTTTGAGGTAGTTTAGCTTTCTTGTGCACTTTCTCTTTCCTCTCAGTCCTCATGAAAGCTTGTTTGCAAACCTTACTAAAAAAAGAGGTGTTTTCACAAATCCCATCCACTTGAATGATGTTGCTGTTCTTATGCTACTTGTTACACCTGAAGATTGAAGGAACACTTCACTTCCTGCAACCACCAGAAGAAGGGATGGGCCTGGTACAAAAATAGCATCCCATTAAGAAAACATGCCCAAAAAGGAGAAGGAGGCATGCACAATCACACCTCTCCACCGCCCAAAAACAAGAGCAAAGCTGAAATATCACCTGTTGGCCAAGCTATGATTACAGCAGTAAAACAAACCCAAAAGTTTCGCTCTCCTGTTCACGTTCAATTAGGGTTCCACACCTCCTTCCCACTCTGCTCCAGGGCATCTGGGGAGCAGAGGGCTGGCTAGGGAAGGACAGCAGCTCTGCCAGTCCTCCCCTTCTCATGGTGAGGGCCCCAAATGCCCTCACAAAGCTCAGAGGCAGCAAAAGCAGCTGCAGAGCAGCCCTGATGGCTCAGCCAAAGGAACTGCTCCCCACCACCCCTGACCAAAGTGCCTTCCAGAGGGGCCAGTATTTCAGCTCTGCTGGCCACATGCTGGGCTGCAGGTGTCAGCTCACAGGCTCTCTGCTGTTATAAGTCTCAAGTGTTGTTTTTCAAGCAGTGACACACAAGGAGTCATATCTAAAATCTCATTAAAATTTAATGGAATTTGGCGCCCTTAGCTTTCTGCTTCACAAGTGAAGTCTCCAGCTCAGCTAGTCAATGTTTTTATTTTCATATATCACATTGCTTCTTTCACGGTGCCACATGCTAGTAGAGTAATTCAGCAGCCTTTCATACCTTCCAGCCTTCATCACCCTTCACATTCTTACTTTGGTTAATTGCTAAAGATGGTTTCTTCTTTCCATCTTGTGTGTTTATTTTTGTGTCAGGAATAGCCTATCCTCAGAGCCCACTTTCTCCTCCAGCAACCTGTCCAATATCAAAACAATACTGGAGGGAGCTCAGGAGGAAAATGACAAATCATTACTGCATGCAAAGGCTTTGACCTACATGGGAATATTTAGGGTCAATTTGGTGTTTTTAAAACGACCCTGGTAAGGTGACTGTGCTGGCAGGAACATTTGGGATTGGACAGTATCAAACTCACTACAGCCATGACCAAATCCTGTTGATCCTGACTCAGGATTAGGTACTGAAAGAATTCCCTTCTCAGGGGTTCAGGGGTTGAGCCAGCAACACATAAAGAGAACATAAGTATGGACAAAAAAAAAATAAAATTACTGGATATAAAAAACCCAACAAAGCAGAAACAAAGTCCCATGCCAAGTACAAAACAACCTCCCCATGTCCAAAACCATTCATTCCCAACTTGGATGTACTGTAGTGAGGTGTCCCCTGTGCCAGCCACCGCGATACGGCACAATCGTCAGAAAAGTGGAAAATGGGAAAATGCTGGGACATGTTCAGTTATGTCAAGATTGACATTTAAAGGCTATTTCATAGCCTGATACTAGACAGAGATGATAATCTTCTTTAAAACTAAACCAGAAAAGAAGTAAACCAAAAGTAACACTACAGCCACAGTAAGCCCTTTGATCCTCAGGGAATGCAGACCGTCAGCTAAGATCTGGCTTTGTAGCTGAGAGCCAGCAGTCCAATTCCAGCTGTGCCACCAGCTGCTAAAAACACCTGGAAAAGTCCCCAAAACCCACCTATAATTCTCCTTCCACTGTCATGTTATCTCCAATATAATTTTACTAGGAACACTCCTGTTTGCCCAATAAACAGCATGCCTGCTACTGTGGTGACAGAGACCAGAGGGAGATTTTAAAAGCAGGTGATAAATTATTCACCAAATAGATGTGACATAAACATACCCAATGGCATGAGGCAGTGTGAAATTTTTGGAGTTTTACTACAATGGGGCAACTCTAAGTCAGCAGTGGCCATCCTGCTGGTGAGTAATGTGCCATTGTCAGCCATGACAATAAAAGCCAAAAAAACCAGCACTTCTTAACAGCCACAGGCATCCCATTCCCCTTCTCCCCTGCCTCTTTCTGCAGGTAGGCTGATACATTTCACCATCATGGAAAAGAGTGGATAAAAACTCCTCAGGAGAAACTAATAAATAGAGGTGGGCATGAAGGAGGCCTCAGATGAGACTGGCAGTGCAATGATCAAAGCATCAGTGGTGGAGGGCAGGGACACCCCCAAGAGCTGTGTTAACATTTAAGGCACTGCTGTAGACCGGGGCCTTTGGCCACCAATCCAGCTGCCCCACTGAGCAACTCCAACAACAGTTCAAGAAAAAAATTTAGCTGTAATAATTTATATTAAAAAGTTATTCAATTCAGAAGCCTTGAGCTCAAATTCTTTCTTTGTGTAATGCTCTTCCAGTCAAATTTATACCCTAAACCATTATGACAAAATACATTTAATTAAGAACAAGACGCACCAAAGCTTTCAAATTATTTCCTCTCTCAGACCCTTTTTTCTCTTTCATGTGGAGATTATTATTTAGCTGCTAAAAGCACTTCTGTGGCATACATGCACAACCAAGCCCTTTCCATTTCAATGTGTGAGCAATGACTGCTAGCTAAGCAACCCATTGGAAGCAGGACCCTAAAAACCAGATATCAGCAGGCTGAGGCATTGCACCCTAAAAACCCTACAAAACATGTAGGTGTTGTGCTGGTGGCAGATGATTTCCAGTCAGCAGGATGCACACAGGGACCCAGGCTCAGCCATGCCACTGCCCTGTAAGTGACCATGGAAATGTTTTCATGCCAAGAAAGGCTGGGGCAGCATCCAGCAGGGTTTGCTGTCCCACTGGCTGATGGAATCCCGGTGGTATGCCATGTTCATTCACACATATCCATGGTATTTTCCAGTCCTTTTGTTTCTCAGCAGGCCCAAAAGTTGAGCTTTGGGGCTAAATGCAAGGGATGTGCTGCTCAGGGTTTAGCAGGAGGCTTGGCAGTGCTGGGTTAGTGGCTGGACTTGAGGATTTTGGAGGTCTTTTCCAATCTAAATGAGTGCATGATTCCAGTACAGAAAATGGAGTGTTAGGCAGACAGGACCCCTGTCAGAGGATCTGTTCTGTGAGCTGCACACAGATCAAAGGGAGGAAAAATAAACTCTTTCTAGCAAAATTCCAAGTTGATTAAGGACTTCAGGAGACAAAGTATTAGAAAGGCCTCCCTTCCAAGATAAAGATATAAACATAGCAGGGCCTGAGAGATTCACTTGCCCCAAAGATCTCTTTTCTGGCTGCCCCAAAGTGGCAGCAATGTCAGGGTGGGCTGTGGGACCCCAAAGCCCTGCACAGGATACTCTGCTCTTCTGAAGTCTGAAGCATTTGGATGAAAAGTTTAAAAACCTCAAAGACACAGTGGAATTGATTTGTGATTAAAGGAAGGATTAAATGCTGAATCTAGGGCAATCAATAGCCCTGCTAATGCCTAGTGCAAGATTTCCTGCCCCAGTCAAACCCCCTTTTCTTTGCTTTGAGACCATTGTCCTTATCAGTGGAAAGATGATCCTTTGAAGACAATGTCTGTCTTTGTTTGCCCACACACCCCATTCCTCAGCACTGCTGCACCACAGCACCGTGCCTGGGATGCCACTGCCACACAAACCCTGCAGGATGCTCAATTCCCTATTCCCATGCTCATCACTCAGCAGCTCTTCTCCCAAAAAACCAAGCCTGTCCCCTCCCCACCATATGGGCTCCTCCAAGTATCTCCAGACATCAATCCTTCCAGTCTCTCACACACCCCAGCCCCAAAATGCCACCCCCAAAATCCCCACACACCCTTAAAAGCACCAAAGGCATAAATTTACTCTTAGAAATGGGAAGGGCTCCACTGGCCTGGGTTCAGCTTTTTTCTGTCTCCCAGGACTGGGCCCAATCTCTGCAGCATGTTTACAGACAGTGATGTGGGATGTGGCTACCCCCACTATTAATTTTAACTTATCAGAATCCATAATAACAGCAATTAGTCCCCATTAAGCAAAGGATCTGCATGCTTACACTTCACAGCCACAGATTTTATTTCTTCTCTAGCAATTAAGTATTTTTATTAGCCAGATGGGTCATGAAATTATTAGCAGAACTGGGATGTAAACTCTCTAAAAGCACCTTAAGTAATTAATACTGATTTATAAACATTCAGGATTAGAGAACAAATACTTAATTCTCCCCTAATCCCTCGGCCAGCTCTGCTTTGTGTTCAACATACAGGAATATAGATTAACCAGCCTGAAGTTAATAGCATTTGAAGGACAGAGCTGATCAGTCATGCATGGCACTGTGATAGGCAATATGCTTCCACCACTGATTTACTGTAACCTGTGGGATTAGGACAAATTCAAGTGACTGTCACTTTCCTGTTCCATTTCCAGCTTTTCCCATAAACTGCCAGCCACTGAGATTAAATATATTGAACCTTTAAAGAGGATCAAACTGATTGGTCACCTTATAAACCTATAAACCAGTGCACTACACTGGGATTAAGGGACAAAGCTGCCATCACCTACCTACTGTTTCTGTCGAGTTTCATGAGAACTGATTTCTTTCCCAGTCCTGCTGATAACTCAGGGCAAGTCACATCTGGAGACTTCTGTGTCCCTTGTCATCCTCACCCCCTCCTCTGCTCAGCAGGTGAGGTCCCAGGTGCCTCCTTCACTGTGGCAGAGCCTCCTACAGCACCACCCACTCTGAACTAGGCCACCAAGTGCTGCTGTCATACAAACAATTAATAATAATACACACCAACATCTGGTACCATTCACCTCCATTTCCAGCTATGTGTCAGCACCAAGTGCACTGCTTTGGGTTTAGATGGAAATAAGTGCAATTTTCTGAAAAGCTCCTAGGTGCAACTCATTGAGCCAAAAAATGTTTATCTTCTCCTCTCCTAGCTGGTAGTGCCATTTTGTTCCTGCCAGTTAGACAGCATTAAAACCAAAATATTTTCAATTAAAAAAAAAAAATCCAGTGATGAAGTGAATAAAATGGTATAATTGAAGAGAAGGAGTCTCTAAAAGATCAGAGTCTCTGATTTCAGGCAAACACCAAAACTGCCACCCCACTGCATTGCCACACAGGCACAAACACAGCCAAAGCCAGCCTGGCAAACCCAGCAGAACACAGGGTGCTCCAGTCTGCTAAGGCTGGATTTCACTCACATGCCACATCCAGTTGCAAACAAAAGGAAGGGAGAGGAGGAAGAGATATACAAAAATAAGAATCACACTGCACATTTAGCTATGGGTCACCCCATTTCATCTAGGCACTGGATGGAGCAGAGAGTTTTGGGAGGGGAAAAGACCAAATGAAGTACTGCTGCTCTTCTGCAGGAAGCAGCTGGACACCTGCATCAGCCCAGAGTTAACACTTCATTTAGCACAATCATCAGCTCAGGTGTTCTACAGCAGGACCACAGCACCAACACCAAGGTCTCCTGCACAGATTCTTTTCCCTTAAGAAGTCCACTTTGCCCTCAGGTGAGCTAATACACATCAGGATCACTTGCCACAGCATCCTTCCCAAAATAATCAGATCTTACACTTATGTAGCACTTCAGCTCTCAAAAAACATCCTGGTGTTTTATGAATTAACAAGATAAAGTACACATTCTCTTTCCAGGTCACTTCAGCCAACACTGAGGTGTGGGCTGCTCAGGGATGAAATGCTGCAGCTGCTGCACTTTAATAGTTCACTACAAGTTTTATAGCAGCAAGAAAATACCATCCTATGCACTAGAAACTGCATTTTGATACTTGAAATTGAGAGTTAGCCATGCATAAGGGAAAGGAAAAAAAAGCAACCACCACAACTCACTTGGTTTGTGCCTGACACCTGGGGTTTTTTATTCATTGCTGCCCAACTCATGGATGGAAGAGAGAGGGAAGTGGTTTGTTTTATCCTCCCTGGCAGAATTTGATCTCTGGAATTATTGTGTGTGTGCTTCTATCACAGCTGTGTACAGCCAACTAATGATCAGCAGTGAGACCACCCTGAAACAGAGGTGCCCTCTGAAATGCCACCAGCTCTTCTCCATCCACATCACACAGCTTCAGCAATGCAGAAAAGCAGAAGAATCAGAGCAGAATTCTTGATTTTGCAGTGTTTTCTCCCCTAGTGATCTGCCATCAGTGGTAGCTGACAAATCAGCTTCTGGGCACATGCAGGAAGCTCCTGTTTGCTCAGTGGAAGTTGGGTCACTGTTTTCAATGCAAAGCACGTTTCTTCCTCTCCCAGTTCAACTCTCACCACTCCCTGTGCTGTCCCTTCAGATTATTTTAACATTATTCATAACACTGCACCCCCCCTCGCCTACCTCTGCTGTCTGGAACAGCCCTCTTATCTGTCAGCCACGTCAATCCTCCAACTGCTTCCAAACTTTCTTCAAAAAACCTCTCTCCTGTCACTTCTCAGCTCTCTTGGTTTCTTTCCTCCTCTGTGATTTTTATGTGGTCATTCATCTTAATGGAAATTTCCCCAGAAAGCTGGGTATGTGCCACCAGTTACCTTTTTCACATGTTTTTCAGACATTTAATCCAATGAATAAAGTTGCATATAAAATAAAACTATTTTATTTATGAGCTGCAAGCCCTAATTCCCAACATTTGTTCCAAGAATTCAAAGTAAAATACCTCTCTCTTGCTTTGTGCAGCTGCCATGAATGCTAGTGGATATAACATACAGCCAGTGAGGAGAGATTGCTCTTGGGTGAAAAGAAAGAGTCCATTTGGACTGATATTTTAAAACAAGACAGTCTGTTTAACTCCAAGTCTGTTCAGTGGCTCAAGCCTCCTCAGAGTATTTGGCAAAAGGAGACCCCAGTGCAGCCTCAGCAATTTGGGACTGGATGTTGAAGATGCACTTCTCTATCACAATGAATAAGTGACTTTCTGCAAGATAAGGGTCTTGAGAGGTCAGACTGGAGATAATTAACAAGAACACTTTTTATAGGCTGCTTCATGAAGCCCCTGGATAAACACCTCAAGGAGTCTTCTACAAACCAAGGGGGTTTAGATTGCCCTGTGTGGGTAGAAATGCAACAATTTCAGGATTTCAAAAGCCAATATGCCTGGGAGTCCAAATTTATACTTACATTTAAATTACTGTGCAAGCCACATTACACAACGTACATGGGAACCTAATGAGAAAGGATTTCCATGCTACTCCTCATTCTCACAGGTAAGAAATAAGTCCAAGTGAAAGCACTGCACATTAAATACAGGATGAAGACACATTACTTGCATAAATATTTACCCTAGCTCTCTTAGGAGGCTAATCTCCTTACATAAGTGATGCAGACAGACCAGAACTTGGAGAGCAAGAACAAACACAGGCTGGCCTCTGTAAAATACCTGAAGCTGGCTTTGGCAATACCTCTCTGTGCAGTGAATGCCATTTTGCAGGAACTGCATTAAGTCCCATAAGCTCCAGATCAGCTTTCCAAAGTCCCAGTCTGACTGCCTGAAGAGAGTCCTTCTCTGATAAGGCAGAAACTCAGAAACTCCCCATGCAAAAGGATATTTTGGGCACCCACTTCCAGCATTACTGCAAAAGGAAATGAGCTAATACCTTCTCAGTATTTCAAGTATAGCCCATACAGGGCATATCATCATTTGGTCAAACTCTAAAAATCTCTGAAGCTAAACCTGTGTACATGGAACGGGCAGATAAATCCCTTATATATCAGCCCTCTTCCAACTCCCAACCCCCTGGAGAAGCCTGGAAACACAAGCTCATCATTCAGCCATTTGCTTTCATATTCCTCCCAGATATTTGACACCAAGGCCTTACAGGCTTGGAATTTCCCTATAAGCAGGAGCCCATAAAGCTCACTGAAGGGCAGGGGGGATCCCCATGCAGAGCCAGGGCCTCCTCTCTGTAGGGGAGTGACTTTGCTGGAGGTGGCCATGAAGACAATGATGACCAGGGGGCCCAGCAGAGCAGGCAGAGGGGGATGCCCATGCAGGGCATCACCACACATCCACATCAGCCTCCTGCTGCAGCCACCAGCAGCCCCCGGAGCCAAAGTCATGTGTTGGCTGCATAATTTCATACTGGTCATGAGCTTGATGAGTGATATTTGCTGCAAAGCACCTTGTTATGTTCTAATGAGGGATGCCAGGAAAAATTAATTATAGGGAAGTAATACTGCCTTCTAAAGTGAAAACCTGGAAGGTGTCCAGGGAGATCTATGCAAATCGTACACTTTAACCACAGGATTTCTGCAATAGTTTTCTATTAACCATCAATCACTAGCTGTAAATCTACTCTGCCTTCATTAGAAACCAGAAACAGGAACAACTGTAGCAGCCTTCCACACTAAATGTATAACACCCTTATGCTGCAATTTACCTTTCTCTAAATAATGCTATTTTCCCCTATGCTTAATATAAAGAATACTGCAAAGACAGCAGTACAGTCATTCATTTGCAAGGGAATGGAAAGGTGAAAGGTAAACACTGTATAAACTGTTATTATTTATAGACCACAATGCTGTGTTTCCTGCAGTGGAAAAGCAGAAGACACTGCCTCTTCCCCAGAGAGATTTCATTGTAAGTGAAGCAGAAACAATACTGAACAGTCACAAACAGTACATGGAAGAACACATTTTGAGCTGCCCTTATTTCTACACAGTTATGTACAGTGATTATGTCGAGACTTATAACCCCTCATACTTTGTGTCTGTGTCTGTGTACAGTGTTTTAAAGTTCAGTGCCTCCTAGAAGAAGTGCATTTTAAAAGGAGGGTTTTATGCAACTCAGTAAAGTCACCCTGAATTTAACTTGAGCCTGTTTTTCAGGTGAAGGAGGCACCTAGCAAAGCCCAACACACAAGGTAAGACCTCTTTCAAAATCCCCACTTATAAAAACAAGGAAGATATGCAGAAATATCAAAGAGCATTATGAGGCTACAGGATTAATGCCTTAAAAATCTGCCAATTCAGGCCAGGCTTTAACAGCCATTTACTAACCAGGCCAGGAGCATCTGTGCAGAAAAACAAGCACTTCTCAGCTTCTGCAGTCCTGACTGTTCACATACAGAGTAGAAGAGTTAATTCAATAACTAATGCTCTAAGACCAGGGTTTGCTTAGGTGTCTTTGGCACTTGGGTGCCAAATTCCCACCCAAGGTTCTGTAGTTAAAACCTGGGGGATGGCAGTGTGGAACCACAGGGATTTGTGGGGCCACTTCTGCAAGGGCACAGGTCACCTTCAAGAGCAACAGTGAGCAGCTGCACCAAATAGCTGCAAGAAAAGAATCTTTACAGCACAAACATCTCCTCTGGTTTTGTCTTCACTTCTGAGAAGCTTCAAATTATTTACTGCACTATAAAATGCAAAATAAGTGATCTCCCACAGCTTTGTTGCATAGTCCTGTTGAGATACAGGGTTTTTACCAAGTTTTTTTGATATTTTGGTGTGATTTAGGGTGTGCTCAAGTCTAAGGTTAAAACTCTCTGTAGTAGGTGTTAATATAGTTTCATTAGCAATCAAGGGCACTAAAAAGAGACCTAAAGACTAAAAAGAAACCTCATGAGCAATAACCCAAAATGGTCCAGGACAAAGGACATAGTACAAGAAGTACAAGTTTGGATCTAAAGTCCTTACTTACAATGACTTAGCTACTTCCTCCAAAAGCCAAGGCAATTCTGCAAATGCAAAAAGGTAAAAATAACATCCTCCTCTGAGTATCATTGCTGAGGTACTGGACTGTTGCCACTTTCTTCAGTAGCTGAAAGAGAAAGGCAGATTCACTGTCCTTTTCTCTTTTGTTGGTACAGAACATTCACATCCAAAATTACCAGAACACCTCTGGAAAATCTCCAAACCTGAGCAGCTTAAAACAAAAAATAATGGGCAAACCTTGTGTAACATTCCCAGAAGCTGGGATTCTAAAGGCTGTGTAGTATTGCAAGGCTCTGCTGTCCAGAAGATAAATGGGATTAGCATGAGGAACAAAACAACATCAACCTGGTGAAGCTCCATCTGCACACTGCTGCGTGGGGTACATTTGAAGGATGACCCAATGCTTACCCACTGAACTTAAATATCACAAGAAATGCTGCAGCTTTCCTAAGCCACAGCAGCAGGCTGTTCCTGGTGGCCTGGGGGGACATCCTCTCCTTCCTCCCAGCACCCCAGCTCACAGCCCTGGGCTGTGTGTGCTCTGTAACCCCTCCCAGACCAGGAGTGGAAGGAGCGCTGCCCAGAAAGATCTGGTTTATTGTTAGCCCTGGTCTAAGCTCTAAGAGCTCTAGTGAAATCCCAAACCCCACTGCAGCTGATGCCTTGGAATGGCTACCTAGAAGAGAGGCTAGACAGAGTTATAGTAGGTATTTATTGAAGGCCTTCAATAGGTACACCTTGGGCAGTGCAAAAGCCTTGCAGAGGCTACACCCAAGGGGTTAGAAAGAGCACACACAGCCCAGGGCTGTGAGCTGGGGTGCTGGGAGGAAGGAGAGGGTGTCCCCCCAGGCCACCAGGAACAGCCTGCTGCTGTGGCTTACAAAAGCTGCAGCATTTCTTGTGATATTTAAGTTCAGTGGGTAAGCACTGGGTCATCCTTCAAATGTACCCACGCAGCAGTGTGCAGATGGAGCTTCACCAGGCTGATGCTGCATATCAGGGGTTAATTGTCCAATTACAACTTCAGCTAATGAAGTCATCTACCCCCAGTTTGCTTCCCCCCATTCACTTTTGTTTATACTTTTTGGGGCCTGAGGCTGTGGGGTGCCCTTGGTTCTCAGGCCTGGAAGGATTGTTTTGTGTGACCAAAATGGGAATGAACGACCGAACAAACAAATGAATGAAGCAAGTAAGTAAGCAACTAACTAACTAACTAACCAACTAACTGACTAACAAACACTCTATACGGAGTTTGGAGTTATACACTAATGCAGTAGAGGATCTGAAAAATATAAAAGTTTAAATCCTAAGGCATCCCAGCCATGCCAGGGGTGCCCAGGGCAGCGGTGGCTCCCTGCCCCAAGGACGCTGCTCCTGTGCCAGCCCAGCTCTGCTGTGCTCTGTGATTCACAGACCTGGGCTCGGCTTCAAAAGCTACAGCAGCAATGAGTCACAACACCACTTACTCATAGCTTGCTGTAATGTTTAGGGAAGTGATCACAAGTATTTATACATCCAATATACAGAAACTGCCACCTCCTCCACACTGGGCTAAAGCTACAGCTGCTACTTGCCTCAAGCAGACAAAATATAAAAAGATTGGAAGACTGAACAGAAGTGGAGGGAGTGACCAAAGAACACAACCAGGCTCCTGTGCATGCCTGGACCATCCCTGGGTACTGCAAAAGGGAGAGGGATTTAAAACAGCAAGAAAAGAGAAAAAAAGAAAACCCTAAATTCTCTACTCATATTATCAGCTCTGGGTTAACTTCTGCAGTGAGAAGACTTTCATAAGATTTATGAGGAATCACTTTGTACATTGCCAAATATGTCTAAAACCAGATCTTGAAAAACAAAGAGACTGAAAATAAACATCCAGCGGGTTTTATAACCTCCCTATGTACTACTGAATTTGAGATAAGGACAACCCCATGGAAGCACATAGGATTGCCAAGGTAAGAGAGCTCATGATGATGTGAGACAGAGTAAAGAGTAACTGGGTAAAACACGTCCCCCAAGCCCTGACACGCAATTCATCTCTAGTAAGTACTTTTTGTTTCTATCCTCAACACTTGCATCATGCCACTGACTTGTCTTTGTTTAACTGAATGTGTCTGAAGGCTAACTCTCCCCAGCTATCCCATGTTCATCTTTTCCCAAGCATGAGGATGTAAATCAGCACCAAACGAAACAAGCAGAACACCAACCAAAAACTGCTGTGCAAATGTTAAAGTTATTGAAGGCTGTGATGAACCAGCCTTTTATTCTCCTTTTATTCTCCTTCTCTTTCCTGTTGTTCATGGTCCCACTTGTTGGTTAAACCCCACAATGCCTCCCCTCCAAAGCATCTTGTTTCCTCATCTGCATGGATTTCAGTCAAAAAGCAGACAGATAAAAATGCCACACCAAACAAACTGACCAGCTCTGGTGCCGCCTCTTGCAGAGAGCTTTCAGCTAACCAAAGTTTAAATTAACTTTCTGAGAGGGCACAAAAGCCAGACCTCATGTAATTACATACTCATCTATCCCTTGGGCTCAATATTTATTTATTTTAGGATGTCTAACAGCTCTCCTGGGCTTGCTCTACAGCTCTGGAAAAATTATTACTTAGTCCCTGAACCCACAAACTGTATTCCGTGCAAATTTTACATCCAGAGCTATGCCAGGTGATTAAAAAAGGCAGAGTTTATCAAACCTTCTGAAAGCTTGATTTGCTTCATGGCTCACCTGTCTTCATAAAACCCACTGCAGGCTGAAACAATGGGTAAAATTCCACAATCAGCACTTGAGTAAGAAAGAGAAGGTGTAAGCAACCACTTAACTTTATTGATTTTTATTTTTATCTTGTTTTCCTTCACAATAATTGGCAAGGGTTAGTTGGTTGTTGTGTTTTTTTTTTTTTAAACACACCTTATGAGGTCATTAATAAAAATACACAGCCCACTCTACTTTAAATCTTTTTTTAACTCTCAAAGGGGACATGATCCATATTCTGAGATGGAGACAATCTTTCTGGCCTTAAAAATCTATTAGCTCTTACATTGATACTTCAATTCACACACGAATCATCTCCCTGCAACACCCAACATTTAACTCCTGTGGGCTTTAGAGCTTCCCCCGTTATCAGAAGGATTTTCCAAGCAGTGG
The DNA here is from genome assembly GCA_013400575.1 of Peucedramus taeniatus. Classification (NCBI taxonomy): domain Eukaryota; kingdom Metazoa; phylum Chordata; class Aves; order Passeriformes; family Fringillidae; genus Peucedramus; species Peucedramus taeniatus. Next base: position 350,372 of record WBNO01007266.1, on the reverse strand, counting down.
ATTTTGTACCATTAGAGGTCCATGTGCAAAAGCAGATGTTTTCCCACCAAGGTGCTGCCCTGGAGGTCCATTTGAAACACATTACAGTGAATATATGAATGCACAGAAACACACAGCTTTGTGTTTGTTTGTTTTAAAAAAATGGTATTTCATAACATGCTGGCTCAACAGCTGGAAGAAGCTCAAGGACTGGGCTCCTCCAAAGGGGATATCCCATTAAGATACATGACAAATCAAGCATTTGTGTTGATATAAGATCTGTGTTTCTCACGCTCTAGGAAAATGTGGTGATTATCTCTTTGTCTGGAGTCTCGGGGTAACTGAACTGAGGATTATGTGAGGCTGACAAGGACCTTTGTCCCCTTCCTTTCTCTACAGGCTGCACATGCAGTTTTTACCAGCGTTCCCAACACTTCACTGCAGACAGAGCAGCAAACCTTGCACAGAGCCACCTTTCCTGGAGAAGCAGAGACACAGAATTTGTTTTTCATTCAGGCAGTGGGTCTCCAGGAGGCTTCAGACTACAGCTTTAATGTGTGCCTGCTCCATACAGTGTCAGTGGGAAATGCAACCATTTACCTGCAGACTTCCCTTCCAACCTGCCAGTCTGACTTCCCTCCTGTCCTCACAGGAGGGCACCGGAGACACAACCAGATTCTGATCATCTTGCCAGTAAAAAGTCATTTTACCTATTAATGGTCTGCACTAAAGACTAAGAAAAAAAATTTCATGCTAAACCATGAAAGAGCTGGTTCTCAATTAATATGAATTGGCACCCCCATAACTGTATTTTAACTGTCTGTTAATAAAAAACTGCTTTTTGACACGCTGGTATGTTAGTTTGTAGCTCAGGTTTTATCCATTCAGGCTTTCTTGCACCCATAACACTCTGGGCCCTCTGGCCCAGTCAGCCTCTCCTGGATCACCAGCCTGGGAACAGCTGGATTCATTCAGCAGACTTTTGCTCTCTGGTGTAGGGTGACATGGCCAGCAAGAACCATGTTGCCAGCCTCAGAAAAACTAGTTTAAAAGCAACATAAAGCTGCAGTGGAGGAGGAGAGGAAGAGAGAGAGAAATCACATTTTTGTCTATGTCACAAATTTCGTTTCATTTTGTTCTTTGCCTGGCTGAATCAATCACTGTTTCCTGACCATCCTGTGTTGCTCTTAAAATACAGTAAAGAGTGAAACCATACTAATGAAAATCAAGGAAAATAGGAAATGTAATTCTGAATACTGAGTTCTCAAAGCAACCTTGAGCAAATCATTCTACTTCATAGCAACTTGATTTCCCCAACCACAAAACAGAAGAGCAAATGCTGTGCTGTTACTTTAGTTGAGCGGCTGTTCTGAAGTCTCTTAGGATATGCTTCGCAGATGGAGAAGTTGATGAGGATGGATATATATATATATATGCGCATATATGAAACATTCATATGCCCCAGCATGCTGAGCTTCCAACATGGCAAAGCAGCAATGGCAATGAGAAAGTGGAAAATATCATTTAACTCATGATGGCAGCTTTCAAAGTATAACAGCATGAGTTCCTTCCTTCCACAGGTGCATTGCCTGGGTAAGTGAGGTAGGATCTCATTTTACCAGCTATGAACAGTTCATCCTTCTAGCTGGTCACTAGCTAGAAGTGACCAGCTAGAACACACTTTTCTATGTTTTAGGGCCTGGACAAACAGGAGAAAATAAATATCAAGGGAGAAGACTGAAGATATTGTTTTATGACCTGTGGGAACAGGTCCTAACAAGCCTGCAAAACATTGCATAAATGTCTCCAGATAAAACTGTTAGCTCTGGATGGCGCCCATCTCCTAAATGCTTAATTGTGAAATTATTTCCCAGAAGAGTTGGTTTGTGTTTTGCTAAACTATTAAAGGCAGGCAGCCCAGATCCATACAAAACCCCCAGCAAGGAAACACTGAAAGTATGGCAATGTTTTAGGCCAGCCAGAGAACTGGGACTTCTACAGAAATCAGCAAGTTCAGACTTAAAAATGAAAAAGGCAATACTTCAGGACTGCTTTATAACACAGACATAAAAGAGATGATAACTATTTAAAATACTTCATAAAAGTACTGGAACTAAGCATCTCCTAGAGCAGAGCCCTGACAAATCACCCAGCCACCTGCATGCATTTATGGTTGTGGCTGTCCAGGGATCACTTAGAACTAAATTAGCAACGGAAGTCATTACCCAAGGAATAATTCCTAGAAACTGGAGTCTCAAAAGCATAAAGTGAATGAAGAAATTGAAATTGCAGGCAATGGGGCAAAATGACAGCATACCAGACAGACTATTTCCTCAATGAAAGAAATGTGAATTATAAAAAAGTCAGGCAGTCAGCATGTGTCAGAAGTGCCCTGAGGAGCCTATCCTTATTTTCCCCTTTTGGCTGCAGAAGGCCATTTAACGCTTTCCATTTAAGTGAGAAGGCACTTGATGAGGTTCCTTAAAAGCCATGAACACGGACTGCTCCAAGCCTGAGGATTGCTCCTGCCAGGTGTAATTGCAGTGCCCTGGCCCTGTCAGGCTGTGGGCAGCTAGCACCCACCACACAGAAAGCTGAGCTTCTCTGCAACAAATTTATCTCTGAGAGGGAATGAAATTCAAGGAGAGTTGAAATTGAAGCAGAGCGCAGAAACCACACTGCTATTTCCTGTGCCCTGCTTGACAAAATGGGAGCTGATATTTGAGATGGGCAGACCCTTTCATCTCATTACTCTGTGACAAGATGAGAGAATTTGTGCAGGAAATCATGTGCTATGTTTCTCCGTCCTGGTGAAGTACAGAAAAGGTGCTCGAAACTCCCAACATGTTCTTCATTGCACAGCCCTGAAGAGAAAGCCCAAAAAGGCTGTTAAACCCTTAGATACCTGAAGCCACAGACCTCTTAAGGCATGGAGAGCAACCTGGGGCAAATGACCACAACCTCCTCACCCTTGTCCTTCTCTCTTCCTCTAACATCTCTACTTGGACTGCCAAGCCACAGAGATGTTTGCTCTGATGGGTTATCCCCTCTCTTCAGCTCTCCTCCTCCCCTCATGGGTGTCTGGCTCTGAAGATGCACCATGAAGGTGGCACCAAGCCCAACTTCAACCCAATTTTCAGCCTGCTACCCCTAGAGCAGGGTAGGTGTGTGCTGTAGAGCCAGGAGGGAAATGCAGTACTATCAGTAGCACTAATGTGGCTCTTCCAGACAGGAGAAACTCCTGCCGATGGCTCCATCCCATCCAGGAGAGGAGCAGCTGCCAAGTGCTGCAAACCACAAAGGCTGATCGAATGGGGGCCATACTGGTAGACATGTGCACCAATTTGGGACAACTTTTTTTTCCCTGTGTCACTGAGCAGGGCAGAGGAAATGCACTCCGCATACACACACGCACCCAAACCACAGACAGCTCGCTCTGGGGGAGCTCACTCCTAATCACAAGAGGTCTCTGCTGCTGCAAGCCCCTGCTCTGTGTTTTTTAGCCTCTCACAGCACGGACCCAAAGGCACAGGCTGCCTCTTCTCATTCAGCAAGGCACTGCCCCTGGCAGGGTGGTTTGTGACGAGCAGCTTTCATTTGGTCAAGATTTTACGCTCCTTCCCTTTCTGGCTGAGAGGAGAATGGATTGAGAGCAGTCCTGAGAGGGACTTGGGGGTGTCAGTGGATGAGAAAGAGACCAGCCAGTGGGCTGCAAGGTGAATGGACTCTGCTATCTGTTGGACTGGAACTGCAAAAGCACTTCTTAGTTCAGCTTTAAGAGAAGCTTTAATGGAAGCAGTTCAGTCAACACAGGTGGCTTTGAAAATCCCACTCTTAAAATCCTCTGTGTGTCAGCAGCTGCTCCTTGGCCAACTGAGAAGCCCTGAGGCTTCAGCCAAGCTGGTTTTCCCCATTTGTTGTAAGCACTGAGGCTCCTGACTGGCCTGAGCCTTGCTGGCTGATAGAAGCTGTAACAGCAGCATGAAGACTGAGGTTGTGCTCTGCTCAGGGAAGTCAGAACCCCCTGGCTGCATCTCTGTTGCAGAGATTTCCAGCCCCAGAGCCACTAGTGCATATCCTTTCCTCATGACTAAGCTCAATAAACCTCAGCACCCCAACCCCTGTGTGTGACAAGTCTGATTTTCACCTTGTCAATCCTGAAGAAAGGTCTTTACAGAGTGTGCCTGCACACCACGGGCAGCCTCGTGGGCCTTATCAAACGCTGCTGAAAGGAGAGGAGCCCAGACAGATGGCTGGTTTGGAAAGCCCCATAACCTGTGATCTGGACATGCAGGAAGCAGTTCCAATTTGTCTTGACTTCTGGTTCCTTTGCAGGAGGCTGGTGTTTACATAAACAAAGTGAAAGCAGAGGCTGCAGTGGTGACAGACAAGCCCTGAGAGCTTCAGCAGAGGTTAGGACCTAGGACAGGTTGCATCCCAGCAGCATTCTGTAAAAGGTACTGTTGTTAACTCTCAGGCTGGACAAGGTAGAGAGCTCTCCTTTATGAATTATAGATAAGCCCTCCGATGCACCAAGTGCCAGATATCCTGATGCTCAGTTAAATGCAAGGGAGGAGGGAGAAAATCCAGGCAAACACCTCACTGCCCAATCTGGTGTGAGTTTCTGATGAAAAACTTTCAGAGGCCAAGGGACACACTTCCAAAAGTACCCCCATAAGGCTGCAGACAAGCGGTCAGATCTTCAAAGAGAGATCTAACCCTCTAATTCAGGCACATAATGAAGTGGACAGATTAAAACAAAACAAAGCCAAACCCACGCTGAGACAACAGCAGCTGCCCGTGTCCACCAGCAGCTGAGGAGGACAGCTGAGAGAGAAACGTGGGCCACTGGGGAGGGCTCCAGCCCTGCAGCCTCACCCAGCAATGCTGCTGGGACAGCCCCCTTCCTCCTGCCAGCTGCTCTGCAAAACCTGGCCAAGGAACCAAGCAGGGAGAAGGCAGAGTATGCAAATCACCAGAAAATGTTATCTCCATCGGGGGATGACACAGGCCTTACAAAGCATCCCCCAACTGGTAACAAAGATAAAGGGTTCTGTGGGATTTGGTAACTGGAATGATTGCACTACTGTAAACAAACGCTTCCACTTCTGCAGATGTCTGAAGGACTGTCAGGCAGCTGTGCAAAAGGAAGATGAGGAAATTGCCCATAAGATTTTGGTTAATTCAGACCAAAAAGACCAGAGCAAAAGAGCTTGGCAGATCTTCTGAGGGCAAAGTTACAAACCCCTCCCCTTACTGAAAGTTTGGATCTGGGAAACTCAATCTGATAGAGTTAGAAGACACTATTTTGGCCTGTCAGAGCCCTGAACCAGCCAAGTTCAGCCCAGCTGCTGCTGTTCACAGCTACAGTGGCACTTCTGAGCAGTGAACCAAAGAAACTGAGCTGTCCCAGCACATCAGGGACCTCTGAGCAACACCAGCTAATTGTACACTATCCGCTAAAAAGAAAAAATTGTATTTATTAGTGAATAGTTACATATTGGAAAAATACTATTTTTAAATATAAATTATGACAGTGTTGTAAGAGGCGAAGGTGAGGCATTTTTAAATAGTTTCACCTTGTTAGCAGAAGGGGATAGTGGCTTCCTTTTGTGTGTCCCACCAGTGCTTTGCACTACCATGTCAGAGTTGGCTGCAGAAGTGAGAAAAAAATCTTAAGAAGGCATTCAGGTTTTCTCCCAGCAGTTTTAACAGCTGGTTTCCTTTTGCCAGTGCTATGCGTGGCCCTCTCGTGCTCCACTCCAAGATGTTTCTACCAGTTCCCATTACCAGGACCTGGCAGACACGGCCACTTCTGAGGGACAGAAGTCTGCAAACAGATGGAAGTTTTACTGAGGCTCACAGAGCCCAGGAACTCCTCAATTCTTCTGCTCTCACCTGACTTCCACATGACCAAGGCTCCCTGCAGGTGGCCTGTTCTGACCTGACAGGTTTCCTGGGTGGATTACAGTGAGGAGCCAGAGGTTGGAACAGCTGGAAACACCAGGAGATACCCAGGGATGCCCCTGGTGTGCAGGGTGAGGGGCTGCCAGCATACATCTGCCTCTAGGGTGGCAGGTATTACTTGCAAAAGAACAGAAGCAGCACCATTATTGCACAAGACAAGTGATAAAACATCATTTAACTTGTACCAGCTGAGCCTTCTGCCTCATGGGGTGGCAGAGATGGGCTGTTCAGGGAACCCTGAAGTTGCTCTCTCATAAAGAACAACAAAAAAGCTTGGGGAGCTCCTTATTTACAGTTCCTTTTCTAACATGCACTGGGACCCCAGTGATGCTTTTGCTCTGCTTGACTTCTCCTTATTATTGGCTTTTGCAGCACCTCATGTACCTGGGGACTCATGGGGGTGTTTCAGCAGAGCTCAGGGCATCAGGCTACAGGAGGTATTAAAGGACTGAAGCCATGACCCAGCTGTCCTTTCCAACTCCACACTCCCCTTGTCAGGCCAATATTCCTTCTTGCTGAAGAAGGAATGAACTCAGGTAATTCAATTATCAACAAAGGATCAATTAAATTAGTGTAGAAAACAGAAGATCAGGACAGGCAAGACCGCACGGACAGTGAGTTTCTTGGTATATTAAACTCACCAGGATATCCCACTGCTCTGCCTTTTTCCACATGGATTTTCCAAAACAATTTTTTGAGCCTCCACAATCCTGTTTCTTTACCAAGCAGCATCCTTTCTTGCTGCCTCAAAACTAAAGTCTGCCCTATGCACACGCCTGAAAAGAAGAGATAGGCCCTGAGTATCTGTCACCTGAGAGGTTAGCTCAGATTGTTTTTAATAGTTTGTGGTGCTCATAACTGGTTTTAAACTGACAGGGGAAAGTGATAAAAGAGTAAGATCTGTGTTTCTGAGCTCACATCAAAGAAGAGCTTTAAAGAACCAGTAAAAAGGCTGTCAAAAAAAAAGGAAGGCTTTACCTAGCAGCCTAACAAAACAAGCTTTAAAAAAACGAGAAACAGTGTCCCAAAACAAATGAACCAGAGAGGGAAAACGTTAGTTGAAAAGTAAATATTTAACAGGACCCATACGTGCTAAGAGGAAGACAAAAAAGCCTGAAAAAAGCCCTGATCACAAGAGAGATGGTTTTTGCTGCAGAAAGAAAGGATGGCCATAGGATTTGGAAGTACTTACAGTTCTTTTCTGCACTACTGACTACGTTAGAGTCATCAGCCTGAGCTTGGCTCTCCATTACACTGCACAGAGCCTCCCAATTATTCACTCCCTGACACGAATTTCTCTTACAAGGCTTCTTTAAACTTCCCTTTGTACCCCCAGCTTTTTAACTGCCATCACGAGCCTTCAAGGTTTAGCTCTGGGAGACAAAGCAGCGGCCTCCTGATGCAAAGATTAATGGCACTCCACAAAGAAGTGCAGACACATGAATTATCCACAGGTCTTTCATTCTCCCAGAGCCTGCTGCCCAGAGCAGTGTGAGACAGGTACAGACACACCCACCCATCCCCTGGAGGTGCCCTGGGGATGGGGGGCAGCAGCTTTTCCTTGTGGGTGCTTGTTGGAACCCTGGTTACTGAGAATTTTAGACTTTCTGTGCTGACAGGCACTGACCCCCAAGAGAACTCTGCATTTGACCTGAGGCCGTGGAGAAGGCTTCCAAAATTGAATGATAGAACTGGGATTGTGGGTGTGGAGTCTGAATAGAAGTGTGTAATAGCACAGGGTGGAAAAGTCAGAGTTTAAGATTTTAGAATATAGTAATATACATAAAGCAAGATGGAGGTTTTAGGGTGGAGGCTGGTCCTTCTTCTTCACCTTCTTCCTCCTTCTTGTCCATGGGTTTGGGTGGTTTTGTGTAACTGGATAAAAAAGTCCACATTGCAGGCCATGGATGGCTGGTTACTGGGTTAAGAGTAAAAATAATTTAGGTGTCATTTCTTAATTGGACAGTTTATCCTTAAAAGACCTTGTAGAGAGAGAGATGGGGCTCCATTTTCCATTTGTTAGAGTGAAGTGCTGCAGAACTCATGGTTTGTGAGACTGTGACATAGATAAGAACTAATAAACATCAGCGTCCCAACAAGAAATTCCATCTCACACATTTAATCCCTGGCAGAAAAGAAGCAAAGACTCCACAGGTGCTTCCCTCTGGATCCACGCTGCAGGGAGTGGCAGCAGCTCTCCCAGCTTCCTCTGCTCCGTGCTGAGCAAGGCCAGAGCAGGTGATGCTCGGGGCTTATACCTGGAGCAGTGCTCAGCAATCTCAGAAATGCTGTATTCTGATGTGGACTTCCCCTAAATTGTCTTTGCCATCCCCTAAACAAGAGCTCAGCCTCATGGATTAGTAGCTCCTCAGTCCCTTGGCTCAAAGGGAGTCCATCAGCCAATTCCAGTAAGCGCTGCTCGGCAGCGATGCAAAAAGAGGTTTTGGCAGCACCCACTGCTGCTGCCAGCCAGGATCTTCCAGGTCCTCAAGTCACTCCAAGCAGCTCAATTTCCCTTCTCAAGCTGCACCACTACAGCTATCTGATATGGTCCCCTTACTCCAGGCAGCCCTTACAGAAAAGAAGATGCAATCACTTCCCCAAATCTTGAACTGTCTTTTGAATGCAACTCCTCCTTAGTATTAGGCTTATTAATTAATAAAAGCCCTTTTACAGACTCATCCAAGTGAAGAACAGCCGTGCAAGTTCAAGGGCTCTGCTAGTTTAAAAAGAGAAAAGTGCTATTTCATATAGTGGGAGAAGAACTTAAAGAGGGACTTTGGGGGGACTTTGTGGGGTAGACCTTATCCAGAGGGTTTAAAAAGAGATTAGATAATACTCATGGACAAAAGGTCTGTGAAGGACTGGGCAGAGCTGTACCCCTGATATCCCCTCTGGAGAAGCTGTGGGTGTTTGGGAGTACGAAGTGACAGACTCCAGAGAGGTGGCACAGCCACACTGAGTTCCTAAATGTATCCTCTGTTAGCACTGTCAGACACAGCCTGCAGGGTTGAGTCAGACATTTCTTACCTTCCTGCAGGGCACCCAAGCACCTCACACACCACTTCTAGGCCTGGCTGTCAGAGCAAGAACCAGCTGCCTGTGGAGGCCAACCAGACAGCACATATGGTACCTGAAGAGCTCAGAAGCTCTGGAGCCCTGCTTCTGCACCATCATCAGGCAAAATACACAGTCCAAAGCACAGGGTGGAGGACACTGCAGAGGAAACCTAACAGAGTTGTCGTCACTTTGTCCAAGTTTCTTTTGCACAGACCAGAACCCAAAGCCTTGCCTCAGCTGAGTGGGCCAGCCCAAGGAATCTGGGTGCATGGACGAGGGCCACAGGAGCACCTCCACATGCAATGGGGGAGGGAAACAAACCACCCAGAACATGTCAATTTTTATGCCAACTTGATGTGTTGCATGTGTGATTACTGCAGAAACCAACCTGGGTAATTACAGCCATCTGCACCCATTACTACCATTTGTATGTGTATTCATAGAAACTGCACATTAGTTAGGCATGCCATTGCACAAACATATTAAGCAGCTAATTAATTAAAAGAACAGACCTTCTCTGCTTAGGAGGAGCCCATCATCCACTAATCACAAGAATATATCTCATCCATCTGTTAGATCACTTGCTCCCTCCCCAGGGTCACCGGGGAAGATGCAGCTGGCCTGCAGCCTCCAGAGGGCTGTGCTGGGGTGGTGAGCATTCTGTTCAAGTGACTTCCTTTGTGCAGCAATGCTCCAAGGCCATGGCTGCTTCTGGAAACATGGCCCTGGCACTCCCACAGTGCTTTTGGATTACCTCAGGTGACCTCTGGATTAGACACCAAGCATCCTCGCACCCCTCTCTGCTCATTTGCCAAGCACAGGGGGGTTCCTCACATGCCCCTACCAGGGCAGCACTCTGGCAGCCCGAGTGCACATCCCATAAACCCCTCCTGCCAAGCTGGGCCCTCTTCTGCCTCCTGCTTCTACAGCAAACTCCCAGAGCAACAGCAGATTTTAAATATACAGGGGACGGCTGTGCCCCAGTGCTTCCCTGACATATGGTTCTATCTTCAGTCAGAAACTCTGGATTTAAATTTAGGGATGGAGCAGGAGGTTAGGTTTCAAAGTTCCAAGATAAATCCCCTGGGAGGAAGCAATGAGGCCAGATTTTTGTCCCTGGGGTACAACCTTAAAGCAGATGGGAGCAGAAGTCAGTTCTGTCAAGCAAACCACTTTTTGTGGAGCCCTGAGAGGCTGTGCACAACTTCTCAACTCTTTGAAGACCTGCTGGAGCTCCAGCCCCCTGCACCAGCTGCTGCTACACCAGCCCTGACAGGGCAGTCACAACTCCTACTGAACACCCAGACTTTGGGAAGAAAAATATGGCTCTGATGCCTCAGGTTTTAGCTTTTATATTTTTCAGATTCTGTGCTGCTTTAGTGTGTGGGTCTGGGCTTCATTTTAGGGGATGATGAGCTCTCTGCACAGAGCAGGGAGACAAAACAATTCCTTCTCTAGCTGGGGACCAAGGACAAATGATCCAAATCTCAGCCCCAAGAGCATAAACAACATGGACTGAAGAGAGAAAAACAAGAAGGATGGGACTGCATGGGCTGAAGCTGTAACTGGACAATAAACTCCAAAATGCAAATGGAGCAGAACTTATAAAAGTGAGAGACCCCGTGACCAATTGTCCATTTTGTGGCTATTTGGGGTTGTGCTGCCCAAGGTGGATCCATTGAGGTCTTTTAATAAATCCCTACTTTATTCTTTAGCTCTGTCTAGTCTCTGTTCTAGGTCAGCCTTCACAAGGCATCAGCTCAGCTACTGCCTTACAATAACTCCTTCTCTTACAGCAAAGGGCAGCAGTATCTGCTGCAGGGTGCACCAGTGCCTCCATCAACTCCCCATCCCTTCCAAAACAAGTGCTTGTGTGCAGGGGTAATAAGCTACAGGCCCAACAGCTTTGGCCTTTTTTCATTCATGATGAAAAAAGGAATAAGTAAGTTTCAAATCATTGTGAAATATTTGTGAAACAAGCCAAACCCCTCCTTCCTGCACACATGAAATGCAGTGCTGAAGAAGTTACTGCAATCCAATAAAGCGTAAAATGCTTTCATCATTTGACAATATAAATGCTTACCCTAGTTATAGACAAGTTCAAGACAACTCCACAGATTTAACTTTGGTTTTCCTAAAGCTAGAGAAAATTTTCTATCTTTATAAATTTTTAAAATAGAAAAAAAAGAAAAAAAATTTCCATTGCTCCCAGATATGGGAGACTGGTTGCAGCTGATTGTGCTCCATGAAGTGGGACCTGTGCAAATACTGCACTTGAAGCACCCCAATTGATCACTTTTACACTTGTCAGGAAGCCTTCTGGTATCTCCTGCCCAACCCTCTCATTCTACAGCTCCAGAGATGTCCTAAGCTCTACAAAAACAGCAAAATACCAGGGTGCAGCTCCTGCCTGCAGCTCCTCTGAACTGCTGCAAAGGATCCAGGACAGGACCAAGGGCTGAAGCAAAGGACCACAACACACTTGGCTCATTTCTAGATGATTCTGCTGCAGGACCACATCACCATCACTGTACATGTTCAACACACAGGCACCTTCCTCATACTCTTCTCCAAGCACAGACGTTTTACTGCTCTGCAAAGCATCAAATTATGTGGAGTGGATCCATGATTTGGTCCAGTACCCTCTGAACTAAGGAAAAATGCCTTCAAAGAAACTGCATTTAAGCATGGTCTGAGCAACGCTGTCTTCCCCCCTTCCTCTGTCTCCTGCAGGAGGCACAGAGCCAGGGCAAGCCTTTTGGGAGAGCCTGCACCCTTGGGTGCTCCCAGCCAGCAGGAACTGCTCCCCAGGCAGAGTTATCCTCTCCTTGTGCCACCTGACCACCGCGGCCGTGCTGATTCCAGAAGTCACCAAACAAAACCTGTCGTCCCAGGCCCCACAATCATCTGAGAAGCAGCAAACATGCTGAGTTAAGTGCAAGGTAAGCAGTATTTTTATTTGGTTAATTAGAATTGCTCATCAAATGAAAACAAAGGAGTGATTTACTGCAGAACTGGTACAGGTAGTTGTTGCATAAGTACATTCCTGCATATTTGGCTACATTAGGAATATTTTTTAATTAACAATTTCTCCTTGGCTAAAGCAAACCATAGAAAATAAAGAAAGAGAAGTTTCACACAAAGATACTGAATCCCTCAACTGCCAGCTACTTTTTTTTCTGCAGGGAGGATTTTAAATTAAAAGCAGATTGCCTTCATTAGCGTTACCAGAAGCCATGTAACTGCCAAAGCTGACAAAAACACAACTGTGATTTGCAGATTTGGCAAGTGCCATTTTCTCCTCCTGCAAATGTGGGTAATGTCATTTGTATTAAAGGGCTTTTGTGGGGGACACTGCAAAAAACAACTCCTTCCCCAGGAGAGCAAAAAAAAAAATCTCCAGAGTAGCAATTTAGTCATCTGGGGCTCTCAAGTTTTGTCTCCTTGTTAACTGCGCAAGAAAGTTCACTGCATTAAATTTGTGCGGGAAATGGCCAGACAGTGTGAATGTTACAAACTGCCTTCTCCTGATGACTGAGCAGAATACAGCAGCAAGCCCAAAATAAACATTTCAGCAGTGATCTGTGACATATAGCCATACTCAAGCTTTCCATGACATGTTGCCAAACCCTCAGAAGCCATTCAGCATGGATCCCACCAAGAGCCCTATTTTCTTTACTTCATTCTAGCTGATGATAGGAAATTTACATTTCTACCAGGGCAGCTGTGTTTGCAGGCTTCATGCTCTCCTCCAGCAACCCAGCCTCGGTGATGAGGGGAAAGTCTTGGTAGTATTTTTACTCTGATTGCTGTGTGAATAGCTGCAGAGCAGAGGGGTGATGCATGAAGGGATTCCACAAGCCCTGCTCCCCTTCCTGGTGCATCAGTCTTCCCCAAATTCTGCTGTCCAGCCTCAGGAGGAAAACGTAAGATCCAAAACCAAGGTGTTAAAACCCACACAGGTGTATTTCAGTTTGTGTTAGATGTATGTTGGTTTTGGGGCTGAACTGAACTGCTGATGTGACAGCAAAGCCACAGGGGTGACCCTGACCCCGTGTGCTCCCTGGGGTTGGGCACAGACCCCCTCAGCACCAGCAGTGCCCTCCCGTGTGCTGGTGGCACAACCTGCAGCCATGGCCAACGCCTGCTGTGTGGGGCTCACAGAACATCATCAAAATTACAGGGTGAAGAAACAAGAGAAATGGGCAATGCCCTATAAGAACCCAGCTGCTCAGTGGCATGGCACTAGAGACCACAGCATCCCCGAGTGAATGAAGGATTTATTCCCCCAGCTGCAGCCAAAATGGGAAGTTCTGAACACATTGCTAAACTCTGCAGGAAGTAGTCCAACACAGTATTACCACAGTCACAAATGTAAAGTCTGTCTGCAGTAATTAAAAATGTACTACATATGATTTATTAGACACTGTCTTATAATCAAGACTAAAATAGCTGCCTACATTGTAGTTACCAGTTTCTTAACTGTCTAAAAATAAAGGCACAAATGTAATGTAGTGCCAGACACGGAACCAAGCGAAGCAATGTTAACCTCCATGGAGCCTGCAAATGTAACCACAGTGTGCCTGCTGGTAACCTTCAATCCAACCTGGAGTTAAACACTCAGTGACTCTGCAATTTTGGTTTGTATCTTCAAAAGAACCAGAGAAGCCAGTTCTGTCTCTGTAGTCCAACTCTGTTTCACCACAGAGTGAACGGAGTTCATTAGCCATTGAACTAAACACTAAGTAATGAGTTAACAATAATTAAACTGAAAGAAACACAGATTAAAGGAATTTATTATTCCCTGGTCTGCCAAGCAAATTGTTTAGATACCTGCAATCAATGAGTAATGATGAAACAGAATAAAACCCCAACAAACCAAAGAGCCAACAACAGGCTCGTAAAAATCTGTTCAGTAAGGCCCATGTATCTTTGTTAGGCTGAACAGCACAGCATTTTAATCAACAAAACCCTCCTGTCTCTATGCATCATGAGATCAGAGGCAGAATGTGGCCCAAAATTATGCTCTTACTGTTTATTATTCATGTATCACAGGACTGATGAAGATTTATGGTCCCATTGTGCTAAGTACTGTATAGCAAAATTCAGAGAAATAGTGAGAATCTGTACTCCAAGACTTTATAATTCAAAGACAAATTAGAAAAACAAGGTATTGTAATTTAAAGACAGTAATGAACAGATGGGGATTGGAGATACAAACAGATTAAGCAACTTGCCCAAGGTCATGCCAGACACATGTGCCAGAGCAGAAAATTTAACTGATCTCTGGAGTACCAGCACAGGTTTTTACTCATGTAGGAGAATGCTGTTGCTCCTCTTTGATTTCACTAGATGTCATATTTCATAAGCTAATAAATAAATTCAAAAATTGCTAATGTTACATGGCAGCACTGGAAGGATTTTTTTTCATCCCTCCCTCCTCAGAAGACCATCATTAACAAAAGTCCTCTGCCTACACCTGATCTGGCACAATTACAGCATTTGCACAGAATCACAGAACAACTGAAGCCTACAGGTCTTCTGCAGCCATCTAGCCCAGCTCCTCATTCCAAGCAGGACAAACTAGAGCAGATGCTCCAGGGCCTGGTCCACACAAACTCTGAGTATCTTCAAGGATGGAGATGGAAATCACAACACTTCTCTGGACTCCTGTGCCTGTGTTCAATCACTCAGGGTGAAAAAGTCTTTCCACGTATGAAACGAGAATTTCCCCGGTTGCAGCTGTGTCCAGCACCTCCTATCCTGCTGCCACGCACAAAGTCCAGCTCTGTCTCCTCTGTTCCCACACACTGAGTAGTTGCAGGCAGCAATGAGATCCCCTCTAGCCCTCTTTCTTCTGGACTTCCCTTCCTGAACCTGCCCAGTGTTCAGAGCTGCCCCTTGGGCACACTCCAGCCCCACCAGCAGCTTGGTGGCTGTGCCAGAGCAGCTCCACTGTAGCCAGCCTTTCCTGGACAGGTACCCTGAAATGGGAATCGTGCTGCAGGTGCAGCCCCAAAGCCACCAAACCCAAGACTGTAAGGCACTTCACACCATTTTTTAAACAAAGGATGCAAATACCTAATTTTCTTTTATCAGTTATTGTATTTTTATGCATTCCACACTACACAAAGCCTGAAGCCTCCAGTTTACAGAACAACACAGGAACATTATTTTTGCACACCACTTGTGTACGTTTGCTGCTCCAGGGTCTCAGCACGTGCAGGCACACAGGGCTCCCAGAGCAACCACTGTCCCCATAAAGAGCCCTGCAAAGGGACATTTCACAAGTCTTTTTCTGTAGCTGGCTAAAAGGATAGCCAGGTCAGCCAGAGTGATGTAAAGTGCTCAAAATATATCAGTGACAGCAGGATAACACAAGACACCATGCTGCTGGACACACATACATCAGCAGATACATTTAGGAATTTCAGTCCTAAAACCTGTCACACAGTGTTTTGCTAACAGTGAAAAATATTTAATTTACGACTGTGACAGGAGATGTCTTCAGTGCAACACAAACAGTAGCAGCAGTGTTACTAATTAAACCAAAACTCAAGCTCCCAGACAGCTGATCCCGGATAGTGGGAGAGGTGATACAGCATTTCAACACAGTGCCTTTCTCTCCTGGTTTACAAGTAAAATGTGCCCCCTGTCAAAAGGTGTTTGCTCTCTGTTTATTTTAAGAATAAAGTCACAGCTTAAGCTTTGATTATTTATATTTGCTGGCACCTGTGAAGATTTACCAATAAAACTTTCATTTTAATTAGTTCTGCAGAAATGCTATCAACGTTTGGTTTAGGTTTTCCCTGAATGCACTGCCCTAAGGAGCAGTACCCTTGGCCATTCTGATATGAAAGGCTTGGCAGAGACATTTGGGGCTTTAGAGATCCCACAAGTGAACAGTACAGGACACGTGGATAAGGCAAAACCAGTTGTCCCCTGTGCTGCTGTCCAGATGGGACAAACCAGCTGGGTATCAGAGGCAAGCTCTGAATGCCAATGGCACTTTTATACCAACTGTGAAAACAGAGCAACGGAGTCCCAGCTTTGGGATGAGCCATTCCTCCATTTATGGATACATTTAAAGCCACACCAAGCAAAGGTAGGTGCTACATCAAAACCCAGGGATCATGCCCCAAAGAGGACTTTGCCTGCATGAGAGGTGTGTTTGTGGGCACTGGGCACACGACCAGGTAACATCACCCCTCACTAGCTCAGCATGCAGCCACCACACACCTGTAAAAGTTTGTGTTTGGGGCACAGAACAGACCTGCCACAAGTCACAGAATTGTTTAGGTTGGAAAGGGCCTCGAAGATCATTGAGCCCAGCCATTAACCCAGCACTGCCAAGCCCACCACTTACAAAAGGCAAACTGGAACACTCCTCTGACCTCCCCAGGTTCTTCCAAGGTCTCCTCCACACTGATCCCCCAGCACAGAAGCAGCTGGGGCACTGCCACACCCCACTGCCATCGACAGGATGGGGCACAGGCCGGGGGAGCCTGCAGCTGAGCCCAAGGGATTTCTACCCATGGGTTCCCACTATTGTGCAGCCCTTCCTCAAATTCACAGCAGATGAGTCCCTTAGCTATGCTCTGGCCTTGAGAGCCTCTCTAATAAAAATACCAGCCTCCTCCTCCTCCTCCCTCATCATGGAAGCCTCTCCGAGACCTCCCGCAAATGCAACGGGAGAGAGAGACAGAGGGGTTCTTTTGCAGGGCTTGTTTGGTATTCTGTCACAAAGCCAAACAGATGTTTGTAAAAATCTAAACTGGTTCTACAACTGTTTTAAACTGGTGCAGCTGCGCACAGCGAGCAACTGCATCAGGGGAGAAGACCACTGCTCTCACATCTAGGGACTGGAGTTTAATAAACCAAACTTCCCGTGGGTTACTCAAGCTCCCTCGTTCCAATTTAGCGTTTATGGCAGAGGAAACTGCTGAAACAAGAAAAGCGAAGTGGCTTTTCCAGCTCCATGGTGAAAATTTGCATCCAGATGGGGACTGGGACGAGACCTCCCTGGTGCCAGACGCAGGCGGTGATTGCAGCACCCGATTTGCAGCGCGCAGCTTATCTGGGGAGGAACAGACGAGACTCTGGGACAGCAGCCCTCACACAAAAGTCTGCTGTGCTTGGCACTGGTTTCGGGATCAATTATACAATGAAATCACTGCAAACCTCAATGCAGCAACATGAACCGAGAGCAGAGGAGACTGAAGTAGCCTCTTTGTATCAGTATTTTTAAAAATGTAAAATTAATGCTGATTTGTGACAGTGCTTTTATTGCGATTTATTTGTGAATGAAAATTACAACTATGAATTTCTAAAATACTCATATTTTAGAAATATGCCCATCCAACTGAGTTGTACAGGATCGTTTTACAATCGTGTAAAATACTAACTTTTTGCAAGCCAAAACTATTTGTCATAGAGTATTTGCATTTCAGTATTATAAAAGATTGACTGTCTACATAAGCTCTACTATGTTGCTTCCCAAAACCCCAGCAAAACTTCTGTTGTTTTATTCTCTTTTTTTATACTTCAGAAGAATGCATGGCAAATGAAAAACTGGTTTTACTCATGTTCATATAGCACAGGAGTCTGCAACAGCTGGGTAATTCTGTATCTCTGATTCACGCTGCACTATACAGAAAGGCACATAAAATCAAATTAGTTTTATAATTTCTATACAGGCATCACAGTTGTGATGAGTGTATGTTTTTAAAACTCAGAAGCAAAAGCATTATGAAAAACTGTCACTGCGCTCTGCTTATTTGAACTTTAAGAAAAAAGTTTTCCATATCTGAAGAATTCGAAGTAAAACAGGAACACATTACCAGGCAGAAGTGACTGACCAAGCTCACAGCCCTGTCACGTTCAGACAAGAATTTTAAGTGTCTGTAGTCTAAAGCTTCATTATTTTTCACAGAACAATCTGGCAATGGAGGTAACACGATTCCCTGGGAATCAAATGTTACTTAAAGACAGGTTTCACCTGTCAGGGATAAAACATATTCTGAGCAACAGTGTCAGGGTATACAGACATCAGAGGAGAGGGCAGTCTGTCCTTCACAGCTAACAGAGAATGGAGAGAATTTTCTGCTTTCATTGAGTTTTGAATTTTATCTATTTTTTGTAACTTTGAGGGGAAATATCCTAATGCAATGGCTGCTACAGCAGTGTTGTGCAAACAAATTACAAAACATGGTGGAATAACAAACAAACAAACTACAAAACACTTCAGGCAACTGCTATGACCATTCCTTCAAGTTTTAGGATCTGCCCTCCCTGGGTCTCTCCCCATGGGGCAGAGTTACCCTTAGAGTCATCAGTAAGACACAGACAGCAAAACAAAAGTGTCACATTTTCCCAGGTAAATTTAAAGATGAAGGGATTGTTACGGACTTGCTCCAGGCCCCCACCCACACAGGTGGTGTGCCTGCCCCACCAGCTGTGCACTCGGCCTCTCCTTCCTTCTCACAGCTGTGCCTGGGAGTCAGTATTTGGAGGAAAAACTGAAAAAGAAGGCCCAACTCTGGCTTAATTTACAGAGATAGAAAGGAGCGATTTAGGATTTTCAGAAAGACTCAATCTAGGCAGCAGTTCAGAAGGGGCAGATGAAAGCTGAGCAGAACACTTGGTGGTGACTTGCCTGCCCCCAACCAGAAAGCAGCATGTCCCGTTCTGAATTAACGCTCAACTGAGCAGAAGCTCCTGCAGAGGAAAAGCCAAAAAGGTGACTCTGGGTTTGCTCCGTGCCCTCTGCAGGGCAGGACATTGCAGGGACAGGAGAGGCCCCTCTGCTGCAGCCAGGGCAGGCAGGGCCCAGCCCTGCTGCTGTGGAGCTGGATGTGCTTCCATCAGGGGACATCCCCCCCAACTGCAGGACAGGACACCTTGCTGAAGGCAACTCTCTGCAGGGGCTTTATTAGGGCTTCCCTGAGCAGGAGCAACCTGAGCACTCACCACCTAGAGAGCAGCTTGGCAGAAAGCAGCACTCCTGTCTGGAGGCAACACCTGCCCTGTCACAGAAGTTGGGCAGAGCCAGCTGAGCCAGCTGTGTGCCAGAGCAGCCGGCTGTTTTGACAGTACCCCCTCCCTGGGGCTACCTGCCTGCTGCATGTACACAGCAGCATCCCATGGGGCAAAGAAAGAAACCCAATATACAGAAACAGGTAGAATTCAGCACGGACCTGGGCAGCAAACAGAAATTAAAGCTGTTTTCCCCAAGGAAGCCTGTGGATTTCCACAGAATTGAGTTGTCTATTGCCCTGGTCTTCCCCTGAAATTCTCAGCTGAATGCTGGAAGCAAATACAAGATTTCTCCTTGTGCCAGTGACACCTGTCAGTCACTCCCCCAGCTACCCTGCTCCTCTTACCCAGCCCCACAAGACAAGGGGAGGAACACACGAGCTGCTGCCAGAGAGCAGAGCTGCAGCACTGGCCCAGCCACACACTGCTGAGACCACTGCAGACAGCAGGGCCAGGATACTGCTCAGGCCAACAGCTCTCTGAGGCTGGAGCCATCCTTTCATCCTGCCTTCCCCTGCCATACTGTGCCTAATGCAATTTGATGCTGCAATAAAAATAGATGTTCCTCAGCCCCCTTCCCAAACCCAGTGGGCAGTGGTGGGTCGGGTACAGAGCCTGTGCTCAGCTGCTGCTCATGGGCAGGTGCTCCAGGGCCTCTGTTTCTCTGTTTCCAGTTATCCTCGTTGTGACCTACAAGGGAAAACCTCTGGCTTTAAATACACGTTTCTGACAATGAAGCTACCAGCTCCCACCCTGCCTTTGGCTAAGTCAAAGCATGCTTAGTAACTGAAATCACCCAGAGGAATACATCTATCTGGTCCCCTCCATGTGAGACAATGGTACCAAAAGCAACAGAACATCAAACCAACTGTTTTACAGTCACTGTCAAAAACCATACATCTCCTATCAAGCCCATCCAGAGAACCCAGACACTGATACGTGTTCTTAAATGAAACGGGGCACTCGCAGGGCAGAAACAGAAAAAGAAGAGATGAGGTGAACTCTGCAGTTTCACATAGTGGTGCTGGTGGGTGTCTCCAGCTATACATCCATGCAAATTTTCTAGAAAAAGAAATAGCAGGCTTTTGCTTCACCAACAAAAGAAGCTGTTGAAATAGGGTTTTTTTCAGACACAGCTGATAAGGATAATTACGTGGTGGAGAGCTTAGTCATCCATCTCACGGCGACAGAAAGGCAGATTCTCTTAAAAATAACGCCAGCAGCACACAGCCCTGTCCGGGTGCCGGCAGGAGGATCTCCGGGCCGGGAATGCCGCTAGAGGGCAGCGCTTTATCCGGGATCCCGGCCCGGAGCGCTCCGGCCGCGCAGCACCCGCGCAGCAGCCGCGCAGGGCGCGCTCATCGCCCGGCTCGGTCCGGGCACCGCTCAGCGCCTCCCCGCACAGTCACACCAAAACACCTGCCAGACGGAGGAGAAGGCACAATTGCCTGTGTTGTGCCTCGTCAGAAATAGCACTCTAACCCAGCAGGCTACAAAGGCCCTTCTGATCTGCCCCGAAGGAATTCAGCTCATTAACGGGATGCTGTTATATCTGGGAGTTCTCTGTAGAGCTGATCCTGAAAAATCCCTCTGCCCTGAGGAAATACAACCCAAATAGAATGACCACCTCAAAAAGAACTGGAGTGCCCCTTTTAGTCATGGGTACAGATCTTTCCTTGGGAAAGAAGGAGCCCCAGATTTTATGTTTCAAACCACAGATGTAGGCTTGTCCCACTTTGGAAGTGCCAGCGGCTGAAATACCCTCCAAGATGGGGTTCCACTTCCCCCTTCCAAGAGCCTGATCATGTCCCAGCTGGTTGCCAGACCTGTTCTCTACTTAGATAACACTTCTCTGAAGGGCTCAAACACATACACTTGACAATGTTTTCATCATAAAACCTAATTACACAGCCTAAAAGGACTAAAAGGTTAAAACAATTGTTCTGATTCCTTTCAGCTGGGGAGCCAGGGAAGGATCTGTGTGAGACGTGTGACTGGATGGGCAGCCTGGCAAAATCCAGCTGGCTTTTTTCTTACCCTCCTCTTCTTTGGCTGCCCTGCACCCACTGCCCATGTGAACAAGAGCAACCTTAACAGCAAGCCACGTCTAGGAAGGATTAGTCTCAGGAATAAGCAAACCAAAGCAGAAGTCCAAACCAAACAGAGAACAAGGGCCAAGGACGTTCACATCAAACCACAACCATCAGGTCTTCTCCAGTCCCTGAGGGAACTATCTCTGCTCAAGGCACTGGGGAGCAGTCACCCATCCAACATCAGGAACTCCAAGACACTCCCATAAGTCAGACAAAGCTGGATCCCCCTCACAGGGTGATATTTTGTGGTGGTGTACGCTCACTCTCTTGTATCAGAAGCCACGCTGTGAGCATGAGGTAACCAGTCCCTAACACAGGCACTATGAAGCACCCCTAGAGCAGGGTATGCCTCCCCTTCAGTCACCAGAGCTGGGGACCCACAGTGGGGTGATGGTGTCTGGGCAGCAGGAACCTGAGAGAGCAGGAACAGTCGCTGCCTCCGTAAGACTCAAGAGGAAACAGAAAAACTGGAAGCTCTCAAACTGGTTTCCCTTATTTTGTAGCAATCAGAGAAAGAGGGTGTGGGTCACCCAAAAGGAGAGTGGGAACACTCTCCAACACGCAGGAAAGCTGTGATCAAGTTAGTAGTACATCTCAGGGGAGCAAGTGGTGTAACTTTCCCAAACTCAAGAAGTAGGGAGCTTTTCCCCTAGCATTAGAAACTTTCTTGTAGGCAGATCTTCACCCGAGACTCTGGCTGCATGGCTGTCTGTCAGGATTGCTAACATGAGCAGACACTGCTTTCATGTTTGGGAATTTTGCCATTGACTTCAAAGTACTGAGATATAACACCTTGTGTATTCCCTAAACACACTTAATAACAGCACCTGACACATTTAAAGTGCTTAGACATGTTAAAGGCATTGTACAACATTAGCAAAAAACCAGGAAACCCTGTCTAGGTGGTTCATGAGAAATCTGGTAAGCCAAGGTCTATCCCTGCATCAGATGCTTATCTATTAGCCAGCTAATAACTGTGTGACTCTTCCCCAACTGACCCGTGCAGCCACAAGCAGGGACTACCTTCTGGTGAGCTAAGGAGACACTAGATTATTCATAATCCCCTTAAATCATAACTAAGAATACAGATTAGAAGGTGTAAAGTGTGCAGTAAGTGCTCTAAACCCAACACAAACACAGCCAATCTCAGTCTGAGTCAGAGCCTGCGTGCTGGGAGCTCGCTGAACTCCTTCTGCAGGGCAGCTCTGGGGGTACAGTGTGGGGTTTGGCTCCCGGGGTTGGGCTGCTGTGACACCAACACACAACAAGCAGTGCCTGGAGCCAGGTACAGGCAGACAGGAGCAAGCTCAGCCGAGCACGGCAGCACCACTTTGGGGACAAGGACACAGGGCTAAGAAATTAATGTTCCCCTTTGCTTCAGGGCAAGCAATGAAGGGAAGGAACAGCAAGGTCTCCTTGGAGAGGGTCAAAGGAAAGGGCTTTTGTTTCCAGACAGCTCAGAAATAAAATAAAAACATGGTTAATGGGGTAGCTCTTACAACACAGAGGAGGCCACTGTCAGGAAACCTCAGCAGAGGTCCAACTGGAGACAACACTGAACCCACCTAATCAACATCTCTTAACTTAGACAAAAGTTGCCCAATCACAGAATCACCAAAGTTGGGACCCTTCAATATCATCTCATCCAGTCATCAACCCAGCACCACCGTAACAACCCCTTATCCACACCTCTGAGTGACTCCACCACCTCATCCTAATGCACGGCCTCTCTTCCAGTGAACATTTCTTTCTAATATCTGATCTGAACTTGCCCTGGCACAACCTAAGACCGTTTCCTCTCCTTTCACTTGAGACACGGCAGAAGACACCTGCCCCTCCTCAGCTGGGGCTGAGAATGGGGATGCATTCACAGGTGTCAGTGGTGTCACCTGACAAGGCTCTGTGCAGGTGACAACCCTCATGGTCAGCAAGCTGAACTGCTGCCACTGAAACCCGCCTGAAGCAACAAGCAAATGTGAAATTACAAACTGCACGATCCTGCACTTGCTACGTGTGGGGATACTGCAAGGAGGCTCTTGAGACTCCTCTTCTTGGAGACAGCAAAACTGGCACCAAGCTTTGCACTAACCTGCACAGCTGTTAAAGAGCACAGAGGATACACAAAACTGTGCTTTGTCAGGACGTTTCTGAGGTTTTTTCTACACTCACTTATGTTCTAATTGCACTGGGCAAGTAATACAGCGACACAGAAATGTGTTCCTGAACATGCATCGGTCAGGAGATAATTACCAATGAAAATCATCAAGTCTGGCAGCTGTTTTAAACACTGGGCTAATGGTAGCAGCAGCAGGTTTATGTGTGGGACCTTCTTCCTCCAAGCACTTCTTCATATTACTTTCCATGCAGCATTCCTCAAGTTTTCATGGTGTTTATCTACAGAGTTTGCCTGTCTGCAGAAACAGCCCGAGGCGCCCGGTTCGATACTACAATTTCAGCTCCTGTGGCTTGAGACCGCCAGCGTGTATCCTCGTACCAACACATAGCAGGAAACAGAACTCCTGGATCCTGGAAATCTGTGTCCTGACACTCCTGGAACCTCAACAATTTGCAGGTACAAGATGTTTCACTGGCTGCTGACCTGAGACATGTGATACCTCCAACCACAGCTGCT
This sequence comes from Peucedramus taeniatus, assembly GCA_013400575.1. NCBI lineage: Eukaryota > Metazoa > Chordata > Aves > Passeriformes > Fringillidae > Peucedramus > Peucedramus taeniatus. The sequence goes on along the minus strand of WBNO01007266.1, from coordinate 326,606 downwards.
GCGAGCCTCGGTGGCGGCCCCGTAGTACTATCCCTGTGTGCAATGCTGCAGCCACCTCCACCAGTGTTTGTAAACATTCAGCCTTCCAAGAACTTCCCACTTGAAACACGACAGCTAATGTATTCACATCTGCAATAATTAGATGCAAACTCATAAAAAGCCGCTTTCTTGCTCAACTGAAGTGCTATTCCATTAATAGTGATGTTCAAATGATTCTGAAACTCCCTACTGTTTAACTCTGAGGACTGCTTGGAAATTTACTCCCAGTTGTAACTTGACAAAGAAGGCATTAATTTATTCACATTTATGAGGCATGTATATGGCTCAGCCTTCTCCATTCATTGGTCAGACAACAAATTGGTTTCTCTGAAAAATTACCTGATGAAATATTCAACATAAGGCATTGTGTAGCTTAGATGTGCAGTACAAACTGCAGTTTTACTGGGGTGTCCCTGTGGGTTGGCTCTGGCACGTACGCCTGCATGTTTTATGCTTTGTCTGACACAGGAAGCTCCCACAAGTGAGGAGAAGGCTCTTGGATATGGGTCACAAGTTGGTGTATCAAAACTTTGACAAGAATTTTAAAAAATCCTACAATGCATCAGCATATTTTCCTCAAGCCTTCAGAGAAAAAAAAAACCAAAACCAAACCCAAATCCAATACAAACCAGACCTTGAATATTCTTTGCTATTTCAGTTGTTTCTACAAAGAGGAGGAAATCAACCAAGATTTAACCAAAGCCAGAATAAAGGCAAGAGAACACACTAATGTAGGTTGCACAGGTTTCCTCTGCACTTCACGGTCATTTTACTCCTGCTTCATTTTTAGTAAGTGGCAAATACCATTTACCGTTTGCTTCCCATCCAGAAGAAGATTTAAATAAATCAATTCCCCTCTCACGACCTCGTGGCGTTTTCCAGCTCCGACACCAAAACCCATTACACTCTGATTATTCTGATTTCTGAATCAAAACCCTGAAACCCGTTTCAGTTGTACTCAGAACAGAAGCAAAGAGACAATGAGGAAAAAGAAAGAACCACCACTGAACACTTGGTGCGACAACCCCCCTCTCACAGTTCCGTTCGCATCGCCACCGCCGGGGAGAGACCCTTTCCAGCCCTGGCAGGGCTACCAGCGGAGCTGAGAGGGGCGAGAGGAGCCCGGCTCTCGGGGAAACCTCTCCGGTCCGACTTCTCGCCGCCCACGACTCGATACAAACTCCAGCGTGGGGCGGCGAGCGCTCCCCCGCCCCGCGTCTCCCGAGCCGTGCCCGGGCATCCCCCGGCTGGCAGC